>VXAA01003459.1:1205351-1316508 GCA_013399115.1 Anseranas semipalmata
CGGGGAGATCGCGCCCGGGCTGTGCGAAGGGAAGGAAACTTTCTTACCCCCCCAGGATGCTCCGGATATTTTTGAAAGGGCGGAAGAGTCAGAAAGCGAGCAGCGCATGTAAGGGCATCTCATGCTCCTGAGAAGGTCCCCCTGACACCTCGCTTCTGGGATTAAAGGCCGGAGCTGGAGAAACTCCTCCCCTTCCCTCTGCTCCCCCCCCCCNAGCCGGTGGGACGGTGGGGATAGGTGGAAGAGGAGCCTTCCTCTCCGGATCCATCGCCCAGCACCACGCCTGGGTGAAGGGATGGGAAGCACTGCCATGGACACCAAGAAGAAAGATGCCTCCAGCAGCAGCAGCAAGAAAAGCTCGAGCCAGAAGAAACTCATGTTGCGAGTGCACATCCCCGTAAGTGGCTCCCTGCTCTTCCTCCCCTTCGGCAGCTGGCGTGGCTTGGGCACCGGGGCTCGTTTTTCTCTGGCGTGCGGCACAGCTGGAGGCAGGGAAAGGTGTTTCCTGCCGCTTATAGCGAGGTCTGGAGTTTGGGGGGTGCAGTCCGTGCAACAGGCGAGCCCTCCACATTTGGGGTGCGCTGGAGCAGGGGGGGATCCCGTGAGCTGGGAGCCCAGGGCGCGCTGTCCTGCTCGCAGCGAGCAGCACGCAGGAGTGAGGATAACACCGTGCTGCTGCTGCCAGCCCTGGGCTGCGGGTTCGGTTCGGTCTGTCTCATCCCGTTCACACGCAGACTCACGGTGTGGCTGAGGGAAAAGTCTGTTCACCCCCAAATGCTGGTCTCAACATCCCCAGGTTTGGCTCTGGGAACTGTCCGTGCCTTGTGGCTGAATCAGAGTGTTTAATCTGACTCTTCCGTGTCTCAAAACCAATCCACAGCTGGATTTCCCAGGGCTCGGGAACCCAGAGCTCCCTCAGATTTTGACACAAGCAGTCTGTTTATTGCTGAAAAGGCAGGACCAGTTGTATTGTCGTGGTGGAGCAGACAAGTGAGCCATGCAGCCAGTGCACCGACTCAGTTTTGTTTTGTGCATTCACACTATAAAGAACCATACAAGAAGCTGTAGTACATAGATACCAAATAACCCCAGACCAAAAGTTTCTCTCTGTTCCCAGAGAGTACTAAAAGGCTGGCTTATTATCTGGGTCTTCAGAGTTTACATCCCTTTCAAAACTTTGATTGTTACTTTTCTTTACTATTAGGACATTCTTGTTATCCATGTAACTATTTAGTTTTTTATTCTCAGTACCAATATGTTTTTGGTTTCAGTGCTTCTGGCAAGAAACGTCTGAGTCCCAATATCTTTTTCTGTGCAATCTGTTTTTCTTTTATCTCATTATATAAAAGTGGGAAACAGTCCTAAACATGTCTCTGCCAGGCCACCAAGGAGCAAAAAGATATTTCTAAGCTTTTCCTTTCTTTTAGAGAAGAATAAGAAGTCAAAGCAAATTTATTAGGTTTCTTGAGTGCATGGAGTAAAATGGAGGAGAAATACATGGCTCTTCTGCAGATTTCGTTTCTCTCTGGAGAGGAATACGAGCCCAGGAGCCTAAGCCAAACTTCTGCTGCTCTGTTTGAGCGCGCTCGATACTAGGAGAGACGGGTCTGTTTCTGCTAACATGGGTGTTGCCTATGCATTTGTGACTGGAGTTTTTCGGCAGTAATCTTCGCCACGTTACCGGTAGTACTTCACAATAGGGGTGTAAAATACCATGAAAATAAAATTTACCACATCTGAGCACCACACACGCTGTGTACCGTTTTCCTTTCCATCCTGCACTGCTGCATTACCGCCTCTTTCCACAGTCCCCTGCCTCTGACTCAGTCTAACCAGGACCTTCTGTGCTGCTGTATCTCCACCTCTGTTCAAAGAAGCTGCATTTTGTGCCTGCTGAAGAGCCACAGGTAGCCTGCGAGATGCTGTGGTTGCTGCAGGATTTTACAGGATCCATCTGTTGCTTTTGAAATACCTTCTAACCACCGGACAACTCTGACCACACCGGTACTTAACGGCGTTTTTTCCTGCTTTATGGTTGTGGAGCTAAGGTGGAAAACAGCGCTAAGTAATTTGTTCACGCTGCACAGGGCTAATGCTTTCTCCTAATCGCTTCCTTAAGCCTGTAGACAGCCTTTCTTCATGAGAGTTGCTTTAGTTCTGTCTTGGATGGAACTTCATTACTACTGGACCATAATTTTTAGTGTTCATTAATCATTTAGGTTCTTTGCTTTGCAGTTTGTCACCTAGGTAGTGGTACTTAGACACAAGCCTGCAAATGCCTGATCTTGCACTGAAGTCCACGTGAGTTTTATTGTTCACCCAGCTGGGAGCAATTTGAGACTTGGTAATGAACTAGCACCTTCCATCTCTCCCTTCTACTCCCAAAGTATGATCCTTCTGTTTCATTTTGCATCATTTTAGCATTCCTGAAATGGGCTGTCGGGCCCAAATTCTTTCAGGTTGTACTCTCATTTTTGGTGGTTTTCTGTTATCTGGCAGTTTAAATATGACTGTGCTATAAGAAAGAACATTTTTGTCATTCTCCTCATTTGACAGTGGAATCTGCATTTGAAAAGACCCATTTAGAGTGTTTTTTTTTCTCTTTCATAACGTTTTCTTGGCTGTTGTTTTGAAGCATCATTCCTATTATTTCAGTGGCGCCTGTCAGTGTAGCTGTAGTTGTCAAGGGAGCTTTCACCAGACAGTAATTTTTATTTTGTTCATTCTCTTCTTTGTTTTGCTGTGAGATCATGTTTATTGCTGAGACATGTAATTCTTGCTCATTGAGATCTTCAAATTAGGAACTGAAAAGGTCTGAACAGGAAGAGAGGAGTCAATTCTGAAAGAGAGAGCAGTGGGCCAGAAAGGTACTGTTGTGATGCAGGCTACCCTAAAACATATTTATTAATCATGTAGAAATCCTGCCTTAAAGAGTAATGATAAATATTGTGGGAAAAAAAGGTGAATAATGCAAAATACACTACAATTAGGTTAGGGGATTGTGGTATAATAGGCATGTTTGAAAAGAAAGCTTGTATGCTTGTATTCCCTCTTCCACATGTTTTTATTTTTTTTGAGGTGGTCTCTGACAGTGGGAAAAAAATTATCAATTTAAGAAAGCTGGTTTTGTGTCTTGCAACACTCCAGGGCATTTCTCAGGTACATCTTTCTCAAGCAAGAGCATCAAGACATTATATAAAAAGTCTGAAAACACTCTATTTTTACCTTCTTTCTGTGCTGAATCTCCTTCGGGACATGTCAGTGGTGCCAAACCTTTGCTTCTGGGAATAGTGGTAGACCGCTAAGTTCCTGCTAGTTAGGTTTCCAAGCTACTCTCAGCTTGTCATTCAGTAACCAAGAGTAAAGCAGGGCCACAGTATTCTGTTAGCATGGCAGGGAAGTATTTGCTTAATTGCTAGACTGATTGAACAACTTTTTGTTTTGTTTGTTGTTTTCTTTGTAAATGCACAGCTGACTAACTAGTGATTTAGGTGGACCATAATATGGTCACAGGAGCCTTTGTAAGGTAGAGGTCATATCAACCTCTGTCTTTCCCAGCAGCATGTTCTGAGGTCTTGAAATTAGAGATGCCTAAATGGAAATTTCTGGTCCAATACCATTGAAATCTGCTACAGATTTGGATACAACTCTTTGCTCTCTAGATGCATCATATCTGTAATATGAAGACATTAGCATTATAGAATTCCTTTTTAAGCCATTAGAAGATAATGCTTCCACATTGCTTTGAACATTTTAAAAACTCTATTCTAAGATGGGATGCAATTGTCTGCTGAGTAGGAGCTCACAGTAGTGAGATCAGTGTGTTCTTTTGTCATCTTGCAAAATTGATCTGTTCTAATGCTAACGTTACCATTGTAATCCCATGTTGCTGCAAAAAAAAAGGGAGAGATTCTGCTCTTGCTTGCTTTGAATTTCAGCTGGGATAATTCAGTCAGTGCCAGCAAAGTTATGTTGTGTTTACACTAGTGCAACTGGGAGCAGAACCTGTCTCAAGAGCTTCACCATGGCAAGTGCCAAGCACCTGCTGCTCCCAGCAGGTGAGAATTACAGAACCTTGGCACTTCCTTGGATTGTACCCAAATATATCACAAGGTGACTTTTTATGCAAAAGAACAAAGAGGTTTTTCATAATAAGGACAAAAATAATATCTGCATATGAATCTGAAAACATCTTCTTTCAGCCCAGTGAAGTTGTTATTGCCTCTGATACTTCAGCCCCGATGGCAAAGCTGATGCACTACAAGGAGGCTCTTGAGACCACGATTTTTTATTATCAACGTCACTCACACATCTCTGCACACTCTTGCCTATTTCTTTGTCATCTGCTATACTTTTGAACAGATTCTTCAATGTGCAAATTGATTGCTGTTTCCAGGCTTGTTATTATGTCGGGATGCCAGGCTGAAAACATCAGATGGCTTACATTTTCCTAACCTGATAGGTTACATTGACGTTCTGACAGCTAGTGTTGGCTCAGGCTCTGCCCCTCCATCTTGCTCGCCACACTTGCAAAGTCATTAATGACTGCATGCCTAATAAGTCACTGTGAAATGATTTTGTTCTGTCACAGTTTTTGCAGGGTGCTTGTCTCCTGGTAATTGCTGGGTGGGCTGATGAGAATTGCACTCGAGTCTAAGGATCACTTTAGAAAGCTGCAGATTAGAAATAAGCTGGTCAGTTCTTCCAAAGAAGATGAGGGAATCAGCTTCCAGTGTGATCTAAGAATGAAAAAAAAAGTTTATTTTCTTGGGAAGAGGAGGTAGAGGTGGAAGAAGACAAAGAGGAGGGGAAAATGTTTCCCTAAAATTAAATCTGCAATTGTCCTCCCCCTTGCTCTCATAGGGTAGACTCTGAGTTGTCCTGAGCTTTGGTGGCCTTGACTTTTAAATTTGGATTCCTGCCTAAAGAGCTAATACATTAAGGATCTGAAGAGGGCAACAGGTATTTGCTTAGGAGCTTTGAGATTGCACTTTGAATCTATCTGAAGCAAACAATAATGGATTCGTGTTTGCAGTAACAATAGCTGCCACTGTACTTAAAGAAGCTCTTAGTCTTTTTAGTTTTAAAGCATAACACAAACTGATCATCATCTTATTGAAAAGTACTGCTTCTTTGAAACATCACTTTTTCTGTTAGGAGATTCTACTCCTAAGTTATCTTGTCCACCCTCCATTATTTATCCCTGTGAGCCCTGTGAGGTCTGTGGGCTTGCAGGAAAATGAATTTCATTGGGGGAATAAGTCATGAATGTGGAAGAAACCTTACAGAAATGTAGATTGGGAGACTTGTCTTCTTAGAAGGTTATTTACACCATGCTTGTGCTGGGAATTACTGAAATACAAGAAAATGTCATCCTCCTAGAGGGATTGGGAGTGATGTGGAAAGTAAAGGTCTTTTGACGGTGAGAGTAAGACAAAGAGGAATGACAATGAGTTCATGATTTTGTAGTCCTTTGCCAAAGAGGATTCATGTTGTTAAGTGTTAAATTACCTTTAATAATTCTCATCATGTAACGTTAGTCACACTAGTTTTTAGAGAGCAGGTGACATTGCACCATGTTGTGTCAGCATCAGTGACTCTGTTCTCAAAATCTTGGCTTTTGAGATTGTTGTTTTCTTTCCCCATGTGCCAGTCTAAGGATATGAGAAAACCAGCTGTGTTCTTTCCTTCTCATGAATCATTTCCGTTAATCCTGCGGTTAATGTGTGCCCACATTAGCACCTGGGAGGTTCCAGTGCCTGTTCACAGATCTGCAAGGTTCAACTTAAGCACAGTTTCACCTGTGCACCACATTGCTTTCAAGGGAGCTGCTCAGAGGCGACCGAAAGCAGAATTTGGCCCTGAAGACAGGGTTAAACAATCATCTTGTTGATGGTGTATGGGCACTGTAGGCTGGCATGCACCTGTGGTTGGCTCAGCACCGCAAATGGGAGAAGAAAGAAGTAGAAAATAGTAGAAAGTCAAACAGTACCAGCATGATTGTTGGTAGACCAAATTATGAGCATACGTGTTGAGTGAAGAGACTTTTAATTGTCATCCTTTTGAAGAAAAGCTGAATTTATATCTAAAGGTGCTCCACATATAGGGAATAATGAAAGAGCAGAGTCGGTTACAAGAGAAATGAAGAATATGTCTGTCTGGCATAAAAATAGCCCCTTTGTGGGCTACATTACCCTAAGCTGATCATCAGGCTTCGACAATTAGCCTGCTTTCAGAACCTGATCTAGTTGCAGAGGACTGCTGTCTCAATTTTCTACTATTGTTTGCACTGTAGACACACCAGGGGAAGAGCTATAGCCTGACAAATAGGGAGCGTGCATATCTTCGAAGACAAAAAGAAAAAGCAGCTTGAATGTATCGTGAATGGAGTATGTTCTTCATGTGACTGGAAAGAAGATCTTGTGTATACACATGAATATAAGGTGCCATCAATAAAGATACAATATTATTGGTGGCTTGGTGATATAGTACTATGCTACTACTGAATTACTTCTAGTACAAGCAGTGAGTTGAAACAGTGGTGTATATGACGATTTCTGCTGCAGACTGATTTTTGAGTTTATTCTTTAGATGGCTGCAGGAACTGGAATGTAATGCATCAATTTAGTGTTTGGTTCTGTAATACTGTCTCTCAAATTACTTGCATATAACTACATACGAAATCTTTAAAGCAGTAAATTACATTCTGTAAGCGTGACTTAGTGGGATGCATAGCAAATGCATTGCAGTATGTGTTTCATGGTTGTCATTTATATTACACACCGTGATTGTACAGACCTTTTGGTCATTATTACACAGGGTACTGATGATCTTCTGTTCCAAAAACAGAACCTATGTCATAAGCTGAAGACTTAATCTATTTTTGCAATCGGGATGATAGAGCTATATACCCTTTTTAAGCTCCTGGAGAACACATTCACGGATCTGGAGTTTCATTAGGAGGAAATGTGTGCATTATAAGCATTATCTGCCATGTTATGAAACCTTTATCATCATTTTTTCACAACAGGCATTGGGCAATTTGCAGTCAAGTGTTCATGTTGGTGATGCTATTGGAACAATGAAAATAAAATACCCTGCTTCTGAGAGCTGAAGAAAGAAAAGCCGTCTTAGTGGTTAGAGTGCTGGTGTACAGCACGACAAAGCAAAAGATTTTCCTGCCTAGTTGTAGGCTTCCTAATGGTCTTTGATGAATCACTGATGTTCAGATCTGGTTTTTAGAAGCTATGCGCCTGTTGATTCCTTTGGAAAAGTTTGGAAACCCATTTTCTGTGGAGTTAGAGAAATCAATACCTGTTGAGCTGGATTAGGGGTAAGATTTGAATCCAAGCATGAAGAAATATTGCAATGAAGACACGCTCTCCATAGAAAAGGCATAGTTGTAAGAATGTGATGGACTAAACAGGTGCCATTAGTATTTACTATATACTGTCTAATGGAAAAATGGATTGTTACCTGCATGCCATTGATTTTGAATGGACTGTACATGGAAATCAGGAAAGACACCTGGAATTGTACACAGAATCCTAAAGTGTAACATGATGACTGTAGTTTTTCTACCTAGCCATAATCTCTGACAAGCTTCCACAAGTTCAGGACTGTTACATTCCTTTAAATAGTTGAGTATTTAGTAAGTTTGCTAAGACTGTGTTGTCTTGCTTTTGGTGACGTTGCCTTTAAAAGGTGTAACTACCAACAAGTGTTTTGTACAGAATCATGGAAGAGATGAGGTTGGAAGAGACCTCTGCATATTGTCTAGTCCAATCCTGCAGCTGAGAGCAGGATCGGATAGAGTATGTTGCTCAGGACCTTGTTTTATCATATTTTGCATATCTCCAAGGATGGAGACTGCACAGATTCATTGCTCTGAAAGAGTGCATTTGGGCAAGCGAAAGGTCATTGAGACTAAATATTGTTTAGTTACTACCCAGGCAAACTGAATAACTCCAGAGTTGGTTGGATCTTGTCTCAAAAGCACAATATTAATTTGGGAAGTGAAACTGGATTTGGTCACGTAGTGTAGAGACTTCTGAGAAAAACATGCTGTAAGATGGGAGTTGAAACTGGAGGCACAATATTCCCAACAAGGCTTGTGGAAGAAGGGGAGAGTAAGGAAGCGACTAAAAAAGATGCTTAGTCAATGTTATCACAATGCATATGGGAGCTTGCCACCTTCTCAGTAGAGCATTGCATCTTCTGGAATGTGGTTTTCATCATGCGTTGTCATTGCTTTTGCATAAATTAATTAGAGGGGGATTTGCTGTTACTGAGTATTAATCAGGGCTTCTGTGCTGGAAGTATGATCTAAATCAAGAAGCATGAGGAAAGACAGTTCAAGAGCATGAAATCATCACCTAGCTATCTGAATCTCTATCTGCGGTATTGCCTGAGGTTGGACAGAGGAGAATCCTAGATGGAAGCTTTGCACTGATGAGTGGCTGAAGCATGAGATCCACAAAGAATATTCCATGCATACAGTGCAAAATAATAATACTTTTTTTGTGTCACCTTTCCATTGTTTTAATATGGTGGCTGGTAAACTGTGAACCATTTTTAATGTATCAGTATGCCACACTGAAACACTGAAACATCTTACGGGATGTTCTGTCCATGCAGGGCCAAACGCTGTTGAGCTAGATATCCATGCACACATGGGATCCATATGTTGGTAGAGACAAACTCTCTGAAGAATTTAAAGATTTTAAAAATGTTATAGACTGGAGGCATGTGAGAGGAAGCAACATTGGTCCTGCAGTACTGATATTCAGGTAGATGGTCGAGTTTAAGCAATTTGTTCCATGTTGTACAGGAGCGTGGCGGTTGCACTCATGAACTCTTGAGACCTAGTTCATTTACCTTAATAATAACCCCAACCTTCTTCCTATGGTATTTTTCGCATAAAGAACCGTGTACAAACTCAGCCTAAGTCAGCAGTGACTGAAAGTATTTTTCCTTTAGTTTTTTGAAAATATATGTGAAGTGAAAGGATTCCAGTTTACAGTCATTCTGGGTCCTAAAATAAGACTGTTAGGGCTCTTTCGACAGTCTGATCAGGAAGACCAAGGATTGAGGAGATTAGATAAATAAGAGAAGACTACATTAAATTCTAGCATCCGAAGTGGTACATTAATGAGTGTGCCTAGTTATTACACCCTCCATGTGGTTCATGTGGTTGTTGAAAGCTGTGAAAGATTAGTTTTTTTCTTTTTTTCTTTTTTTTTTTTCTGAATAGCTGGTTGGCACATCAGTTGTAGAGTTCTTGAAACAAGGGATCTGCAGCCATTTCGTGCATAGTCATCTATAAACTCAAGCAGATGGGCTTTGGAGCATCCAAATACTGTACCAGCCATGTTCAGCCTACAGCACCCTCCAAAGAGTTTGCAGGCATCCTGTCTCCATTCCTGCAATCCATTGACTTGTTCTTCCAGTTGCCACAGCTGGGCATTCCCCAATTCTGCTGCCAGCTAGTGCAGGAGAGAGAATACCAGCATGGTATCAAACTATTCTTCTTGGATACTACCTCCATTAATGCTATACCAGCTCTCTATTTTTTGTGGGAAAATGGGGAGCTTCTGCCATTTGAAAAGTTGAGCCAACATTATTCACAGACGTAAGATTTATAGTCTGAGATGAATGGGAGGTAAGAAATGTTGCTCAGCTGTTCTCTTTGTCCTTTTATTTAGCTAGTTGATGTTAAAGGTAAATACTAATTTAATATAATTCTTTTAGTTGGATGACGATTAATTATACATTTTCCTTACTTTTTAATGTTTTTGAGAATGACTGTACGCACCTCTAAGCTATGCAGAGGCAGGAGAGTACATGCCAACATTTTTCTTTATAAAGTAATACCAGTGATTAAAACACTACAAATACTTCCAATTCTTTTTTCTTTATTATATAGTTGAAGAGTTCTGGCTCCTTTTAGTGGAGCAGACCTGTGGAGGCATCATCAGCTGGCAAGTAAAAGTTGCTGTTAAATGAACTGTTGCGATTTTCAATTGTAAAACACTGAAGACATTAAAAGAGGAAACGTGCCTTACTTAGCCATGTACAGTAGTGGACTAGTCTCCTTTACTTAGTAAGAGAAAAATGTTTTTCACCTTTTGGTAATGCAGCATTCATCAGCTGTCCTGGTGGACCTCAACCAACAGTTACCCAGGCAAAGCAAGCTGCTGTTTGCCAGTTTGGCTTTATTAACAGACTACGTGCATCCTTCTGTCCCATTGTAATGCTGAGTAAAACACGTTCTCTTAAAATGCTTTCTTTGTTAGCCGACATGTTTCATTTTCATAGTGGGCACTGTTAGATAAAACAACTCAGCAGGTGAGTGGTAACTTGGTAAGCCTCAGTAACTCCTTCACTTTTGATGGCCATCTGACTATAATCTGAGATCAAAAAAAACCTAGAACAGCGGATTACTCAAATTTACTTGAAATGCCATTCACAGGATTAATCCTAGAGAAAAATATTAGGTGTTAAGAAGGCTGGTAGTTCAGAGAGATGGGGTTTTCAAAAGATTGTAGGCACGTTAGTTCCCTTTGCAGTATTTCAAGATCTACTACTGCACCAGGAAGTCCTTAAGTACATTTGAAAATCTAGTTTTATGTTTATTTTTTTCAGGCTTTCAAGATACCATTCTTCCCCTTCTGTTTTCTGTATATGTATTACAAAACAAAAGCTGATTTTCCTACTTTTTCCGCTCCCAATATATTTTCAGCTTTGAATGGGGAAAACATTCTCTTGCACCTGATAGCTAAAAACAAAGCAAAACAAACAAACAAACAAAAAAAAACAAGTCAGAAGCTTGGTTTTTTATGGAACAGAGATTGAAAGTAATACCAGGAAGTAATTTGGGAAGAGATAAATAGCAGCTGTTCTCTCGATGATAAAGACTGAAACTAACACCAATACTTAGTGCAGCGCAATCCACTGTGATGCACAATGAAGTCGATGTATGAACTTATGTTTGACTGAGTGACCAATTATTGCATATGATAAAGACTTGCAAACTAAATTCCTTTTCTACCCCCTTTAACTTTTAAATGTAACTTGAAAAAAAGCTGCACTCATTTCAAATTTGGGAGGATTTTTTATTTACGTATTTTTACCTGTGTAACTTTTAAAACTTGTTGTGAACTACTGCAGGTATTTAATGTGCTCAGGCTTACTGTGGATAGTTATTTCAAGTTTACTTTTAAATAGAAAAGTTTTAGAAGGAAAAATATCTTTCACTGCCACACTCTGTGCCTACTTTTTGTCCGAATGTTTATGGAACAGAGGTATTTGGGCTTAAAAGTATTTGGAGATACTGGAGTTTTTGCACAAGGCAGTGTCGATATTGCTTTGTGGGCTGCTGTTTGTCGAGCCCACTGGGAAGAGATGAGAGGACACCTCAAGTTGTCAGAAGGTGATGGGGTAACCAACTTAGTCTTTGAAATTTCTGTGTACTTATCTGCTGTAAAACAGCTTATCGCTTTGACTGTGTTTGAGTTAAAGTAATGGAGTAAGGGGCACACGTAATTAGTAAAGACTGTTAATATCAACAGCAGTGATCTGTATATGCGTTTTAATGGATGTATGTTGGAACACACAGGCTGAGCATCAGGGGACATACGTGTGGGGATCACCTTCTCTTAGAGGAATGGTAAAATCTTATTTCTGTGGACTTCAGCAACAAAATGAGAGGAAACGCTAAGTATATACTCTAAGGAAACATCCATTTTCAGATAAGAAATTGCTAAGAGTTCATTTCCAGAGAGCAATAGTTTACTTTTAATTATGTTCTATGGTCTTGAATGTTTTGTGCACTTGGCTAGATTAATTTAAAAAACATGTAAGGACACAAGTGCAGAGCCTGTGTGTGTATTTATGAAAGGAGGCTGCCCTGTGTGCAGCTGTTTACTACAAGCTGAATACATTCAGTGTGTATGTACAAGCTGACAAATTGCTCGTGTTCCAGAGAAATGAACTGTGATGGAAAATGCAATAGATATTTAATGATTTCAGAAAAAAACTCATTATGAATATGCTTCTGCCTGATGTTAAAACATCTGGATTTAGTTTCTAGCTGTATGGAGACAATTTTCAAATTCATATCCTGTGTTTTAATGTCACAAAACAAATAGAACAGCTAGCTGACTTTGTATCTTGACCTTTATGCTGTTTTTCTTTTTCTTTCCCTTTTTTTTTTTTTGATTTACAAGACGAACCAAATTAAAGTCCAATCACCTGGGGCAGTGTGGTAAGAGAGTAAGGCATATTAATTTGAGTCCTGCTGTCCAAGAGGGTTGTAACCTGGACTAGCTTTCTTCTTTCTTTTCTCGGCTTCCCTGCATACAGCTGTTGCTGTAGAAGGCCTCCAAGCCATGTCATGTCAAATAATGCATGGTCTTCAGAGCTCACTGGGGGAGAGAAAAGTCTGGGAACAATGTGAGCAGGCACAGCCAGCCACTTCCACTAATTGTTGATGTGGACGATGGAATACAAAAGCAGAAGGAGGGAGGGGGGGATGGAAATGTGTCTTGGTGTGGAAACGGCTGTGTAAAAACAAATATGCCTGGGCTTGCTCATTGGGAATGTACGTGTTACGCAGGAGAACTCCCACAACAGGAATCCTCCGCTTTGGTCTGCACTTGCCAGATTATTTTAGAAGGTTTCTTTTTTATTATTTTTTTACCGTGGAGGCTTTTTTGGTTATCTGGGGATGTGGACTTTAGCAGCCATGAACAGTAACAAGTAGTGGCAATTTATTACTGAGGTAGTTTGAAATCATGTTAATTTTTGGTTCTAGTTATCAGGCTGCTAAATATTGGGAATGTGAAATTTAAATGAATTAACTATTAAATTAACATGCTAGTGGCATTTGGAAATATATTCTGCTGAAGCAGAGTCAAATGTCTACGTGAATCTTGTCCATACTGTGTCCTCTAACTCAAAGCAGGGTGAAATGCTTTGCAGATCAATTATATACAATAAATAAAATAGAATGAAATATATATTTGAGATTTTTATTCATAATTAAAAAAAGCAGAATTTCCTGTCAAGAGTTGTTGCAGTGAAATGTCTAAACTGCGTTTTCCTTGAACTCTGAAAAAAATCATGTAAAGAGTGATGGAGGGATGTCCATTTGCTAGGATAAGCAGCAAAGTGAAACATTTATCCTATAGGACAGTAGAGAAATAATGAGCAACAGAAAATGAAGTTAGTAAAGTCATTGAGATTCACACAGAAAAATGAGTAAATTTCTACTTTACTGCACAGTGGAACTTTAGCTACACATCCCTGTCCTGTGCTTCATCATCACCTGGAGATGAAAAGCCTCCTCACATCAAGGAAGCACAAAACACGAGTGATACGCAGGGCACTTGCATGTTCATCTGTGCCTGAAAGATCATTATACTTATGCTGAAAAGTAGGTATTTTTGCAGTGAAATGCAACAGCTGCAATTAGTAACCAACACAATTGGTAAAAATCCAGATGCTTACTTTATTCATTTACTAAATAAATCACAAATGTCTAGCTGAACCAAGAACTATTATAGAGGCAAGAGAAAAGGGAATAGCGAGCAGAAACACCAATTTGTTGATTATATAATGGACCTGTCATTAGTAACTTGATTATGCCAGTGCTATTTCTTTTTCTCCAAGACAGATACTTGCTCCTACCAGAGCTGATTGATCTTGAAAAGCAGTCTGATTATGCCATAGTGCATTTTAAATGGAAAATGATAATAGAGTTAAGGAAGATGGAAAACTATTTACTGGTAGAAATATGATTGCTGATAGCATTGCAGAAAAGTGAGAATGTAGAAAGATAGGCTGGTTTATCTAAAGAGTTAGATTTATCCCTTTTTAGTTAAAATTATTTAAATCAAGTGCTGGGAAAGTTAGTATGAGGACAGCCCTGAAGACTGATCATGGCTCAGAGCGCAAATCAAGTTCATCATATAAAATTCCTCACAACAATTCATTGTGGCACTTCTATTTTGACAGGCAGGATTGGCCTTCAAGCAATTACCACTGAAGATATTTATCGTTGTAGTGAGGAAATCCGACTTCCTGGCACTGGCTTGGGAACTTCATTTCACAGTGATCTCCTAAACATTTTTGCTGACTAAGACTGATTTTGAACCTGTTGCCAAAAGATAGTTTGTCAGTCTTCTCGCCAATCTCCCAGTTTTCACATCAGATTTCTCTTTAATATGTGTCCCTATTTTTGTAATCCAGTTCTTTCCAAACGCCACTGTACCCTCTGCAAAAAAAAAAAAAAAATTCCCTTAGCAGTATCCTCCCAGCCAAAAGCAGTAACTGCGATCTCTAGATGCAGTTTCTAAAAAATCCCACCACAATCATAAAATACAAGCACCACAAAAATCAGTCTCACAAAGTTACATGTTGTGTCCTTATTGAAAGGATTTTTTTGCTTCATTTGCATCCCTGAGACACAGGTAGACATTAGGGATGAATGTCAGGTTTCTCAGAACGTCTGATGACCATGGCTGTGTAAGGGTAGGCACTATTTCTGCACAAGGTCAAATTATTAAGGTTTCATTATGGCTGTCTCGCAGGTTAGAGGGATGGGAGAGGGAACCAACTAAGCTTATGAGTGCTCTAATAGCTAGTATAAATGAGAAATGTATGGTGTATTCATAAATACCTTGTTAATAAATACCAAAATATCAGTGTTTTTTGTTTTGATTTTACAGTAATGCAATTTGACAAACATCTAAGTTGCTTCTGATATTCTACTGAGAGTTTTCTCTCCTTGCAGACAACTTTCATAGCACTGCTTACAACAAATCTGAGTATATCATTTAAGAGGACTGTGCAAAATGAATGGTATGAGAGATCTGTGATGGAGATGGGTGAGTGAAACTCAGGTGGAGTGGTAATATATGGCTAATGCTATGATTCACTCTCTCTGCTATTCTGATTATGTTACAACTGTAATTCTGAAGCCGTGGTTTCTTCCAGTGGTCTAAATGGGGAGGCAGGTAAGAGGCTGAACTCATTGTGAGCCAGAAACCTAAAATATCTCCGTGAGTATTGGCAAAGTGCACAGACCAGAATAGATATTCAGCCCTTCTCTTTCACATCCACGTTATAGAGACAAAGTACAAAAAGGCCAAACAGAATTCTGACAGACCATATTTTGTTTAAGCAGAGGCCTCGTGACAGTGTGGATCAAGAGACATTTATAAGGCTAAATCCTGTACTTTATATGGATGGATTTATAAGTCATTTAAATTAAGTATGCTTCAGTGCACAGGCTGAAGATTTGTAAATTCAAACTGTTTTATGTATGTTTGCATAATATATGCTTTTTAAAGTACAGTACATATACTTGGCTAGATGTTTTATGTTGGGATCATCATGGTGATTTAGTTAATGTTGTTTTCTTTTCTGAACATCATGTCAGAGTTTCTAATGATCTGCTTAAAAGGAAAAAAACATCTTTCATCTGTCCCAGCTTGAACACAAGGCTGGTTCCGAGGAAGGCTTAACTTTTCTGAGAAGCTTCTAAAATTTCTAAGGAAAAATGGTTCATTTCCATCTGGCGATTAATTAAACATAAGCCTTAAGAAGTTCATATTTTCCTTACTAGGACAGTCTGTTATTCAAGCTTTTCAGTACTGCTGTCCACGAGTCTGGCTATGTGTCATTTTACCAAACTGCTCAGAAGACAGCCCATAATACTAGTGGTGACATGGGACACACCTCCAGTGGCTGGAGGGAGAGTTCTTTGTCTGGCACATTGGTTGGGCTACACAGGAGGTAATAATTTTGGGAAGGAAATGTATACGTTCTAGCAATAGCCTTAATGTTTTCTTGCTCTTGACTTCTTATTGTTGGAAAATTATATGTAAAGCAACTGCGACTGGTGCAACATATTTGTATATTTTATGTGTAATGGCAAAATAGAGCAAGTATGAATGTGCATCTTGGTTTAAGTCTTTTCCAAGTATATGTATTCATTAAGCTGCGCATAGAAATTCAGTCAAACATAAACTTGGCGATTGCTGGTAATTCATTAACAGATTCATCTGAAACTTTGTCCAAAGCTTTAGTTTCTGAATCAGGTCATGAATGTCTCATTTCCTCAACAACCCAAAAATACGCAGTCAGTTTGGTGCTTAAAGCCAAGTCTAGCTAGACTGCTAGCAGCAGGGCAACCTCCTAACCACAAGCTTGCTTTATCTTGGATCCAGCTGTGCTTCTTCCATGTGTCAGGACTGTAGAGGAGAAGGATATCCCTGTGGTGTGACACATGGCAGTCTTGACCCTAACACCCTGGTGACTTTGTTCTTGGTCTTGAAAGGAGCATGTAGCCCAGACTGAGCGCTTGCTCCACTGACATTTTGGCACTTAGTCACTTGGCTGGGTACAGTGTACGTAGAGTAAACTCTGGAAATGTTGTAAGCCTTCTCATATGAAAAGCTCTAAAGTGCTTTAAAAGTTATATTTTGCCATGTATGACTGACACGTAGATAGCTCTGGGATAGAGAGCTCTAGGTGTTTCACTGGTACTTAGCAGTGCTGGGAAAACTTTTGCAGGAATATCTGATAGGGAGAACTTTAATCGCCTAAAAATGCAAACTGTGGAACAGAGTTTGGAGTAAAAATTTATTTTCTAAAGGGAAAGTGTCGTGAGATCTTGAATGGACACAAGTGTTTCACTTCTCTGCATCTAGAGAAAAACATGTTTTTGTTCATTCCATGTAAACTCAAGTGCCTTTGCAGCACTTTGACTGCCAGCACTGTCCTGGGAATTACCCTTCCTGGTTTGGAGGGCAGTGTAATTCCTAATGAACCATCAGTAATATCAATACCCTAATTATGCTGAACCTGAAATGTAAAATTTCACCAGTAATCTGACTGTCAGCTCTCAGGTGCATGCAAGATCCTGATATTCATCAGTCTCATCTTATTATCCATATGCTATTCAATTTATCCTCTGTAGATCATAGCTCTTATCAGACAACTGTACCCTCTAATATCAACCTTCTGTGCACTCCAGTTTTCACTTATACCTTAAACACAGGGAGACCTGCTTTATTTGAACTTGCCAAAGAAGTGGACTCTTGGAGGGTGTCCAGGTTTTTATTGATGGGGTATTTGATCCAAATATTTGTTTTAAAACTCTCCTGAAAGGAAAACCTGGTGTGAGAGCCAGCATAACATAATAACACTAATGCATTGCCCTCCTCTGTCTCCTTCCTTCTGCAAATTTCCAAATGTTTGGCAGAAATGTATGAATTAATACCCATGTTGCCTGGAAGTATCATTATTTCTGATTTAAAGCCTGGAAAGCAAAAATATAAAAGGTAACTTACCCAAGTCTATAGCAAGATGGAAAATAGAGCTCAAAGGCTCCCTAGTCTTGTACGCTAGCTAAAACATCATGCTTAAAGCCAGATTGTTCTAGGTAAATCAGCACTTGGCCCACACTAGTCCTGATCCTGCACTGACTCTGTATGGAGCTTTTCATGTGTAAGATCAATGGTAATGAGACCCTTTGGCCGCAGGAATTTACTTATGATGAGATCTGTTGCCAGACCCCTGTGTAAATACATTTACTGCCTTCAGTTGTGGGTGATGTCAATTTGACCCAGTTGAGGCAGCATCAGATAGCACCATGAGCCTATGGCTCCCCATAAAACATCCATTCTCTGCCATTCATTGTTGTTAATGATGGATAATGTTGTTGCTGATGGAAATAAGCCAGTGTTAAATCAGGGGTGGGAAAGTATAGCCTTGCCTTAAACTGAGCACAGCTGCTCTTTTGTTACTCGAGTTGTGCGCAAGGGCAAGCAGTGTTTTGGCATGCTCTTGGATCCATAAAAGCTCTGCTGAGGGAGCAACGGAAGTTACTCCCACTATTTTAAAAGACAGGTCACCAGACTCCCAAAGTTACAGCAGCTGATGCCTCTGGAGAGCTGGCTGTTCCCTAAGCCCTGGGGAGAGCTGAGGAAGAGCGTACGCTGCGAAGGACGCCCTCATCGTGGGAACTGTGGTTTGAACCTGGCAGTACGGTGACAAATCAGCTCAGCATTCTGCTAGGGAGGGTCTGGTTTTCATATATGAGATAAAAGTAGTCTTCCAAGCGGCTGAGACAGGTGAAAGTGGGGACCATGGTGGTGGCTGGTCAGAGCTCGAAACTGAAAAAGAACAGTGTTGGTACATTCCCTTTCTTAACTATTTTGAGGAAGCCTTTTTTTTCTTTTCTTTCTCTGTCCTGTTTTACTTGTAATTTCGCTTTTAAAGGTTTCGCTTCCTCTTTTTGAGCTTCTCTTAAATCTAGTTAAAAAAATATTCTTTCAGATTTGCAAAAATATATTCTTTCATTTGTTTGCTTGTTTTTCCAGGCTATTCAGTAGGTTACAGAGATCATTTCTGCTTGCTGGTTAGTTTAGATAAGTAGAATCTTCTTGATTCCACTTTGGAGTCACTATACAGCTCCTCACCAAATCTTGGGGCATTTCAAACCCTTGGATAAGTGGATGATATGTTTTTATAAGCAGTATCCCATGTTTGTGACATATATATGCATATGGGTGTGTCTGCATACACCCATATTTCCATGTGTACTTTCGCATGTAATCCATGCGGCACATTTGATGTGAGGTTTCCGAGAAGGATGTGGAGCAAGGACTTCTTACTATAGGCTTAGCATGTTTTGATGTAGGTCTAGCAAAAGAATGTGGTTGGCATACTCTGAACGCTGAAATGGTGGCTCTCTGAGACACATGGTCACATGTTGCATACCAGTCTCTTTCCAAATTTGGAAAATGGTCCATAATTAACCTTCTGAATCATCCTATATTTTTATGATGACCCTCACATTATACATAGAATGACTTTTTTCCCAGATTTCAGTAGCCTTTTCTGATCTTCCATTCATTAGACATCTAGACTGTTTCTGTTCTGCAGATCTGTCAGCTATTGGGTCTCCACAACTGCTTAAACCTGGAAAAACTACTAGAAATAACTGCCACTTCTTTTCCTTCTTGTTGTAGAATATGCACAAAGCAAGAAGGAGCCTTCTTTTAACATGCAATTTATTACCATTTCCTGCTCCTGTAGGAAAATCTTGTAGGCAGCCCCATCATATCTTCCCTGTAAGAAACTTCATCAGTCTGAAGAGCAGTTATGTTTTTTGTCCCCATTGCTCTTGCTAGAATGTTGCTCCAGAATTTCAGTCTTTCCATTCCTAATTTCCAACCTGAATTTATTTGCAATCCGTTTCCATTTGACAGTTGCACCCACAAAGTGTCCTTTATCATCTTCTTCCTCGCTGGTGTTTGTCCACCTTATGTAACTTTGGAGCGCGATCGCATACACTCTCAGCTGTCGACTGCGAAACTAAGCAAGCCAAGCTGTTTTAAGTCACGTCCCGTAAGAGGGACTCTGTTCTGCTCATCATCAAAATAGGCTTTCGGTGCACCTGTTCCCAGCTGAATTAACCTTTCCTGAGCACAGATGACCAGAGCTGTACACATTATTCCAGATGAGTTTTCACAATGCTAATATATATATATGTTATTAAAGCTTTTTATCTGCTCTGAAGGCTTCCTGACGTATTCTGTAACCACACGTGCTTTATCCATAGCAGCATTACAATGATCGCTCCTTGTTAACCTTTGGAGACAGCTACACTTCAGATCATCTCTACCCAGCTGTTACATCTCCGGTTTTAGACAAAATTATAGTCCGTAGGTATGTGAATTCAGACATTAAACTAAATTCTTTAAATTAAATTGATAAATTAGCCTAAATTCTTTTCCTTCACTCAGTGATGTTACCCAGTCTTTCCAATGAGATACTTTGGTGCTTCTGGTAGCAAATGAGCCTGGTAGCTTCGTGTCATCACCAGACTGTTTGCCTCAGCTTAAAATATTTTGAGGGAATTCTTGAGCTAAGATGAATAGAGCTATTTCCGAAACAGTGGCAGAGAAAAAAAAAAAAAAAAAAAGGAAAACATTTTTCATCTGGGTTTTAATAAACTGCTTCTTTGCACTAGGGACTTGAAATTCCTTGTTCTCCTCCATGCTGCCTGGTGTGCCAGCAGAAGGGAGCACAAGAGAGGGGTAACAAATAGGGTTTCGCCATGTACAAACAAAATCTTGGAAGAACATACTAAGAAATTGAGATCTCTCCCACAATTATCTGGGTTAGCACTAGGCCGTACTTGGGCAGAGTCTCACAGAGATGGACAAAGACAGACCTATGCTACCCTGTGAGACCCCACCAGATTTCAAGGTCTTAGTGAAAGTGATAGATCTTTTTGATTTCATATATAAATATTTGTTTGGCAAATTGTTTATTTTTCTAGCTTCACCTTTTTTTCATCCAGGTTTTAGCTAAAACTTAGCTCAACGAAATATGTGTCTGAAGGGAGTATCTGTCAAAGTTTCTCAAATTACAGATCACCAGAATAGGGCTTACATTTGCAAAGTATTTCTGTAGCATTTGCTATAGGTTGTATAGCGTATAGACCTCTTGTTGCAAAAGTACAAGTGAAAATAGATCAGTTCAGTGCAGGAAGATGAATTAATTACCTAATCAAATTGCTAAAGATAAGACAAAATTAAGCATGTTTAGTTAGGACTACTTTTGTCATCCTTGCAGCAGTAATAGCTGTCTAGATCTTTACCTTTACAGTAGAGAGAGTCATTAGTGCAAGCAGATGGGCTTGGTGGTTTGGCTGAAAAAACATCATCCCTGGAGCTAAGGCTGCTTATGCTTTGGTCTCCCTCTGTTTAAGACAACCTGATTTTCCAGCTTGGTCTACTGATGGGGTATATAGTTCTTGAGAGAATCTGAGCTCATTTGAAGTAGAAGTTGCTCAGATTTTGCTTCAAGATCTTCATCAGCTGGCTTGAGAGGCTGATAATGCTCAGAGTAATTTCTAAAGCTTTTCTTTCTTTCTTCTGCATTTTATAAACTTTTCTTATGCCCTATTTCCCTTCTCATCTCCATTTTTTCTTCTCTTTTTGCTACCTATTTTCTCTGGTCTGTTTGAAGTGTATGAACTGTGCTTTTTCGGTGGTGGTATTCAAGGAAAATGAAAGGTTAATACAAGATCTGGGCAAATAGCGATTTGTTTCCAACAGTGCTACCAGCCGAATTCACTTTCAGCTGCATTGTGTGCTGAAAACTGATGACTTACAATTGGCTAAAGCTGACAGCGAGGTTGGAGCAGCTGTTGTGTTGCAGAACAGCAGAAACTTGCAGAAATAACTCTTTTCCTTAAAGCTGAAAAAGAATGTTGTTCCCCCTTCCCCCCCATGTAAGTAGGTGTTCTGAAGGTTTTCTTGTGATTTTAGATTCCTGCTGAGAAAGCAGCAAGATTTCAAGAACAAAGCTGTTTGCATGTGTGTAAACTAATGTAGTGAAATATTTAAGCAATCCATTTGGTAATGCTTATGCTTTAGTAAGGATCTTTTTCTTCTTGTGGATTTAGTGCTTTTGGAACAGTTGCTGTATTTACAGCCCTGCAGTAGTGCATTTATCCAGAGAGCAAGCACTGCCTAGAGCCTGGCCTGGCATTGCCTTTGTCTCAGCTGCCAATCTAGACCCCCTCGAGAGGATGCTGAGTGTCCATTTCAATGCCTGCTCAGCCCACAACCATCCTGTGAAGGCTTGAGAAGTTATGCTTTGCTGAAAGCTCTGCTAGTTTTACGTTGCAGACTTTGGGCCATTTGAATTTCAACCAAGTCCAAAGTCACCTCACAGCTGTGAAGGTGATTTATGAGGGCATTCTTTGGGAGGGCTGCATGGCATTTGCCATGCCAAGGAAATTGTGTCTCTGTGGTTGGTCAAGAGAAGCCAGTCTCTGCTTTTGTGACCATTATTCCTACCGGCACCTCTTTCTGCTGTGCTGCCACTATGACCAGTGTAGTTCTACCAGAGAGGATTTTCTTCTGGACTGTTGTTATACAGTCACCTCTAGTCTTTTCATCCATGCTAGCACTGTTACTGCTGCTTCCCCTTGGGCTGCAGCGTGTACCCTGAAATGCGTCAATGTGTGCTCAGCAGTGCCATAAATGCTGAGTACTTTGTTGTTTCCTTAATCCATGCTGACTCCACCATTTCTGGGTATTATCAGAAAAGTACTCACCTCAGTAGCAATTGCGTGTGGTCCGCTGGGCATCTTGTTCTTGCCTGCGTCATCACGTGAAGTGGCATGAAGGCTGGCTAGATCTTCCCTCTAAAGAGAGGGGAAAACAAAGAGAAGGAATAGCGTAAGTGACTCTTCTTATCAGCAAGAAAGAGGATTTGTTTTCTCACAGACTAAGCTGCTAATGCTGAATGACATAAAGAAAGAGATAAAGAGAGCTGCTAAGTCTCTGAGGAGGGTTGTGGGGACAAAGTATGCTCTCCAAGGGGATAAAAAAGACAAAACAAAGCGAAACCAACACAGTTATGGAAATTAAAAATAAGCCCCTCCAAGAGGAGGCTTAGCAGAGGAAATGGGCAGCAGGCAGCAAACTCGTGACGTCCATATCAGGGACCCCAGGGCCAATAGTGGCTGATGAAGATCATCCTCCAAGTAACGGGGATAAGATCTGTAAGTAACAAAAGAGGAATTTAAAAGGGTAAGGGGCCTAATTTTCCCTGCCTTCCTCCAAAATAATTTATTATAGCTGCACTGCTTACAAGAGTTACTGTCAGGATGGGTTTTTCCCGTATAAACTCCTCTGACTTCCACTGATTGGTAACAAACAAGCTTCCAAGGCCACAGGTGAAAAACGTCTTCTACAGATGTACTTACTTCCTGAAATAGAACGATGTATATGAAATACCAAAGAAAGATATGCAAGAAAGAGTGTCTTTCTCAAAGAAAAGTACTGAAGGGCTAAAAAATGGGTCTGAGTATTTAGCTAGGAAGACTAAATCACCTTCCCAGAACACTGAAAGCAAATAAATAAATAAATAAATACCAATATCATAAAATTAAGTGAATAGACTGAAACAGAGGTGGCAGAAAATCTGACCATTGCTGATGGCTAAGTACCCAAAGGATTACTTATGGAAAGGAGAGCTCCCACTATAAGCCGTGATGTTCCTGACAAATCAGAGAACTTCATAAGGGTCAGACAAGGTGTTCTGTGTATCGTCCAGGTCTTCAATGTAGTTAGGAGTTGGACATGGTGAAGAGAACTGGTGGAAGACACAAGATCAGCAAGACCAGCTTTAGGCATTTAGCAGCCTTTCTGGGGTTGGTTTTGTCTGTTAATAAGCCATTTTACCATTTTTCAACTTTATCTAGCAACAGTATAAACGGAGATCTGAGACAGCACAGCCAAACATAGTCTTGTGTATCTTGGTATTTCCCCCAGATTAAGCTTATTTAGTTGAACTGAATTTTTAACGTTTTAGAGAAATAGAAGTGCCACTGATTATTGGCATGATTTATTCTTAGTTCTTGCCACGAGTTTTGCTATATTTGCCATCTGAGCTTCTCATGTGCTGGACAACACAAAGCAGAGCTGCTTTAAAACAGAACAGTCAACTTGTTATTAGTAGCTTGTTTGTTTGTCCTTAGGCCTATTTATAAAAACAGCCCCAGGAATTCTGCCAAGCAGCCCAACCACTAAACAATTACAGATCTTTTCTCGGAGCAGTGTGTTCAAATCTATGCAATAATTCAGCAGCAATCCATGGCCCTGCTCACATGTGTATGAAAGCAGCCATTTTTGTGTGCAGCACTATTTTTTTTTTTTATATGAAAACATGGTCTCAAAAAGTATCCCTGTTAATACATTTAAAAATCCAAAATTTATCTTAACGTGGATCACTGCCAGTTTAGTGAAACCAGGCCCACAAGTAAGATATGCAGAACTCGAAAGGAAGTCAAAATGGTCAAATAAATATTAACCAAAAACTATACATAGGCTGCAAACTCAGGCAAGGAATTCAAGAGACTGATACTCATAAAGGGCCGGGCTTTCCAGTTCCCTCCAGTTAGCTAAGTTTAAGTGAAAAATAAAAGGAAACCCGTTTGCGAGGGAGAAGATTCATCTTATTTTGAAAGGACACGGTAACATCTGGTTTTATCGGTGGTATGATATTTCATGGATATTAATTCACAATTGTGGTAGAAGGTTGATTGTTTTTTCATGGTTAGTGTTGCAATGCAGATGAAATGCACTCTTTAATTAGTGGATGTAGCACTATAGGGACCAAATGATAGTCCCTTGATGGCAAAAATACACTAGAAGAGGAAGGAGCCTTAAACATTTGGATCTGGCTTTTGTTTTTGTTCAGACTGCTGTAGCAGAATAGCAAGAGGATTTTGTGAGAATATCTTGTTAAACAGCAGACAGTAAACAAGACTAGTGAATCTTATGAAAGGTGGGAATGTTCAAATGAGACTTTTTGGGAAAAGGAGAGTGCTAGCTGAACAAATCTATTCAATGGAGATTACAAACTTTGCAAAAGACTGCCTCGGCTGGCTCACTTCTTGGTACGAAGTACAGAAGTCATGAACTAGAACATCTCTGCTTGGGAAATGCGCGTTTGTTAACAGAGTGGTTGTGTGTCAGGGGTTTGAAATGTTCTTTCTGCACTGAAAATATTTGTCTGTATTTGATAGATGTGATGCAAGGTTTTAACAGTTTTGCATTTGATTTATGACTTAAGCCTTAAGGAAGATCAAGAATTTGGGATTTAACCCCAAATCACTGTGAAATTCATCAGATCTTTAGAAGTTAGGTTTTTTATTTTTTATTTTAATTATTATTATTATTATTATTTGATTATATTCTATGTTCCCTGGAGGGAAAACAAAGCAAACCTGCCTGGCTGCTGCCATGGAGAGGCGTGGCGGGGACAATCTGTCCCAGGGATACCTTAGGCCCAGATTATATAAATACACCCTTGAAACATTTAATCCTTCCATTCATGTCTGAAGATTGAGGCAAATCCTGAAGTAGCTTAAAAATCAATTGCTGTGCATAGGACAGGAGTCAGAAACTCAGAAATCCCATCTCCTTTTCCTCTCTGCACGTATTTCTGGAAAACATGCTCTATTAAAGGTATGACAGAGGCAGAGCCACCACATCTCCAGCGTGTACAGCAAATTAAAGGGATGCAGAGCATGGATGGTGGAAGCCCACAGCATCATCTGCTTCTCCTCTCACACTGCAGCCTGGTAATGTGAATGAGAAAGATTGCATTTTAGGAGGCATACTCTGTCCCTGTTTGCTATTCAGGTTAATGAGAAAAACTCAAGGTATCAAATTTTGGATGCCATGGCTCAAAAATGAAGTGATTCGGTATTGGAAAGTGTATATATTTTGCTCTTGAAGTAGGAGGTAAGGGAGTTGGACAGAATCCTGTAGCATTTGTATAAGCTTTTTTCTTATAATTTGTTTACTTTGTCATGTGCAAGCTAGTCTCTAATACTGGGCTAAAGACCAGATGAAAACTTTAAAGTGTTAAGTTCTGTTAAGTTAGTAACTTTTTGATTCTTTTCTCTTTTTTTTCTTTCTCTTTTTTCTTCATAAAGATTAAAAATGGGGAGCTGAGCAGACATGTAGCTGTTAGTCTCGGTTCCTCCTTTTTGCACAGAGCCCTTGTTGAATTGCCCTGCTCTCCCTTCCCTACAGACAGATTATTCAGCCACTGTTCTTTATATAAAGGGTTAAGATCTGATGATGTTGAAACCAGTCTCCTGTTTACAATCATTGCAGAACTGTAGTATGGAAATTTCCATCTGCAGCAAGATTAAAAAAAAAAAAAAAAAGTCCCTGCTGATTTTGTGGAGGTTTAGATTCAAATAAAGAAATAGTGTCCGAGTCAAGCATATTAATTCGATTAGCACATACTGTGTGTTCAGCTAAAGAGGGCTAAGCTAACTGTCCCCCATCCTCTGAAGAAATTAGCTTGCTCTGCTAATGCAGCCAGCAAAAGTTTTTCAGTATCAGCGTAGGAACCACAGTTTCACTTGCAGAGGTACCTAAGCTGCTAACCTCTGATGCTCTTTTAATGAGGTCCTCTGAAGTGCAGTGCTTCCTTCTTTAGGAAGATATTATCAAGGTGAAAAATTACTGACTTTGTAACTATTCCTAGCAGTAGGTTAATTTTTTCTTGTCATGCTGACATGGATTATTCTTTAGCTCTTCCATCTGTTTGGACAATGACAAGCGCAAGGATGTTGATACCTTTGGAGAGTCAAGTCCATAGCGCAAGATGTCTGACAGATTATGATTTGATTATTTTGAGAAGGAAAAAGAGACCTGTATATCCTACAGGCCTTTTGAAGAAACTAAGCAGATGCTTACCTTCTATAAAGTAAAATCAGTGCTGTCTCGGTTTCACATGCTGCATCTTACACATTTCCAGAATTACTAGGGGTGTAGTTTCATGTAGAAGTTGGATTTGCTGTATCAATTCTGATCACTTCACCTGTCTCCCTGCAACCACTGCTACCTCTCCCGCTCCTCCCACAGCCCAGCAGTGTGACAGTGGTGCAGTGTTTGCATGGGGCACAGAACAGAACAGTGCTTATATTTAAAACACTGAAAACTTTAAAACTTGCATTGAGAGCTCTGGTATTAATATTTTCTATTAACCCTGGAATTTAAATTATTGTTGCTGTGTTAAGTTCCTGACAGTAGCATATTGCAAAAAGCAAAGCTTATGACAAAATTCCCAGTTGTGGTTTTGGGAAGATCTTTCCAAGCTGATGCTTTTAAGTTGTGTACATGGTAAAGTTTTTCACTGGACCAGTTTGAGAAAGAGTATTTTATATGTTTGTGAAACTGTATTGCTGGTCTGTGTGCTGCTGAGAGCCAGGAATCGACTGATGCCTTTTTGTGGGCTGGGTGCTTAGTGCTCTGTTGGGCACTCGTGTACACTGGATGCTGAACATGGCAATCTCAGCCAAACCGTGCTCCCAAGTTATCTGCAGGCTGCTGGAAGTGACTGTATGTTTTTTTTTTTCATGAGAGCAAAATTGAGGGTGTTCCACTTCCTCCTATTTTGCATTTAGGACAAGTTATAATTAATCTTCTGTTGCCTTTGTAAACCCCAACCCAAAGTTCTGCATAAGCAATAATAATCAAGGTTACTAATTCAACGTTCTGATGATTTATATTTTCAGAGGCCTTTACAAGCATCGCATCGTTAACTGTCACAACGCTTTTGTTGTAAAAGAGCATTACGCTCAATTTTTAGCTACAGAAACCTCTTGCTTAAGTGCAGAGCTGCGTTGGAAGCACAAGTAAAATGAATGGTGGCACTGGGACAGGCTCCAGCATTGCCTTTTGCCAGAATAAGGTAGGATGCCGTGCATTTACCTGGCAGGGGAGAATATACGATAATGCATAGCCTTTGGATTTGCTGGGAGGAGCGAGCATCCCCAGACAGCATCCTGCACCACACGTGTAGGATCTGTGCTCTCAGCTGCAGGGGATTTCCATCTGGAAAAGCACGGAAGCTGGCTGGATGGCTTTTCATGGCAGCGTTGATCACGCGTGGAGGTGTTGGCCTCATCCCCGCTAGCGTGCTCGTGTGCGGCACGCTGTAACAGTCAAGGCAATGAGGAAGCAGTGTAAGAGCTGGGATCAGAACTTGCTTTTATTTGACTGCCTTTGAGCTGCCGGTCTCCACAGGAAACATTATCTGTGGCACAAGGAATAATTAATGGTGCTTCAGCCATTACTTTTAGACTGGTTTATTCAGTCCTGGAGTTGTTCCTGTGGTAGCATCCTTATGGGAAAGTGGCCGTTAAAAAGGAGAACGTCGGTGTCAGAAGTACACATTGTTTTTGCTTGCGTACACAGTCTTCCTAATCTGTACATAAGAAAAAATCTACAGTGGAAGAGAGACTATCTTAAACATGAGACAAACCCCACAGCTGGGAGGGAGATCACAAAAAGCTCTCCAGGCTTTATGGTTGCAGAGGGGTGTGCTTGTAAGATGTGTCCGGGTCGGCATGCGTGGGTTCGCATGGTCGCGTTAGTAAAACATGGACACTTCACATTAGAGGTGAAATCCTGGCAGTGGCCAAGTCAGTGGAATTTTTGCCAGTGATTTTAATCGGAGCCAGGATTTCACCCTAGGTCTATAATCTTGTGTAATCTTCCTTTGAAGTCACATGGATTTTTAACCAATGTCTTATATAACACCAAAACAATTCATTATCCACATGGTATTGTCTGTTTTCCTGCATAACCAAAACTGTATGTTGCAAATGTCCTCACCAAAAACTGAATGATATTTGTTGATGATGAAGTTGAATGTTTTTTTTTCTTTTTTTGAAATATGGGGATGTTTTTTGAGTCATTTTGATGGTGTGGGTATATTTTTCTTTTAAGCCCCTGGTCTGACCTCATAGCTAACTGTGCTTTAAGCAATAGGTTGGAATAAAGACTTGCACAGATCCCTTCCAACCTGCATTATCCTCTGATCTTATGATCCTGTTTTGGATCTTAGAAGTGCCTTTTAGACTCATCTGCTGAATAAGAAACTGATATGCTGCTGAAAATGCAGTTTGCCTCCTTAATGTGAACATAATTATAGTTCGAAGGAGGAAGTTCTGGGTTTAGGTTTATATCTGTGCATATCTGAGAGCCTGTAGCCACAGACAGGCTCTACTGAGACCTGAGGAAATTCCATCTCCAGCTTACATGGAGCCACAATTTGACCCTAACATCAATGCAACATCTGGGACGTTTAAGACTGCAGATGTGTTTTGAGTCTGCTGTGCTGAAAGAGAGAAGGTGAGGTGGGAACACTCTCAGTGCAATAGTCTAATGCTTCCATTTCACAGTGAGTTAGAGGGGTAGCACGCAACAAAAACTTTATTTTGAGGGGAGAACTCCCTGTGTTGCTTTGGAAGGGGTTGTTTCTTTCAGATCATGAGATGATTATGAGTCTTTGGAGGTTTTCAAGATGAGACTAGCCAAAACCCTGTGCAACCTGGTCTGCATCCATTGTTTACCCTGCTTTGAGAAGGACATGGGACTAGAGACCCTGAAGTCCCTTCCACTCTGAATTATTCCATGATCTTGAATCACGCACAATTCTCCTCAAATAAACATTAGTAGGTCCTTGTCAAACACAGAGCATAAGCTATGAGGTGATAGTACATGAGATAGAGTCGTTCTAGTGCAGATTGTTTTTAAGTTCTGTGCTCATGAAGAACTGAAAGCTGGATTTTTGCATTGCATTTAAATTCCTCATCAGATGTTCTACCTGTAACTAATTTATTTGAGACTTTGGTGCCTATTGTGTTCAGCTCTGGAGATCACTGGTGGAAGGGATACAGCAGCTCAGACACAAGTGCTTGGGATGAATGGAGAAGTTATTGTAGGGTGTTCCTTGTCCTCTGCAGAAATCAAACTATGTGGAAGAATTGCCTTTGAGGGATTATCAATCTTTGTTGCTGTTTGCATTAACGTAAAATCCTGTTTCCTGTTGGTGCTAAGCCCTGTGTAGACGTACACTGAAAGAAGACTTTTGCTCTGGGGAGTTCATATTATTTATGGTCAAATCCAAGGAAGGCATTTAACAGAAACAAACAACAGAGAAATGATGTAATAAAAGTCAGAAAGCGTGTCAGCAATGGAGATGACAATTCAGCATCTTGTTCACTTGATCATGTGGTCTTTCAGGATTTAGGAATTCTCTTTTAATCTACATATGGGAAGATTTTATATTCTCTGTCAACAGCATCTTAATTCAGGAGCAAAATGGCTGTTGACCTGGACAGGTTTATATTCGCATGTTTATATCCACATATTTACAAACAGTTAAGGAAAATTTTCTTGCTATATTAATTCATCTATATCGTCAGTTTAATGAGGTAGCTTTTTCAACCTTATAGTTACACCTTGGTATTTGGGGTTTTGTTAAAAATACTCATCTGGCAGTTCCTGTTTCCTTGTGGCTTCTTTGTTTGTGTGATTTTTATCTTAACCTTTTTTTAACACTTAATTTCCTTTCAATTTTTCCCCTCTTAAAAGAAAAACCTCTGCCTTTACAAATCAGTTAGGTTTGAATGAATGTGCATGTATTTGATGCTAACATTTGCTGTAGAACACATCTTTTTAAGGCTGTGAGTTTTCTTTGGTGAGGGTTAACTTTATAATACTTTGAGGTGACTGTTCCAGCCTGGGAATTGTTTCAAGTGGCAGATTAAGAGGTTTATGAAGAGGTTTGTCGAAAGTACTCAGGAATGCAGGATTTGCAATAGCAGGTGAAATAATTTGTCAGTTAAGTCTGGTAACCTGCCCCCAGCAGTTGTCAGACTCTAATATCGTGGTGAAAATTTGTTCTCTTTTCTCAGCCTCCCTTGTGCAACTGGGCTGGTGCCTTGTGTAGTGTGTTATAGGATAACTGTGGGAAAACATAGACTGTGTTCTAAAAGAATAATTAAGCTCCTTACACTGTAAATTTGACCCATATTTTAAAATTTAGAATTTGGTGTGAAAATGTTCAGGCTGTAAGCCGTTTTTGTTCTCCAAATACATGGGACAGAAAGCTTTGCCAGAGGCCTGTTCTCTAATTTCTCCGAAGTAACATGTTTTTCTACAGAAGTCAGTACAGTCCAAAGCAAAAGAATGAATTAGGCTTGATGATGCCCCAAGAACTTCTTTAAGAAAATAATTGGTAAACAAGAGATGACCAGAATTAGAAATTAGTGGACCAAAAACTTGTGCAGTGGAATTAAGGCCCCATTTCTAAATTGAGTAATGAGATGACTGTGCTGCTCACTACCACTTTCTGGTTTCTGTCATTGGTGATGAGAGAGGCAAAAACTGAGAGAAGTATTTGGGGAGTATCTGGTATTTGGGGAGTATTTGGGGCTAAAGGAAGCATGTTCTGCTTTTCTGACTGCTGATCTGCTATCCTCCTCCTGTCCGGCCTGTCCCAACACTGGGCCTTCCTTGTCATCATTCCAAGGAATGTCTTCACCGGTCTGGGATGGAAAGATGGACATACGTAAGAGTGTAATCTCTTTGTCTAGTTCCTGAAGTCCACCTAAACAGGAAGGTTTTGTTTTCTGCTTTTATTTTTTTCCCCCATGCCTCCTTTGTTTTGTGTTTCCAGAGAGAGCATCCGCTGTGTTTAGTCATGTGCTTTTTCTTTTGCCTTAAGACTCAGTACCTGAAGGAAAACCTTGCATGGCCAAACATTCCTGTAGATTGGATGTGTTACTGCATGGCTGGTTAGGCATTGTACTGTGCCTGTGTTTCTCCAGCTAAAAGCAATAGGAATCAAGAACTGTGTTGAAATGAAAACTGTACAGCTTTGGATGCTTTGAATCCTCTTTCCTAATTTCTGCACCTGTAATAAAACATTTTTTAAATAGTGCTTATTGCTTTGACACTAATCAAGCCAATGTTTCTGTACATTGAAACTCCAAAACTTGCTTAACTATTAAATGTTTTCCTGGGACAGGGTCGTAGTTCACCCTTGCACTCTCAGCACCTATTTATTATATGAATGTTATCGCAGCAAGCCCACTGTGGTGGAGCAGGGCTTCCATCAGTGTTTCTGCTCTGTGTCACCCAGCCAGCACCAGTGTTATACATGCCTCTGCCCCATGAGGAAAAATCCAGAAGCAGCAAAGCAAGCAAGGGCAGTGGTGTGACAGTGTGTGACAGTACCGTGACAACCGGTTCACCTCTCCCAACTCCAGCCTACATCTTCTCATGGGTTACGGAGCTGGTTGCAGAAGGGTGTGTTGACAGAGGAGCGTTTATGAATTGAGACACTTTTTGCTCTTGAATCTGTGATTGACTTTACGGGCAGTCTTTGTACTGCGTTCTCACCACAACCGAAATGGAACGTGCTTAGGTATTTTGCAAGAATGCTGAGATGTAGCTAAAGTGTTTGATGAACAGCTTGGGTGGGATTTTAGCCTGGCTGGATCATTTTGCAGTGTAAACACAGAATTAAAAAAAAAAAAAAAAAAAAGGCCTGATCAGAAAATCTACTTGACCTGTTTGTTAGTTAAACTTTGTACTTTTTCTGGAGCTCACTTTCACAAAAGTGATCCCTTGTTTTTGCTGAAGGGGAGGTGCACAGTTTCTGCCAAAATAAAAGTGTTTCTGGGACCAAAGAATGGAGGGGACTGTGCAGACGAGGACTTGGGAGACAAACAGGTTGGCACCTGAATGGGCAAGGCTCTTTACCATGGGAGTGGAGGACTGGCTGCAACCCACTGTGCACAGATCTGGGTTAAAGGTCTGGGCACACAGGGAAAATTAATGAAGGTGACTTGGTAGAAGGAACAAACAAGAATGGATATCAGTATCTGTGTATTTATTCATGTATTTCAGGGGTTATTTTGTAGGATAATTATATATTTTTTTGAAAACTATAGACTTTGCTTTTGATCTTGTCCTTGGGAAACTGTTGTCTAGAGTGACTAATTTGAATACATAAGCACTGAATGAAAGTGGAAAAAAAAAACTATTACAAATGTTATGCAGGAATATGTTGAAGACTATAGCATGTGAGCTAGCTATTAGAGGCACTTAAGACCAGGACTACTGTAACATATATTTTTCTTTCCATTTGTGATGTGTGACGAAGGGAGCCAGGTCTGATGTTAAAAAAAATGTATTCGATTCCTGTTGTGGATTATTAGGCAGCTTATAATTACAGTGTTGTGAGAGGAAACAATAGGAACGAATGGATTCAGCCTTTATGAAATCAAAGCCAAGGTCTTAAGCCACATCTTCATGTGACACACTTCTTAGAAGCATTGGCCCATTCAAGACCTCAGGAGATCGTTCAGTCCAACCTCTTGCACTAAAGCTGGATAGGTGCAGCTGGTCTGGGCTGAGGTCATGGATGGCCGACAGGTCACACAGAGCCAGCAGGACCGGTGGAAAGAGGGAATGGCTGCTTGCGCAGCACATGGTGCTTCCACAGCCAACTCTCGTCCTGATTCTCCAAGTTGAGGAGCTGCCTCTGCTGAGTCCAGATGGGCAGAGGAGCTGATGCTACGGCGTCGCTCATCCAAGACCTGGGAGCCACCCCTTACATGAAAGGGGAGCATGTGGGACCCTAGAAAACTCAACCCAGCCTCAAAAGCTGATGAGATCAGGCCCCTCTAGCCAAACCATTTCTGATAGAATTTCTTACTTCTGTGCCACCTTCCAAAGCAGCAGGTTCTGCAGCATCCCACAGAAGTCTCTTAAACTTTTTCACTATTTTGACAGAAAGTTATCCCTCGTGCCCAGTCTAAATCTTCTTTCCTGGAAACTAAGTTAATTTATTTTTATTCTTGGCTCAGTGGTCATGGAGACTAGTTGACATCCTTATGACAACTACGGACATGTTCTTTCTTGTCATCTCTTTCCTAGTCAACACACAGACCATAGCTGATAAATCTCTAACTGTTCTCTGGACTGTTTTATCGTATTTTGGGGCACTGTGTTTTGAAAAAGCTGCGGACAAGCAATATATAGCAGCAGTCTCACAAGTGTCTTACAAAGTAGAAAAATTGCCTCTACTGCTGTCTGACAGCTCTCCTGCCATACCTTTGTGACATTTTTCCTTTTTTGCAGCAGTTTCATGTTGCTGACTCATCCTCAAGTAGTTATCCATTTTAGCAGCCCTGCTAATAGCTGACTGTTCCCTGCTTCATATTTAGGCATTTCCTTCCTCCTTTCTGTAGTACTTTATAGTGCTTCATTTCATGGATGAGGATTATTTCAGCAATTTGTAGGAACATATTTGTTACTCTTGTAGTCCCCAAGAAAGCCCAGAAACCTCATGCAATGTAAATGAAATTATTTCATAATTATTATGAAGCATATTCTCTAGTCTGTTATCCAGGTATTAAATAAAAACACTCCCTACAACCAAGCCAACAGTAATGCAATACATAAGTCTTCCCACCTTAGTGGCAAGCCATCACTAGTTACCAGTTCCCCTTTTAAGGGCTTTTTTTTGTGTGTGTGTCACTTGATTTTATCTATACCTTATTTCCCCAATTTGGTTATGAGAATGTCCTGTGGGACAATGTAAGAAGTTTTACAGAATTCAGGATATATTGTATCTGCTGTTTGCGATTTATTCTGGACAAACCCATGTAAGATATTTATCTTATTCTCATCCGGGTAGCCTCAGCAATTCATTGTTCTCCAGGAAAAAAAATATATATATAGAATAGAGTTGTGCCTCCTGCTCTGTAATTCTCTCATTTCAATGATGAAAAGTACCAGCCAGAGAAAGAAACTACAATGCAGTCACATTTATTATATACATACATACATATATATATAAATACATATTTTTGGATGCATTTCTTACTGCCTGCATACAAATTGGGAAAAAAAGAGTTAGAGATTTCCTCTGCAGATGCCGGTGGTCACATCAGTGACAGCACAGCTATTATTTGAGAGGGGTGGAAAGCGCTTCTCCTGCTGGCAGGCCAGAGAGCAGAACGTTATTTGCTTTGGCTACAAGCATGTTTCAGAAGCATCTTCAGACAAATTTGTTTCTCTGTCTGTGCTTTAAAATGACCAAACTTTGTATTATTGCAAATCTAAGACTGTTTTATCATATTCTCATAGAGAATACGATAAAATTTTTCTAGAGAAATATTCTCTATGTCTGCTCTGACATCTTGCAGCATCTGTGAGTAAACTGTGCTTTCTTAACTAGGTTTATTTCTTTTCTTTTTGTGTAGTATGCATATGCCATTTATAAACTGTCACTGGGTCCAGGTAAACAGAGCAAGGATCTTGAAAAGACGGTCTTGTCTGTTGGTTTGTGACCTGAAGGGTCCGGGCTGTGGAACTAAAACTGGAGAGCGTAGCCCACAAGTGTCTCTGGTGGGCGGTGGAGAGGAGAGCAGCTGTGTAGCCAGCAGGCAAAGAGGGTTTTGCAGATCCAAAGTGCCATTGTGTAGCCCTGCCCTGGGTTGGTTCTGGCTATTTTTGGTAAAAAAACAAACACAATGTCTGGTTGTTAGTTTGAACACTAGTTTAACTGTATGTGTTTGTGTGCGTGAGATGTGAACTGCTGAGCTATCCTTCCTCTGAAGTTGGAGTCCTGCTGCTTTAGAAGAAAGATGCCATTCCCAGAATCTGGTGGATTTTGCCACGTTGAGCAAGGAAATAAAGACGTCTTCATAAAGTACATCTGCCCTCTGGGCAGTTCTTCAGCTTTGCTTATAGTTTTGTTTGAAGTCCTTAATTCTGTAACAGTACCTAATCCTCACATTCCCAATTATCCAGGTGTTACCATTTTTAAAAAGTCACCCACCCTCCTCACAGAGGCAGCTCCGTCAGCAATGCCAAACACAGAAAATTGCATTTGTCTGAGAACAATTCCTGCGAAAAAGAATGCGAGCAGAAATAACCTTCTTCGGAAGGCAGCATCAGTGTAGGCAGCGAGGAAGTTGCTGAAGTGGAACAATGCAGTAATCCCGATGTTGACTGGATTTAAAGCCCTAATCATTTTGCCTTGCACATGAGTCTCATATCTGTTGTTAACTTTAATGAGACTGACGTGCCAAGCCTGCAAGGAGGATCGGCCCTTAATTCGTCTCACTGCTGAACTGTTTCATTAGAAAGTATTCTCATGTCTTTCTGTTGAAATGTTAGTTGACAGTATTGACACAGGAACAGACCTTGCAACAAGGAATTCGCCACAGATCTCATAGCTGCGGTGAGAAACAGTGCCTGCATAGATGGAGAGACATGTGCGGACTGGTGCGTGACTGAAGATCAAAACCTATTAGCTCCTGCTTGCTCCCTCGGTGACTCTGGGTAAATTGCTGACTCGCTCTGCTTTCTTTTCTTAATTTCTAAAAAGGAGGATAATTTGTCCTTATCTCCTTAATAGAGTTATTGTGAAGATGAATTAGAACATGTTTGTAAAACTCTTTAGGCATGAGATGTTTCATTTGCACATTATTATTATTGTGAACTCCCCTCCTTATTAACCTGATCAGCATTTCTCTGAACTTTGATGTTAAGCTTTGGCCTACGAGCATCTTACACGATTCCATAAAAATGAATACCAGGTGAATGGCTTCACCAAATATTTGCAGCAGCTTAATGAATATATTGATAGTAACAAGCTTATAAACCCAGAATAATTGAAGAACAACCTGCAAATCAGTTGCAGCCTGGAAAATCCTAATTTGTGACTACTTTCTGCCTTCATCTTCATAACACTTTTAATTTGTTGCACTTCTTTTTTCATGCTAATTTGCACTGTGTGTTGCAAAAGCTATTTCAGCCTGTTGGCAGTGCAGGAATAGGAGCCGACCTGTCACTCCTTGGCAGCAGGTGAATGCCTTGCCCCTTGAAGAGCCATCCAGATTTACGTTTCCCTGGCAGCTGGCAGTTCAGCCAGGCCACTTTGCTGCAGAGCTTTTCTGGGGGAAATTCCTAACTTATTTTCAAACTTCTGAATAGCATTTTGGCTTCAGAATTTCTTTCTGCTCCCAGCACCAGGGGGTTGTCTGCTGGGCTGCCTTGCCTGCAGAATTTAGACATTTTTGACTTGAAGGTGGCATTACTTTGGAACTGCTCAAAAAGATTACAGCCATGTAGGACAGGCAACAAGAAGACCTAAGTTACCAATTTAGGGTGTTGAGGTACTCAAGAAAGGTAGTATGTTTTTTCCTGGAGTCACTCTTGCTATAATTGATCTAAATATTTCTTTATTTTTGTGTAATATGTTGCTACTTATGATCAAAAGTACTCATAGATCCCAGTAGGGAAACATGGCCTGTGGAGATCGCTGTTGCTGGCAATGTAGTGCAGGTTCTTGACTGCTAGTAGTGTTAACATATGATATTTGTTAACAAACAGTATTTGAGAGTCATCAGTCATTGGGAGGTCTGTGGTTCATTTTGGGCTGATTTTGCTCTTTCACTGGCAAAGCTTAAGACCTTTTGTCATTTGGGATAACATTAATTTGTGTTCTCTAAACTAACCCCTCATCTTTCAACTGAAACTACAGTTGCTATGTGCTGAGTTGGTGATAGCTTTTTGGAAAAAAAAAAATATCACTAATTACAGTGCTCTGAGATCTCCTAAGTGAAACATATTGAATTATATGTGGCCTGTCAATCATGGCTTCCCTTTCCTGTACTCTTGCTACATTCCTACTTAGAAAAATAAATTGTAGATTGTCACTTCCTTTTGTAGATATCACAAAAAATGTCTTCAGTCAATAGTTAGCACAAATCTCAGCTGCTCAAATTCTGGCCCATAGCAATGCCCATAAAGCACTGCACAGTGTCTCTGTTGGCTTGGATTGTTTTTATGGATATGGATGTTAAGATCAGGGTTTTTGCCTTGTTTTTCTCATATACATCTTAACTGAGGTGTTTGGGTTAAACAGCAGCCAAGAGACAGGGAATTCTGAGACCTTTCTGTAGTAATTATTGGCATGTGCATCTTGAAGCCAATTACAAATTTGGTCATCTCTGAGTGGTTTTGCTCTGCTGGTTTACTTCAGAGTAAATGGTGAATGGGAATACATCTTTGTGGGGGGCCAATTCAATTTATTGTGTCAGTTTTTGTCAGGATGCAGAAGAAAATGCTAGAATCATGGGGAGATAGCCTGAAAACACTCTAGCACTCCCTGAAGTCCTAGAGAAGACTCCAAAGGCAGAAACACCCAGGATGCCACCGGGAAAGCCTGACACACTGCTTGCATGTGGGCCTTGTAGGGTTTTGTTTCTGCTGTGCTGTGGGCAGGCACTAAGAGGCGCTGAGTCTACCTGTATATACCATCAGTGTAGCTGATGACTCCCTGAGCTTTCTTTGGTCCAGTTGGATAGGCAGACTTCCAGGGTCCTCCCAGCTTTTCTGTAGGTCAGTCTAAGAGATGGCTTGGGTCATGGTGCTTGTTAGGGAATGACTCTCTTTGTGGGATCTTGCTTGTACGTTGGGCCAGTTTGCAATTATCTTCCAAGCTTTTCTTTTGATTGGCCTGTGTCTGGGGAGCAGCACATTTGGGGTGATCGTGTTCTCACCTCACAGTCCTCTAACAGCAGATATGCGAGTCTGAGTTTTTAGCAGAGGTGGCAGAAGCAGAAAATGAGAAAGATTGAGATTAAGTAGGATAATCCTGACTTCCAGCCCCTGAAGGACCAAATGCAAAATTTACTTTGTTGGCCTGACCTTCTACACTATAGCTGCACTGAGACTGAGAAAGGATGTAATTATGTTGGAATAGGTGCATTTTAGGATGTGTTTGGGGGAAATTGTACCCTATTTGTAAAACTAGAATGTGAGCCTAAGATATGGGGAACTGATGTCTCATAAGGATGAAAGTTAAAGACCTGGTATTTTATATGTGTTTTAGTTGGCATAAACAAATGATGAAAGGACAGGATTGAGAGCAGAACGGGTGATGATGAGAACAGGAGACAAATGTGTTATTGCCAGAATTAGCCAGCTGAATTGATAGCAGTGTATCAATACATTAACCAAACAAAATGAAGCACTCCCTAAGATTACATGATATTGTAGACCACAGTGCATCGTAACCAGATGAAGCCAGTTTATGTACCCGCTACTGGTTAAGGCAAGGATGACATCACTGACATAATAACTTCCTTTCAAGTCTGAAAAATAATCCTCTTTGATACTATGCAGACACATCAACTTTTTGATTGTGGCAAAAAATATGTGCTTGCTAATAAATTAACCTGGAAGAGAAGACATGTTCCCAAAGTAACAATAGAATTTCTTAAATAATTGGGAAATACAAGAAAAAAAATAGAGTTCTGTAATAAACCTTCTAAAAGTTTACAGGGACCATGAGAGATTTATAAGGCAATTGAAATCTGAAAAAAAAACAAAAACAAAGATAGAGAATAAATTTAAAGCTGATTTCCTGTTGTGTGTTTAGGGTCCCATGTTTCTCTCTGTTGTTGGCTGTTTCTCCATCTCATGTTCCTCCAGTGAAAGCAACTAATCACAGAGTTTTGGTCAGAAGAAACAGCAACAAAATATGAAAATCAGCTGAAATATATTAAATGTTAGTACAGCTTTGGGATCACACACTGGCATTGTTTTAGGGATATTTTGGTTTTTGTCTTTTTTTCCAAGGGCATCTGTGCATTCCCATTTAGGGGATCTGTCATGGAGCTATGAACTTCTTATTGAAATCTTGAACAGTTAAAAAATCAGGCCTAAAGAGCCGAGGTTGGTGAGATGGATTTGATTTAACCTTTCTGTATGTATGATACAAGCTTTATTTACATCCTGGAATTAATTTAACCATTTTGGTATGTAGCAACCCTAATGTTCTTTTATTGTAGCTTTTTACTGTGATTTCCTAAGATTACAAGGAGCTGAAGAAACAGAGATTCCATACTGTGTAATAATATTGATTTATAGTTTGGTTCATAGAAGTCCAGATTTTTGTAGCCCAAGTCCAGTTCTCTGGTACCTGAGCAAACCCAGTGAACTGGTAAGAGCAGAAGTCTGTACCTGTTGTCTGTGAGATGACAGACCTGAGTGCTGTATCCCCAGGTCAGGATATGCTGGATAAACCAAATCTTAGGATATTTTTTCTCTTACAGTTGACTAATGAGTATGTGTGAACTGTAGTTCTTCCTTATTGAAAATGTTTAGCTGCTTCTTTTCTGAAATGCATGATTTGTTCCAGCTTTGGGTAGAACACCAACATTAAATATATCAAGTGTTTCCATGGTTAAGGCCAGGGATGGCAAAAATACAGTTGGATACACTCTGCCTGAACATTTCACCTGTCCCTGCTGCTTTTTCTAAGGGCTTCTTCAGTGCAGATATGTGTGTCAGATCACCTGGGCATGGGAAAAGTCATCTTGGTGCTCAAGGTATGAGCGTGATATGTCTGATCGTGTGAAGAAGCAAGCTCGCACGTGCTGCTTAGTGTGATGGGGCTGCCTACATGTTGGTCACCAGACAGGAGAGGGTGAAGGTCCCTATAGCCCATCCCTGCTGAAAAAGATATGGTGTCTCTTTACAGGGGGGAAATTGAAACTTCTGTTCCCTTTCATGATGAGTCTCATAGGATCTTTTTCTTTTCTTTCCTTTTGTTGTTTTTTTTTTTTTTTTTTTCAAAGTAAAATGGTGAGGGATAAATAATTTGCTTTTTTTTTTTTTTTTTTTTTTTTTTTTTGAAGCTGACAGTTGATTTCCTTCCTCTTTCTCTTTGAAGATCTGAGCTCTTCTTTTGTAGTTGTTTGTTGAACTGTTGGCCCAAGGTCTGGTAGAGTTCTCAAACCTTTGCAGATCTGTGGTTACAAAAAGTATTATAAGATCTCAGGAACTGCAAACTCTTGCCAGAAAGTAAACAGCTATAACAGAAGTACAAAGAGCAGCATTTTCTTTATTCTTTTGCACACAGATTGGTGATTGCCAAATATCTACATCAGGCTTGGGGCCTAAAGTGCTTGATCTTGTGTTTGAGATTTCAAACAAAAAATGCTCATGGTTAACAGAGTGTGAAACATATATGTGTTGGTTATTTTTTCTGTGTTTCCAGTTGTTCTCTTCACTAACCTTTTCATGGTACTTTGAGCTTCCTGTTTGGTCTTCACAATTTACATACAGAGTTTGCATTCAGTTTGAATCCCTCAAGCACATAGAAGCAGGAGGCAGAGAAATCAAGCTAGACTGGCCTTTCTCTCAGTGGGAGATCTTGCCTTGCTATTGCCTTTCAAAAATAATTTATTTGGCCATATTTGTCTTCGGTGGTTGGGAAAACCAGCACTGGGGTTGCTTTAATTGGCAAAGGTACCTATCAGCAAAGAACATACTATGTATTATGTATGCATAGTGCTGTTTTAATGACTATTACGAATCAAAGCGGATTTGTATTCATTTCATTAGGTGTTTTTGACTATCCCAGTCCAAATTAATGTATGAAGACTTTATATAAGCATACCCACCCAAGAAGTGTTGAAAGAATATTGGTAAGGTTACAAAGTCAAGGCCTCAAAAGTTAGGAAATGTTTGGATATAAGTAGCCTGTCCAACTTAAATTCCTTTCTTTTCTACAGATGCGTTAAGATACAGCTTTTGGTTCAGCTGCCCATATGTAAGCCTCTAATATGGCATTTGAATTGTGCTGAGGTATCCTGTCAGGCCTTCGGCTTCCTTGCTGGCACTTATACTGACACTGGGCAGTGCTACCAGCTTGTGTCCTCTCTTGGGAGAGGATATGTCAATCACAAAGAAGAACAGCGTATTTCCTGCAAAAGGATGCCAGGCAAATTGGTGAGGTGTTCTCCTGTGGGGAACAGGTCGTGTATAGATGCTGTGGCAGACCTGTCAGCCCTGTGTCTTGTCGTCTGTTGCCTCAGATGGCAATAGGGATCTCTGCTTAGGCAGCTGAATGCCACCCTTAATATCCGTTTACTATCCTATGTGTTTAAACACTAGGTCGTACGTAGACTCTTGTGCTGAGACACCTAAGTTTGAGTTGAGTTGACTCTTACCCATAATGTCAAATGATCCAATCTTGTATCTTTATTTCTGCAGGAGGAATCAATTCCGTTTAATTATTTTGGAGGTGGTCAGTAGTGAACAGACTCTTCTGCCCATTGACTGCAAAGCTGTCTCCCTCGCATCCTGTGAGAGGGCAGGACTTCATCCCGTCCCCCTCTCTGCACTGACTCTACCTCATGACCGTTTCTTAATCCCAGTTTCCATTTTGTGGATGTCTGAACTTAATCTCAATCCCCTCGCCCAACAAGTCTTAGATTCTGTCCTCTACCTCTGCCTACCCTTGCTCCTTTTGAGATACTTCCGAACACTGTAGCTGCTTATTAGCTAGTCTGGCCAAATTCTCTCCCATGCTCCTTCTCCTCTTTCTTCTTTTGAGGATGCCAGTTGTTCTGCTCCCGCTGCCAGTCCCATTACTGCAAGTGCTTGCCCAGTGTCAATGTCCCTGTATAAAGCAGCTGCATTTAGGTGCATTTTTGTAAGGAAAACAGAAATGTTTGTCTGTTGCACAGTCTGCCCTGCTGAATTGGAACACTTTGATCCAAAACAAGGAGGATACACCTCGAAAGAAACCTGATAAACCTAGAAATTTTCCTCGAAAAGTCAGCATCAAATTGTTTTTTTTCTATTAAAAAGATGACATTTTCTGAAACATTTTTGAGAAATGGCTGAAGGATTTTGGCTGAAGCTTTCCCAGACAGTTCCTGTTTGGGGCAGATGTGGCTTTGAAAAGCTTCTGCTCTTTCTCATTACAGTTTGGCAAGGCTTAAAGGAAACTTAAAACAGGTTGTTAAAATAGAAATTGCCAAATACTTGATTCAGATGCAATCACAGTTTTGAATATGTGGCTGTAGCTGAAGCCGTATATCAAGTTTATGACTTTAAATCTAGTTTTGTAAGGTATTAGAGCTGCTGACTTGCTCTGCAGCATTCTGAGTAGCTGACACAGGAACTGCCTCTGTGATTTTTATAAACTGGAGAACTTCAGTAGTGGGGAAAGATCGCTATGGACTGCTCTGTATTGTCCTGCTACCTCATTTCCTCTATGAAAAAAGAGATGAATTTGGCATGAAAGCTTAGTTTAAGCAGCTGAATGTTTGCGGTTACATCTGGAGGAATGAGCTGAGCTGGTAGTTGCTTACAACAACAAATTGAGTTTCTTAAAAAGATCTGTGTGCAATGGCACTTGTTGCCAATGAGCATATCGTGGCGTGTGTGTGAGAGAGAGTGAGAGACAGAAACTTGAAGATATGTCCCCAAAGTGCTGTGCTTGCTTTTTGTTCTATATGAATGACTCCAGTTCTTTCTTTCTTAAGAGGCGCTCATCTGTCAGCGTTGGTACTGGCTATCTCAAAGGCTTCACGCTACAAGGATCTACAGAATATTTATTGCACCCTACACACAGAGACACACATGCACACAACAGTCCACAGCATATTTCACAGCTTCCAATAACAAAGCTTAAACCTGTCACAAGAAAAAAAAAAAAAAAGAGAGAGAAAAAAGCCACAACCATAACATGCTACAGGAAAGAGGCTGGAGTAACTAAGTGTACTACCAGCTTTTTATTTTGAAATTTACTTTCCTGGCAGAAAGAATTTGTTAGAGAAATTTCCCAGGTGGCCCTGGAAAAGGGACCACACATAAAAAGATGAAAAACAAACAACCAAACAAAGCACTTTCACACTGGGGCAGGAGGAAAGGAAGAAGAGGAAATTTTTCCCATCCCAAAGCTCTCCATTTGTTTTAACCTTGAGCACGTGAGTCACCTCTTCTTCTCCCAGTGAGCCAGTATACAGCCCGTGCAAGACTTTTGTCCTTTCAGTACACAGACCTCAAACTCTAGCACTAAACTAGATAAACCTATTTATTTTCGTAAAATTGAAGTGAGCAATACATTCAGGAAGAAGGTTAGACATGTAATAACAGATGTTGCTGGTGTCCAGTTTTCCCTTGATGGCTCTGAATCACTTTTCTGGGCAAGCCTTGGCTTGGAAGGCCACAGCTAATGTTATCACAGATAAGTAGAGGCTAGAGATTTGGGGGGTATTGGCTTGGCTGGCTTTCGGCTGGGATGTAGTCTCGAGTCTGACGTGATACCTGAATCATCATGGACTGGAGTACATGTTGGACTTGGCCCTGGGGAAGGAAATTCCACCTTGGAAATGCACTGCAAATATCTTTGTGGTGTTAGGAAAAAACAACAAGCCTCCAAGTTCCTGTAGACAGCCATATAGCACCATCCTGTGCTCCTGTCGATGTTAGAAGTCGCCCTGGATCACTCTTGGACAGGATGCCTCTTAGGAGCAAGTTCATACAGAAGACAATGGGAATACTTCTTATTCTTGCCTAAAAATAAGCACAGTTTTAAGCTCCATATTTAATTTAAATGTAGTCCTAGTCAGTGATCACTTCCACCCATGACTTTGAAATCTATCATTTGAAATGGCATTCTGTGGGCAGTTCTAGGGGTTCAGTTTTCTTCACCCAGTTCCTTTCTGCTTCCCTACATCCTGCCCTAGAGAAAATAAATCAAAATAGCTCAATATCTACCATTGCTTGAGATGTTGTCACCATACTACACAATTAAAAATCTGACTTCACAGTCTAGCTTCCAAAAGCAATGAAAGATTATGTTGCAAAGTTCAAGTTAAAGGTATTTCTAATATGCCTCTCCTAGAAACTGTGTCTGCTGAAAAAATTTCAGTGGAAATCTGTTCTGAGGGTCTGAGGAGAGGTGATCAGGCTCTAGCACCAAAGAGTAAATTCTGTAGAGAAAAACCCTGTGTAAAAGCTGTACCTGAAGTGGAAGGCAGCTTATTACACATGCCGGTGTGCTGGCAGAATTTCAGCTGGAGGTCCCCAAGGACCCCCTGCAATTTGTTAAATGTTGGTGTTTCAGGTGAGTTGGAGTGGAAGGCTGAGGGATTGGGAAATTTGTTTTCAAAAGCTTCTTTGCAATTGAGACGAGGGTCAGTGGTCCTGGAGAAACAAATATCTTAAGCTGTACGTGGTTGGAAATGTTTGTTTTGTTTCAGGACATTATAACGGGTATATTATGCCACACTGGTAATGTGCCATTAAAAGTGCTAGGAGAGGGCAATCCAGGAGTATTTTGTAGCTGTGTTTCCTCCTTGTTTTATTCCAAAATAGTTGACACCTTGTGCATTCCTGAAAAAAAATGCTGCTAACAGTAGTACATACAGTAATTAATATATTCAAAAATAAATAAAATTCTCTCTTCAGAATATTTTAATTAAGTCTAGGGGTGGATTGTCTTTGGCAGGAGCACTGCAGAGGTATCCAACAGAAAGGGCAAGGTTGAAAGACTTTCTGGAGTGGTTTGCATAGCCCTCAACTGCTGGCTGTTTGTTGATCAAGATCCAAAGGTGCTGTTTGTCATACTTACTTCTGGGGTCCTGGCCAAATGCCCCCCTTAGGGGATTTGATGCTGCCTATTTAATGCTGTGTTATCATCGCCATATCATAATCACACTAAGCGATACTTGTTACCGTACAATGTTCTGTAAAAAAGCAGTATATCTGAATAGAATATCGTCTAAAGAAGCAGCAAAGAACAACCAGGAGAGAATAAATGAGAGGGGTGAGGAAAAAGATCCCATATACAGAAAAGTTCTGAGAACAGTCATTAATGAATTTTCATTTTTTCACGGTAAGTACAAATAAGGAATTGTTGTTGTTACTCCTGCATTTTGCGAAAGTGGCTGCACAGCCTGGTGTCGAAAAATGATTCTTGCTGATAAATTTGTAGAAGTAAATCAGACCTGCCAGGCTGAAGCACGCTTTTACCCAGGGCCATGCTGGGAGTCAGCCTGGAGGCTGGGACTGGGACCCACGTCCACCACCAGCCGCCTGGGAAATTGCATGGACTCATAAACACTAGAAAAGGAAAGAAAAGGCATTTTATCAAATACATAAGACTATGCTTTAAATTATGGAACAGTGCCCAAGAAACAAGATTTCAGTCTCCAACCTTCAAAACAGATGATCCTGCTGTTTATGGGACTTGTTCCTGTTCAGAAGCTAATCTAGTGCTGACAGCTGCAGGGAAGCGGCTGGGTGCTTGCAGGGTGGTTTCTGTGAGCTCGGCAAGTTTTCAGATGTATATTATCCAGCACACCACAGTAGCATAGTGATTAAAGCAGACACGATGTGACAATGTGGTATTTTGAGGCATGGAAATGGTCTTGCCAAGAGTGTTTGGGGTATGTTGGATCAAATTTTAGTTAAATTCTGGTTAATCGAAAGATCTTTCAAATTGATAAGACAGGATTTAGTATTCTGATTGCAGTCTTGAGTATTTTTGCAGCATAATTATGTTTTTGGTTAGAAGTGATGACAGATATGAAATTGGGGCATCCCTGCAGACTTCCGGTTTTCTGTAGGGCTGTCTCTTCAGCTGTACTGCTCGATTTTAGTAAAGTGAGGTGCAGCTGGAAATGAATCTCAGATGTCGACAACCTAAGAAAGTCAATGAAAATGTTCTTGATCAGATTTTAATATTGGCAGGCTTTGTAATCACAAATGCTTTCCTGGGAGCATTAAAATAAGTGCTACGGAGATGCCTGTAAAATAATCAAGTGGGCTGAGTGGATTTTGTCTGTAGATAATGAGCAGTAGCTGTTGTGTAGTAAATTGAAAATGGTGAAGCTTGAAAGACAGAAGCCCTTGTGAGCAGAAAATGAAAGGGCCAGGCAGCTCGGTAATGGCTGTAGGTTATTTGCTGGTTCACACGAACTGGTAGAGTTGTTCCAGATTTGGCACAAGAAACTATAAATGATAGATAAATAATGAACAAGACTGTTAAAGGGAATTTCAAAGGGACAACTCGCAGCCAGGCTATGCAATCAGTTGGTTGGAAATGCCACTGCCACTGTGCCAGCTTCTGCCCCTGTGAATCTGAAAGGTCTTACTGTCACCTTTTCTTCTTCTTCACCCATAGACTCAGCTCCCCAGGAAGACAATGATAGCACAGATATTAATATCATAGTGTGTCCCTGCCCTAGGTAGGAGGATGGGGTTTGAACTGGCCGAGCAGTTCAGTAATATTTATTGAGCTGAGCCCCAGCAGTGCAACAACAATGTGCTGGGCCGCTTTGCTGAACGCAGCAGGCATGGGGCACGTGCTGCTCCCCCAGGGTGAGACTGGGGTGTACGGGGCATGTCTGGGAGCCCGGGTGCCTGTGGAAGAGGATTTCAGTCTGAGGAATCAAACAAGGGGTGGGTTTGTGGGTTGTAGCTGTTGCTGTTTTATTTGTGGGTTTAGGCCAATATTGTGTCAAAGCCCAAAGTGGAAAAAAAAAAATAATAATAATAAAAAAAAAAGAATCAGAATTCTTGTTTCCATCCAGTTTTATGAAAATATTCAAAGTACATTAAAAAAAAAAAAAAAGATTTAATTCTTCCTAAATAAACCTAGCCAGGATTTAACTGAGAAGAGAGACCCATCAGCATTCCACATGCTCCGTCCTCTGAGGTTTGCCAGAGTTTGTCCAGGCTGTGGCTGCGAGTAGAGCATGGACACCCCGCCAGCCTGAACACAAAGCCAGCTTTCTCTCCTTAAAGTACAGATATAGCAGGGAGTATGGACCATGGAAGATGGGAAGGCCTAAAAATGCTCATATGCAACGCTAGCTTTTATATACGTATCTATATCTATAATTGTGTGTGTGTATTTTTAGATAGGTATATGTATTCACACACATTATTACTCCTATTACTGAGGATCTGGGTATGAGTAAGATGAATCCAGGTGATAGTTTACACCCTTTTCTTTGTTGGGTATAAAGGTTACACCCTTTAAAAGGCTTAACTTTTTCAATTATTTCAGGTATCTCTTAAGTGAAAAAGCTTTTTGATATGCCTTAGTGATTGTTTTGTGTGCAATGCCACCTCACTTTAAAAAAAAAAACAAACGTAAAACAATGCTAAAGAAATGGGCATAAGCTTTTCTTCTGCAATGATCATTTGTACTTGTATTTATTTATTATTATTACTATTATTTATTATTTATTATTATTANACATTCACTTTTCTTTATGCAAATTGTGTTTCTAGGATGTATTTAAAATGCAGCTGCCTGTGGTCAGAGACTTTGAGAACACACTTTTCTTTCCGGTGTGGGTAGATTATTTTAAATTATTATTGACATGGTAAAAATAGGAAGTAAAACCTAAACTCTGTGTGTGCTCTTATTTTTTTATTTTTATTATTATTTTTTTTTTAATAATTTCCTGCAGTGGAAATCAAACATTTCTTCTTAAAATAACTCCACTCTCACCAGATGCTTCCTATATCCAGAATTGCTATTTGCAAAGTTGTGTGCATTAAATAAACACTGAACTGTTATCATAAATGGCATGTACTTCAGAGCTCATTACCACGGGGCTTCCGCCGTGCCAGCGCATGCTGCAGTAAAACAGCGGGGCTTTGCCTCCCAGCCTCTTGCATCCCTGCGGGGAGGGAACGTGACTCTGGTGAGAGGCGGAGGGGAGCTGGGCACCCGGCCCCGTAGCTCGTGGCTGTTCCACCAGCGGCCCCAGCCCGTGCTGGAGCATCCTTCCCCAAGAGCTGGGTAACCCGTGGGTATTGCGGCAGCCACGAAACAAGGTAAATTGTCCTTCTGTAGGCCCAAATCCCTGCGATCATCCGTGTTCCAGTGTAAAAGTCTGGCTGCTCTTTCTGATATGAACTAGCATAATGTTGTGGGTGTAATTGTTGCCAAAGCATTCATGCCAGGCGGCAAATGTCCATGTTGCTCGTACCTGGGACATTCAGCCCCCAGCTAAACCTTGTGTCTGTAAATGGAAATGAGTGGATAAACTGGTTTACTTTTCATTAAGTTTTCATTTTCGTTAAGATGACAAATACGTTCACCACATTCCTTACGGTGAATTTTTGGCTCCATAGCAGGTGTCTGCATGGCAATAGATTTATTTAAAAGTATTTATTTTTTGGCAATGCTGACCTACGTTTAGATGCTGGAGGGTGGTGTTACCTCCATTTTTTTCAGCAGCCGGTTGATACCAGTGAAGATCTTTGTACTTCACCTCCTAAACCTTTGATGACATTTTAACTGCTCATTATGGTATGTAAGCAGCTGCTTTATCCTTTTCTAGGCAGGCCCTTGCTTCAATTCGGAGTTAATGGTTACTATTTATTGCATACTTTAGATTTGCGTGCAGCAAAGTTGGTATGCGCACGTAGTGCCTTAGAAAACCCAGAAGCCCCAACACGAAGAACATACTGTCCCTAGCCAGGCTGTGCAAACGTGAGAGTACGTGGGTGATTTACCTGTGCCCTGGAGTTGTGGGGACAACTTAGATGAAATAACTCAGTGTCCAGCACAACTGAGCCCTAAAATGGGTGACAAATAGTCATGAGGTTCAAAGAAAATAAAACAGACTGTACACCCTGCAAGAGCATCTTAATTCCTAGATAGTTGTGCTGTGATGTTATTGTAGTGGGATGTTTTCTTTGAGATAAATAATTAGTGCTCTCTAGAGAGCTGCGGATGTGCTGTAACATTTTATGTACTCAGCCACAAACTCTAAACCAAAGGCTTAAAATACCACGGACAGTTCAGGTGTGGCTGGCTTTAGTAAAAAAAAAAAAATGCATCCCAGTAAAAAGTCTTGGTCATGCATGTACAGGGCTTTACGCCAAAGCCCCCGGTTTGGGCCCTTACTGTTGACCCACCAGTTCCTACTCCCATGTGGTTTTCTCCCGTTTCTAGATGCCACAGTATTGTCCTTCTGCTGTCTTGTGGGACTGTTTCTGTTTCTTGCCCGGACAGAGCACAAAGCATGTTTCTCAGCCAGGCCTGAGGGTATGGGAGAAGCAGGGAAAGGCCAGTCCCCTGACTTTCAGGACTGTTAAAATTCGTTGCATTTGTTAAAGAAGGAAAGTGCTGAGCTCTGTGTACTCGCCTACATGGCGTCATTCAGGTCGTACTGATTCAGCAATTGCTACTGTTGAGTTTTGCACAATTCTGATTCAAAACCCCCTAAAACATCGTTGGTACCTCAGCCCCTCTGAACATCTCAGGCAAGGCTGAATGAGGGACCACTGAGTCTCCTACATCAGTTTTGCTCTCTGATTTATTCTTCTATTCTTCTGTTCCCTCCCTCAATGATTTATTGGACACCATGTCCCAACCCAACCCTCATAATTCCCCCCTGTTGCTCAGAGACCTCCACTGACCAGGCTGGCACCTCTCCAGGAGTGCCTCCAGCCTCGTCCTCCCCACCATGATGTAGGGAAGAGGCTCTGTCTGTCCGGCTGCCTAGCTCTGGATGTGGGGACGAGGTGGGAAAAGCAGTGGGAAGGGTCACTGCAGAGCAGGGCACGGGGCTGCTCTTGCACAGCCTCCAAAGCTGTCACTGTATGAGCACGTAATCATTTCAATATCATTTGGGTTTGGTATATATGTAAATACAGAGAACATAAACGGTTGCTTGAGTCCTACTGAAGAACTAGGTGTATTAATTCGAGCAGGGTACCACCTGCATGCAGCTGTCCCACTTTTGGTACCCAGCTGGCTGGGGTATCCCTGGCATGACGTGATCTGCCTTCGTTGCAGAGGCTTGCGGGGCACTGGGAGAGATGGGCACTTACTGGTCGTTCTCACATGGATGTTCTGCTTCTGGCTTGTCAATAGCGAATTACAAATTCCAGCAGTTCAGTTCATTGCTTAGTAGATCATGATGAAAAATTGCAAAGAAAAAACTATGACTGTTTGAGATGGAGAAAGGGATGAACTGTAGATTTTGTTTTGCATGGGATATTTCCCTCTGTTCCTCTCTTTCCATTTTGTTCCATTTCCACCACCTTGATTCTCCAATTTTGCCTGATTTTGGGGGATGAACTCCACAGTTTGTTCATACCTCTTACTGTTGGGGTGTAATGCTTTATTTTTCCCTGTACTCCCCTTTCAGCCCTTGCAGATCACGGCTGCCCTTTGCCAAGCATCAGCTCTTGAGAGACTACCTTGGGTGTGCTACTGGTGTAAGAACTGGTGTAATTTATGGTGCTACTCAGAAGTTTGCTGTCCCTGTCTCGTCTTCCCCTTGGGCCCTCCTGGTCTTCCAACTACTGCTGTGGCTTTTCAAGCCCGTCACGGAGTTGCATCTCTCCCCCAAGCTTCCCCCAAATATGTTGTTTTCTTGGCTGCAGGCTGCTGTGGTGCACATCTGTACTGTGTATCACTTTTGGTTGCTGCTCCCTGTAGCATTTTGTAGGATGGCTGCAATCCTTGTAAAAATATGAAAAAGACTTTCTTAAATATGCACCGAACAAATGCCCTGTCCTGCCCTGCGGAGTTCTGGCTCACTGCATGCCTCAGCAATTGCTGTATGCTATGTGTATCTAAGCGGTATCTTCGCAGACAGAAGCTCCATTGATTTTAAAGGACTGCTTGCTTAGTTAGAACAAGGAAATTTTAATGGAAGCAGGCCCTATGAACTCATCTAATTTATGTGGTACTTACAAAACCACTAGATCTTTGTGAAAATTATAGCGTATAAATAACACCAACCAATGGCAAGGCATTTTCAGTCTCCTCTGGGAAATTGTGGAAGGTTGCTGTACTGCCAGTTGGAAATTTATGATATTTTAGGCTTGTACTTGGACCAAAAAGAAGAAATGGGATTGGTGTTTTGGAACAGTGTGAGCGAATTGTGCAGGAATTGCGTGCAACAGAATCTGAAGCTGATTGAGGGTATGACTCTGGATTTTTGCAAACCAGAATCGTTAAACCCTTCAGATGGAAAAACAAGATAGAGCTGGTACAACGCTGTTTCAGTTAGCCAGGGAATTTTGTAGCTTTATGCTGGTGAGAATGTGGTAGTCATGAATCTGCTTTCATCGTATTTAGATCTTTGGAGCACAAGTGAGTGATTGACTCACTGTAGAAGGCATGAGTGGGTTTTGGTGATTTTTTCCCCCACCTTATTATTGTCCAGAAAAATGTGAAAATCTTACAGTCGGTCCAAATATGTGAGTGTTCTAGAAGTGCTCAAAAATGAAATCATTTTTAAAGTCATGTAGTTATAAAACCAATAATGACTGATAAGCTTGAAATGCAAAGACTTAAGAATTTGGAAAAAAAAAAACCTGAAAAATCTATTTGAATGGAAAGTTGATTACATATTGATTACATAAAACGTTTTCTGGAAGGTTATAGACTGTCAGTACATAAGGAAACAGCTGGAATTTTGGATCCCTATTCTTACAGACTCTTAGAATTTGTCAATAAAGTGTGTTTGTAAACATACTTTAATGGATTTGTTTGGGTGGCTTTCTCATGCTGCACGGCCTTGTGCAAGATGCTGTACACAGCCTTGGTATCTCGTATCAGAGCATGTGCACTGGAAATCGCAATTTGAAACAAGGTATTTGTTCAGAAATCAGTTTGTTTTTTCTTGGATCTTCACTCTTTGGTTAACCAGCCACATCTGAGCAGAGGTATTGGGTCTGGGAATATTTCAGTCATAAGAGAGGTGTTAATTAATAAATAATAGATAATATTTACATAAACGTGATTTTGACACCTCAGGCCTGTGGATTCAAGAACAGCTTGGGGCTCTTTGGCAGGATGCATGCCACAGAAATGCAAGTAGATATTAAATAACGGTAAGAAATAATCATAATAATAATCCCTGCCTATTTTTCATCCCAGAAGGGTGAAAGAAGATGGCAAATTATTAAATGTTTTTCGTGGATGTCAGAAACTGGACAGAATCCAAAAACTATTTCAGCAAATATTTATGAAATGGTATCTAAACCATTAACTGTTCTGCTTATCTCAGATGTAGTTGTGCAATGTGTTTCTCTGGCTTCGTATTTCTTATCCAAAGGTGGGGGAGGAAGAGGCATGTTTTCAAGGTAGAATTTGTGCCAACTCAGACTTTGTGACCAGAACCAGTTTTGAAGATTAATTAATAAAAAACCTTTAATAGGTCTTGGTGTTTCTTTAAATTGGCTGCATCAAACTGAGCCCTGCGAGTGATTTGAAAGGAATGATTTAGGGATATGAGACATTTTCCTGGCTGTTAATACCGATTTTATTTGATCTGATCTTTAATCAGAATAATCCTTTTAAGTTGCCTATACATGGAAGCATTTGGGCTGAACCTTGCTTTGCAGCCTGGTTTCTAGGAGAACCTCTTTTACTCCAAGACAAAACCCATCCTCCTTTTTGCCCTCTCTAGGGCAGCCACAGATGCGTCCTTTCTCCTACAGCTGCAGTGGGAGAGGCACAAATGTGTTTTGCTTGCCCTAGCTGGTTGACTAATTTCTCTGGTACCACTGAAACAGAATTGTAAAAGGAAGCTTGTTTATTTTCCCAAACTATTTGTATATTCTGCATGCATAAAATATTCATTTAGCTGGGGAAAAACCTTCTAAACTCTAAATATTTGTTCATTTCTGTATTAACAAGGGCAGATACTGAGCTTGTCTTAAAATGGTTCAAGTAATACTGCCATTTGTGAGTGAACAGCATGTACCATTTGCAGCCTTTTTGCTCAGAAGGGACTTGTTTTATCAGGTGGAAGCGCACTCGGCACGCCGAGGGAAGCAGCAGGACGTGCTCTTCGCCTTGTGCGCAAGGGGCAGCAGCACGACCTCGACCCTGTGGCTGCTGAAATAAAAATCCTGCCTGGCTTCAGTGATATTTGTTGTTTGATTTGGGCAGAATTAAGGGCAGCATTGGGTGCACCCACTTGGGAAGGGGTGCAGGCTCCTGCGATGCATCGTGCCGAGGTGTGGATAGGATGAATAGACTGAGAGCGGTGCGTAAGCCAAGCCGGTCCCACTGTAATCATTTAGAAACCAGTAGCCATTAATTAAAGCAGGCCCTCTACATTAAAGAATATTCCAGTCCGTCCTCACAAATGTTATTCTGAAATGGCCAAGAGAGGGTTGGCAATGCTTCATGGCTCAGGATTTGGCCACCTGTTTCTCCAGAGAGGTGTCAGTTCATTGCATGAGTACTTTGATGCCTTTTGTTAAAATACTGGAAGCTGCGGATGGGATCTGTCTGCCTTTAGCCTTAATGTTAGTGTTGTTCTACCAGGGGTGACCTCATCTGTGGCAGACCTCAGTAGCGTCTTGGCCAAGGACACAGCCCCATAGCCTGGAGGTGATTTCTTTGCCAGGAAAGGACACTTTATGAGATTGCGTGGTGGATTAATCAAAGCTGAGCGTGGTAATAATTTTTATAGAATTGTTGCTGAAGAAGAAAACTCAAATCCCCACCATCCCTCAGCTCCTACTTGGAGGGTTTGCATTGCTGTGCTAGCACATGCTTTTGTTCACGTGATACGCTATCCTGCATTTTCAAAAACGGTACTATTATCTTTAGTTTTAATGGTAATGTTGTAGTTTGCACTCAGACAGCATGTTTTCCCAATGAGGTCTTTATAGCAAATTGCAAAGTCAATTAAGTCTTCCTCTGCTCATGCTGCAAATGGGAGAAGTTAAGTACAGAGAAATAACGTGACTTCTGTACCGACACAGAGTGGGCTCGTGGCTGAGCTGGGAGCAGAGTAGGTCCAGCGCAGCAGCCGCTCCTTTCGAGCTGCGCCTGCTGCTCTGCGCTGCCTTCCCCGAAGTACCGGCGTCTGATGCAGATGCAGCCTCAGTTACGTGAAACTTCTGCTACCAAAAATAAGATCCCTTTTCTTCTGATTACATTAAAAACGTCTGCGGTTATTTGAACTCTCAAACTTCCCTGGTGGACCCACATTTAGCTAATGCACCCCATACGGCGCTTAATTACCTGCTTGCACAGTTGGCATGTTGCTAGCCCCGCCAGCGTTAATGTGGCAGGTTGCTGCAGCCCTGTAATCGAATCTTGTGATGTCTAAAGCATTTTTGGCACGGAGCCTGCAGCGACAGAGAAAACTGTCGCCTGCGTTATCCTGAGTTACCTACTGCTCCTGCCATCCTCTCGTAGCACCGCGATGGGAAGGAGGAACACACCCAGCCCCGGTCCCCATCTGTTGCAGCATCGGCTTCAGTAGCAGAGCCTGAAATGTTTAAATGCGCTTGCCTTTAGGGAAAAGCTTTGCATGCGGTTCTTCGATGGACGTTTCCAGCCAGACTGCAGGATTTTTCAGAGCTGTAAGTCGGAACATGGCTCGGCTGCCTGTGGGTTTCTTCGGGTTTGATTTTTTATTTATTTATTTATTCTAACAGACTCGTAAAGGGAAGAGGTTTCACATTCATTTAAGAGGAGAAGCCTGAGTGCACTGCAGGACTCTGCTGAGAGGCAGGCATTCTTCAGGCTGTGTAAGAAATGCATGGTTCTTGGGTATTTTGTTTTTCATCTTGTTTTGTCTCTTTTGTATGCATGGCTGGCACAGGGCTGTTGTCCTGTTTTTACAGCATTTAATTACAATAGATATTCCAAGGCTGAACAAAATGTTCTTTTATCTAGTTAAAGAATGTAGCTGGGGTTTTTTCCTTGCATAACTTTTCCTTAGTGTTTTGGAAAGAGAGATTATCTTTTTGGGGTGTTTATTTAATTTCAGCCTAAAACCATCTGGTCTCTGCATCCTGCAATGCCTGTTTTCTCATACTGATCATCTCAGAGCAGCCTGAACTGCTGTGCAACTAATTGCTGTGGCTAGTCATTGCAAACCCCAAATCACCGTGTTTTGGTAAGCTTGCTGATTGGAACTCCCGTTCTGCTGTTTGCCTTCCTTTCAATGCGATATCTGACTATATGTCAGGATAACGATGCGTATTGCAGGCTTCGTGTGTTCCTTTTGCATTTTTCCCTTTCTGCTGCCAGACTTAATGCTGAGCTCACACAGTTTGCATTGCAATTAATGGGCCTGTGAGATAATGAACGTCCGGTAATGATGAGGCTGGCTTTTTCTTGGGATCAGAGCCGGTGCCCCATTAGTGGGGTGATGGGAGGGGTTTGGTGAACGGTAAGTGGAATTTATTCTAGTATAAGACGCAGAGTATTTTTCCAGTTCCTCTCTGTTCTGCTGGTTGGTCCGCGGGGTTTAGCTGCAGTTATGGGTCGTGTCAGGTGCACGGGGACTGGGAGAGGTTAGGGTGTCTGCTTCGAGGAAGAGATTTCACACTCACCTATGTCCCTATATGGGGGGAAGAGTCAGGAATCTAAGAGAGGCCGGACAGCAGAGGCTGCACTGACTGCGAGCAGCCCTGGGAGATGGGAGAAATCTGAAGCTGCCAAAATTGGGAGTTTGGGGGTCAGGAGCATCAGTGGGAAGAGGGAACGACTGGCAGGAGTATGAAACAGATCCTGCTGACACGGGGCCAACCCACTGCATTTCAAAATGCTGGCTTGATCGAAAGGGAGGCAGTGGGAAACCCAGCAAAAGAGGACTCTGTTGCACTTCATTTTTGTTCAGGGCTTACTGAGAGTGGAATAAAAATATGTTTTTTTTGAAAAATGCCACAATTTGAAATACACACTAAAAAAAAAAAAACAAACAAACCAAACAAACAACAAAAAAACAACCATTAATCTGTACTAGGATGTCTTATAGTCATCAAGATGAAATTAGGAGAATAAAAAGCAATATTGTTGTACACCTTTAAAGGTAAATCACAGAGCTGGTGGAAGTCACCTGTAACCACAGGTTGCTTCAGGCAGTAAACAGACCTGGCTTTTCTATCAGGAAGAGAAGATCCCTGTGCCATTTTGGCATGTTTCACCACCCAAGTAGGTCCAGCGATGAGCTGATTCAGAGCCAAGAAATATTAAATCATCTAAATTTAAGACAACTGGTAGTTAAAAAACTGAGAGCTTGTTATCATGTATATATACACACAGTGTATGACTCTATATGTGTTTACCATGTATATTCTCCTACATGAGAGCATGCGCTATATGTGTGTAGAAGAAAAAAAGACGCCCTGTGAGATGAGCTCTTGCACCTCTAAGCCCTGGAGGACACAGTTAGCGGTGACAGTCTGCCTCTGTTTCTCACTGTAGGTACTAATGCTTTTGCTTTTAGAACTGATATGTTTTGATAAACTTATTGTCTTGCTCTGATGTAAGAGACACTTTTCTAATAGGTATTTAATTGCTTATAATGTCTGATTATGGGCAGTCCAATTTGCATCCTAATGGAGCTCAAAATAAATGTCAATAAAACTTGGATTTAAATGCATACTAATAGCTGTACAGCTATTTAATACATATCGATTGGCATTATCATTTTTAATGAGAAAAATAACCAATATATTTTAAGGGCCATGTTAATTTTTGGTTGTATTGTGCTCTGTATAAAAATAGAAAGCCAAGCAAGAATAAAAAATGTTATTCTGAATCAAGGTTTCCTGCTTGTGGTTTTAATTCACCTTGAGAAACAATTGGTTTACTTGTCTGTTGCTCAGTTTTGTTTCCTGCCTGGGTGCTTGTTTCTTCTGTGGGAGGTTTTTGGTGAAGCCCCTTGGCACGGCGGGTGGCCGTGGTGGGGTGAGCCGCAGGCAGAGTCTCTGCCGGTGCCTCTGGCAGAGCCTGGCTTGGTGATTCCAATGGGAGGTTTATTTTGTGAAAACGGGGTTGGGATTGTCTGCCACATGTCTTGGAGCAACAGCCACTTCTCAAATGGCCTCTCCTGTGCCAGGCTTGTGCTCTGTCCATCTGTCACCGTGTCCAGAGAGCCCTGCTAACTTGGAAACGTGTCCCACACTCTCCGGGCAGGATCAAATGCTTTTTGAAACATTTTAATGTACAAACTGCCAGCCAAACCAAATGCAGGTTTGCCTGTTACAGCTGTGTCTGCTGGGTTTAAAAAACAATACATGGGGCAGAAAAAACTTTTGGTAACGTATGTGTGTATGTATCAAGCTTAAGTTTTAAATCAGATTTACCTGAATACAGGTGTGTTTAATTGTCTTTTCTCCAGACCATATTCACACAGGTCCATTGTAATCATGATGCTCAAACAGGCACATGAGGGGTTAGATGGGTGAGATTAGAGGACTTATTAAAGGAGCCAGAAGCGAATATGGCTCATTTTTAAGGTGTTTTCCCTGTAGTGGATCTAAACTGGGAACAATTTCTGGAAAAAAATAGTACGTACCAGTAAAAGCCAGAGTCCTTGAAAGAAGCCTGCAGTTTATTTGAGGAGATATCCACTTTAAAATTTTAGCATTGCATGTACAGTAATTAGAAAAAAACTTACTGTGTGTTATTTCTGTCCTTCCTGTTCCATGTGAGGATTATTTCCAAACTGGACCCACTGAAAAAAATTATTTTCAGTAATGGCTATCTCAAATGAGAATGAGTAATCCCTTTGTTGTGTTGTTCCATTAGTCTCATTGTTCACAAGATTTTCCAGATGGGCAAATATTTTATCCACCTTTCTTCCAGAGATGGTCATTTGTGTCATCCAACACCTTTTTCTGAACAGAGCTGTGATGCTTTTGAAGCACATTCCTAGAGGCAGCCAGAACAAGTGGCCGGGGCTGGGTCTGAGGAAGCCTGGGAGCATCAGGTGCATTATCCCTTGGACATTTCCCTTAGATCATGCCCGTTCTCTAACAAACTGCATTCTCTCTGTGGTCACATAGCAGTCCTATTTTCTTGAAATTTTTTAAAATCTATTTGTTTCAGTTGGGCACGGTGGCTCCTTCCTTTTCACTCCAACGGGTGCTCGCTCCATCAAAGAGTTAACCATGTTTTCTAAACAGCAGCCAAAGCTATGTAAAGAAAATGCACATTTTCATAACACTTCGAAATGCCAACAGAGATTAGGACCTCGCTGTGCCACCCGTCGTATGGATGCCTACAGTGTGTGTAGACTGCGGGCGAAGACGTGATTGAAGCTCGGCATAAATTAGCCCGGCTGGGTCCTGACAGCCGAACAAGAGCGGGAGCGAGGAGCTCAAAGTGAGCTAAATTGCTGGAGTATTTACTCAGCCTCCCGCGGGGATTTTGCAGCCTACGCTAACCCGCGTGTTGTCATGGCTACACTTTTATCGGTGTGGCGTGGAGCCGGGCTAAAGCGAGCTGGTTTCAACCGCGCTCGTGATTGCCGTGTAGACGTGCCTGTAGTACCACGCGGTCCCTATTCTGGATGGTTTGCTGTCCAAATAGAGGGAAATGGGAAAATAAGTGATTTCATTCCCACTTTATAGGCAGTGAAGAGGGAGAGGTGAAAGTCAGGGTTCGTTCATCCTGTGCCGAATCATCTGAAGTTTGAGCAAGTTGTCTGGCCTTTCCCTGGAGCCCTGTACCGGGGGAAAGGGAGCGAGTAGCCACTGGAGATGCCGCCTGTTCCCTGCGCTCTGTAATGGGAGGCTAGACAAAAAGTGTGGGGTAGATGACTAGTGTTTCTGATGACAGCTGTCTTGTCCTTGATGACTTCCCAGAGGTAAGCCAAAAAGTCAGAGCAGGCAATGAATGTCTCATCACTTAAGTACATCTGTGAAGCTCTTCTGGATTGGATATGCAGTTTGTAAAGCAGCTTGGATTCCCACAGGATGAAAGATGTGATGTAATTTATTAGTATTGCATTGCACCACCAAAGAGAAAAAATAATAAAGGTACCAAATCTTTTCTCTGCAGCTCTTAGCATCATTCAGCTCAAAGCCTAGGGTGGGACTGAAGGACACGCAAGCTGGATTTAAGGCAGAGTACTGTACTGTGACTGTGACACTGTTTTCTGGATTATCTGTGAGAATTGGATCTTCCTTCTGTCCTTGAGGGCTTTTTATGTTGCCAGCTTCAGCAAAAATGTGTAAGGAGCTTAGAGGGTGGAGAATGAAGACATCCATTCTTCTGGGAAAAGAAAAACAAATAGTCTATACTATGAAATCAAGCATCTTGTATATCATGATCTCTTTTTAGATGTGGTGCTAAAACTGTAAGAAAAGCTATAGCAAAGTGACTGTAAATTTTGTAGATATGAAATTGTTTTCTGCAGCTGCAGAGTCACAAAGGAGAATATGGCAGGAAAGCATAAACTGGGGGATCTTCCCCCCTCATGGGCTTGTCCCATTTGAGCTCCTGTTCAGGTCTTCAGTACAGCGAGCACATAGCCATCCCATTCTTCCTTTCCTTGCCTCATTTCCTCTTTGCTTCTAAACTATTTTTACTTTCTTTTTTAGCTAAGGGACTACTTGATCAGAGTGGGTCCCTCACTTACCTGGCTTTCCAGCTATAAGCTTTCTTCTACTTGTTAAGATTATTTATGGTTATTAACTGAAAAGAATGGAAAGAGGAGGCAATAGGTAGCTGTCTTCCTAAATGCAGCGAACTGCAAAAATAGTTGTAGTTCAAGTGCTTATGGCAGAGATTTTCTGCCTGGTGTGAATGCCACCTTTTTCAGTCACATATACACAAGGGAGAACCCTGCCAGCCCTTCTCAGATAACGCCATCAGCTGGAGGTTTTCAGTTCTGATTCTATTTCGTTTTGCTCTTCCTTGAGGAAATGGTTTTCTAAGAGATTTGGCCTATTGAGAGTGGGGAAAAACATCAAAATGTAAACTACAGTGACTTTTTAAGCAGATAAAGTGTGGAGATCATTTAGAAAGACTCACGATGATTGTTGCTTTGAATCCCCTTCAGATTGCCCCCATGCTGTAGTGTCTTGAGTGTTTTCATTATATTATAGCAAAATCATCTTTTGTTTCCTCTGGTTCTGCTTTTTCACTGCGGCTGATGTTATGTCTTATAGAAAATGTGTGCTTTTCTCTGCAAATACCTTGGGATCCTGTATCTCATTTATGTAAGTATTGGAAAACAATTTTGTTGGCACTGAGCATGTGCCATCTGAATATTTGCAGTCTCCCTATAGTGGTATCTCTTTTGGTTGTTTCTTAATTCCCTCATTATTCATCTGATCACATTTGCCAGGTCTGAGGTGTGTTATCTTCTGCTTTCACCTTGTCTGTCTTAACTTTGGTTGTTTGTTGGAGGAAACGTCTCACCAGAGAAAGGTTGTCTTAGGCTGAGCACCTAAAAATGGGGTTTAATAGTTTGTAGCCACCAGAGTCTGTGGGGCACTGGGGTGACATTCAGCCTTGCTCCCCTGTCAGTAGGAAGCTTCATACTTGTAAAGCAAGCTGCAACATCTACAAGGCACCTGATTTTTCCCACAGGCTGGATATATGCAGGAGATATGCAGGAGCCAGCACTGCAGACATTGTATGTGGATCGTGGTGTCACAGGGAATATTGAGAATTTTGTTTTCCTCCCTGACTTGCTTTCTCTGCTGTTCTTTTTCTTTCCTTTTTTTTTTTTTTTTTTTTAATGACATTTGTTCTTTACACTTTTGCTAGGTTGTCCATCTGCTGTTGTAATAAACATGCTGCCAGTCACCGTGCTGTGTGGTTCTTGGTGTGAAGGAGCTGACAAACTGGGCTGTTGTGTGCATGGGGATCTTGTTCAGGCTGTGTGAGAGCCCCCATTGATAGCCTGTGATTTACTGATTAGGTGAGAGCAGTACTCTTCATCACAGTGTTTCTGCACCGCCCTGAGCTCCGTGGGCATTATAAACACTATTTTGCTCCAGGCAGAACTGACTGCATCCCACCCCGGGTCTGAGTGCTCCAGGCTATGCTCAGCTCGGTTGCAAAGGCTGAATCACCAAGAAGATACCGTGGTGTTTCCTGGCAGGAGAGCACAGACTTGAAAGAAAATTTCAGCTTTTCCACGAACAGTGTAGGAATGTGTTCTAGTGATTTAATTCTGAGATTGAGAGAAAAACAAAAAACAGTCCACAGTCTCTTGACAGTTTTTCTTGATGAACCTTGTCTCCAGCTTCAGAAGAAAAGGTATGTTTGCTGTGGAGCTTAATGCCAGTCAGGATCAGTCAAGAGGTCTAGAAATGAAGAAGGGTGTGCTGGAAGCTGCCAGTGTCCCATGATGAGGATAACTCAGGATGAGCAGCTTGGACAGCTGTTTTGAGGGAAATATCAAGGAATTAATGGTTATATTGCTCTCTCAATCTCCTTCCCCGAGAAATTCTCAGTTTTAGCAGCTCTTTCAGACCAAGTGGTGTCAATCCAAGCCATGCAACCCATGAGTGAGAATAGGGGAGAAGTAGCTCCAGTAGCTTGTTAGTTCTTTGCTTGTTTGTTGTTGCAGCTGAGACTGCCAAGGTTTTTTGCTATAGGACATTGAATAATCACCAGATGGATGGTGATTTTCACATACTGATTTCTGTGTTGGATTTCAGCCAGCCATAACTCCCTAACTTTTTAGATTGTGTCTCTTTGGGATTGAATATTTCCCATTTCTTCCAGGCAGGTCATTTATTTACTTTAATTTATTTTAAAAAAATAAGATGATTTATCCTCTGTTATTTCACATCTGTTGCTGTGTCCACCTTGACATTGAAATATGTGCAACTGGTCCTGCACAGTCACCCAGGTGACTCTTGGACCATACTGCCTCTAGCATCTTTGTGCTGTGGACAAAGCAAAGTCTCTATTATCTCATTTCTACCATCTCAAATTGTCCAGACCCACTCAATTGTTCTTTTTTAATATGAACAGCCTTAAAAGTAACAGCACACAAATAAATTGCAGTAGCCCTGTGAAGTACAAAGCTGGCTTGCACAAATCTAACCAGCTTTGTACATCTGTTACTGCCCACTCCCATTGAGTCATACCGAGACTTAGTCACCAGCATCCTATGTCTCACAGTGCAATTTATATATCTGTCTCCAAAACACATGCTGCAGTCTGGATGGCATGGGGGAGGGAGAAAAGCAAAGCAATGAGCAACCTACTCCTAAAGGAATAAAGTCATGTAGCAAGTCCTACGATACTATGCCTATTATATCAAAACAACAAAATCAAAAGGACAGAAATTCCTGTGTATGTCAGTTTTGAATCATTCCTTGTGCAATAACTGAGTGATTTGATATACATTCCAAAAGGCTTCTAGATAGAATTGCTCTCAAAAAAGGAAATTTTTAATTCAGTCAGAGCTGCCAAGCTATGCACCCTGTTCCACAGAGTTCAAAGTTTGGATTCTGCTCGCAGGCTATTAGCATATGTAGTATATTTACTATTCAGAGTTCTGTATAGGCTTGTAATAGGTACAAACCAAGGCTGATCTGGAAAAAATCTGCTGGTGCACAGACTGAGCTGAAAGAAGTGGTTCACAACTAATGTCAATATATATCCCAACTTTCTTTGTCCTTGGTAGGACAGTTGACATGCTCATAGCTCAGTAATGTTAGCAGAGGAGGAGACTCTGTGAGTCGAGATGCTGAGGAGTGCAATTTTTAGCAATCCTTTGTGAGATTGGGGCTCTTGTCGGCACTCTTAGCTTCATTTCTCAGTATCTTGTTTTCTTTGTTTTATTAAAGGAGCCATCTCCACATATTGAAAAACTGTCTTAGTAAAGTGTCACCTCCTGCTTGAGCTATATTGTACAAGGAGACTGTAATGTCTGGCAGGCATCTCATGTCCTTAAGTTTGGTGCAGTCCTAGCACATATATAGAAGTTAGTGAAGCAGAAAAGTGATGTCTCATAGGTGACACCATCAGTAGTCAGGACTGCATGATGCTACTACCTCCACTAGGACCCTCAAGTTGCTTAAAGCAGAGGGACTCAGCCTTTCAGCAGAGATGGGCCATGGGGCTGCCATGATGCCGTTCTGACCTGAGTCACCTCTGAAACATGGCCAAAGACTTGGCCATGTTCATGGGACATGGACCCACCACCATGGGCACAGGTCTTCACATGAGCAGACGTGTTGTTGCATGGCCATGTCTTGCATTTGAAGGGACGGTTGCAAAGGATGGCAGCAAGGGAGCTGTTTGTGAAATATTCTTTTAATACCAAGCCCTTAAATTCTAGACTGCTGTTGATTGGGGCCATAAAAAGGTCTTAGTCCCACCCAAAACACCATGGAAATAGGTCTCTGACTTGTCAATCACAGCACATCCTGGAGTGCTTTACTGACTCCTTGGCTTCAGCTGTTGCAGGGAAGCTTTATTAGCCTGTCTGCCAAAGTAGCCTTGAAACAAAACAAAAATAAAAAAAAAAAGAATCCTTTTTATTCTGACTGTGTTGTTTACTGGATTCAAGGCGTTAGTGGTCTGTTATTTAAGCCTGCAGCCTCTGCAACAGAATTGCTGGAAACTCTTTTCTGACACCAAGGACCCCAACTGCAGCAGCATCCAGACCTGCGTGTCTAGGCAGGCTTTTTTGGCAGGAATTCTCCCTGGTAAGGAAAGAAACGGTGAAACTGGCTGGAAAAGGTGAAAAATGGCTTGGTGAACCAAATCTTGCTCCTGTTGCTATTTGGCTACACATTGCCAGACAATATATTTGCTTTCTGTATCCTAAACTGTGGTTTTCCTTCCTATTCTCCAAAACAGTTCTGAGAAAGGGACATTGTTGTTGTTGTTGTTTTGTTTTCCCAAAATATCAAAGAACAAAATTTTTATTCTTCCTTCTTTTCGCATAATTCCAAGTATTCTGGTATAAGGGCAGTCCAAGGAAAAAGAGAGGAATCGGGAAGACATGATGTAGCACTGTGTGTGTCTGACTACAAATCTGAAGCAGCCTTGTGGCTGTAAAGTAAATCTAAACTGTTCAAGGGCTCATTTTTTCTAATGGGGCGTGACAGGAGTGATGTTTGGCTGTCGGTCTGCACTGAGCAATGTGAAGGACCTGCTGAGGAACAGGAGCATGACAGGAAAGCTAACAAAATTTTACAAAATGGACTTTGAATGGCCTTAATTCCAGGTTAGCACCACTAGGAGCTGCAGTCTCTGGTGGCCTTTCTTCATTACAGGGATGACCATAGACTTTGGTCTCTACAGAAGTTTTCTGTCCAAGGATGTGATGCAGAAATGACGGATACAGGGAGTGATGCCATTTATTCTTCATCCAGGGCTCTGCAGTCTCAAATGAGAAGGACTCTTCCTTTGTACCAACACATCACTGTACACCTTTGGCAAAAGTTTTTTTAATGTCTCTCCAAAACCATTTTCTAGTGCACTTATACCAAGTGTAGTAAAGCAGAGCTGGAGAGGGCTAGTGGATAATAGCCACGCCAGCTTTCTGTAGGAGTGAGAACGCTGTCTAAGAATGGTTTAAATCCTCGGTTAATGGCAGAGCAAGCCTTTAATGGGTACCAGTTGGCATAAGATCAGAGCAGTCAGATATGCCATGAGAGCTAGGGCTGCACCACTGGCCTGTCAAGAAGTGCTGCAGATGTTTTGCAACACTTTTGGAGCAGTTCTTATCTTTTTTTTTTTTTTTTTTTTTTAAGAGGTACTCTATCATCAACCGTGTAGTTGCATATGCTTCTGGTTGAAGAGCAACACAAAAAAGAAATACCTATCTGTTCTGTATTCTGCAGAGATACATGTAAAGAGAAAACAAGCATCCAATATTTCCTTGCTTAACCAGCAGGTTGGAATTGAGAGAGCAGTATTTGCAGCCTGGCATTTGATATATGCGTTTTTTCCTTCTGTAACTGGAGTCCTGTTAAGAAGTGAAAGATGAAAAATTGTTAGGTAGCAGCTTGCAGACTTTATAACGGGTCTACAAGTAAAATTATCCTATTTAAAATGTTCTCCAGCAGACAAAGAAGGGTCTCATGCTGTCCAGAGAGGTTCTGGTGTAGCTCCAGTTATTTCCACTTATAAGTAGAGATGTACTGTTTGTGCATTTGAAAACAGATGAAGGAATCATACCTCCATGGTATTTGAGAGTTACAAATTAGAATAAAATCATCAGGTGGGTTTCATACTTTTAGGCTTTAGAATATAGCATGTGTCCATTTTTAAGCTTGGAGTTGTAACTGGCAACTGACATTTAGCTTGTAGGAAAATAATTCTGCCTACCTACCTCTTCCTGTTTTTGAAGGTTTCTGCTCAAAAGAGAAGTTATGGTTTAATTCCCAGCTATTCCAGGTTTCCTGGACAGCTTTTTCAACCCTAATTGCTAGGTATGTGTCCCCTTAAAAACCCACTTTCTTCCTCCAGGCTCCAGACTTCCCAAACTGCAGGTTTTCTCCCTGCAAATTACAAAAAGTAGTAATATAGGGATGCTAACATGTGGAGCTCACAAGATATTATTTCCTTGATTTATTTAATGGAAAATGGCTTAGGACGCATCAGATACCAGCTTCTTCACTACCAAAGATGGGTAGAGGAAAATGTTGGTAAATCCTTTGGCTAAATTAAAGTAAACATGAAGGGATATGATTTTGTGTAACTTTCCATTAGGGTCTTAAAATTCTTCACAGAGATTTATTATATAAGTATTGCAGTAATATATGAAGTAGGAATATAATAATCCATTTATTGAAATGTTTATAAACACTATTTATGGCTGGGTAATTTTTATATGGAGTACATAAGTTGTTTTGGTCTTTACTAGTGATGGGAATAAACAGATTAATACAGAAGCTTTTCTTTAAGGTCCTGTAGTGCCTGGTTTAAGCTCTGTCAAATCTTGATAACAGTGAAAATGTAAACCAAACAAATTGACTCTTCTTTTGGTTTTGAGATATTTGCTTACATTTGCATTTGCAAACGAACGTGACGTGAAACACACGTCAAAGCGTGGTGATGAGGGTGGCATTATATAGTTGGGTTGGTTCTTTGTAGTTTGGGCCTTGGTAGATGATTCCCATTGAATTTGCATGGATAGAGCTCAGAGCACACTAATTTGTCATGAATACGTTGGTTTGTGGCCTAGGGACTCGGGGCCGGTTTGGCCAAGTGGGTTTGCTTTTTTTTTTCCTTTCCAGCTTGGCATGAGTTACTCCCATGTGCTTCAGTTCCAGTAATTCAATATTTTGTTCCTTGTTTCTGTTGTTTGTTATGTAACCAGAATATTTTCAAACACTTGCAAGGATTATGACCAAGTTATACACATTTTTGAGCATATTTTGGATTTAGTATGATTACACAATGTGATGTGATTAGACCTGTGGCTGTTCTGAATTCTGAAGGCCTTTTGGCAAGCGAGCCTTGCAAACTTCCCGGCCGGTGCTAATTTTTAATTAAGCTCTATTTAATCTCAAATTAGGTTTAAGTGAAATTGCTATTTATTTTTGTTTTGAGCAATTTTAAATGGGATGCAGATGTGGTGGTAGAGAAGCACTGAATCATTATATTGAAAGGGTGATGCCTTGCATCAGAGAGGTTCTGTGCTGAGGTTTTCCTGACATTGAGATCAAGGTTTGGGATCCAAGCCTCAGTTCTTCAGCACGCAACATTGACAACCCATGCTTTTGCTCATGGAGTTACTCATTATCTACTTTTCTGATCAGACAGATGCTAAAATTGACACTAACATAGAAAATTTCATTATGCATTTACAAAGGAGCCCTAAAAATCCTGTGGCTGGAACACGAAGTAGCATAAACAGAACAGGCAGCAGGAGGTAGAATATAATTACAGTTTGTTTTTGTTAGTTAAAGACGAGCATGTGTGCTTTTCTTATGGCCTTATTTTCTTTCATCGCACAGAACTGGGGGCTCCTCTCTACCTTGTGAAAATGAATTGGTTATCTCATCCTCAAGCACCGTGTCTCTGTTTTCTCCCTCTTTGCTATATGTTACATATTTTGAGAACATTGGCATATTCTCATCCAGGTTTTGTTTATTGCCATAAATACTCTTTAAACAAAGATCGTCGTCCCCACTAAAGGCCAGATAGGTCATTTGCTGAGCAAGTGGCTATAGTTAGACTGTAACTTCCTGCAAATTTTTCTGTGGGATTTTGGGCACCCCCTTTGAAACTTTTAGTACAGGACCTTCCACTTTGGCAGTCCAGATACTGAGTGCCTTTTCAAGGTGATGTAGTGGAGGTGCTGCTAAGGGCTCCCTGTTCACTTGTTACTTAAATCTGTTCTCCTTCACAGGCAAGGAGAGCTGTCAGAGCCCACGTTATTAGTTTCCAGCAGTTGCTATGGGTAAAGCGGCAGGCACTTTGGAAATAAAATAGTGGGCTACAATCATGGGAGCTCTGATGGAAGGAAGAAGACATTAATATAGGACATCAATTTTTCTTCTCTCTCTTGGCAGGATCTCAGCTCTTTTGCCATGCCATTCTTGGACGGTGATGTGGAGAACACAGACAAAAATGCTTCTCGCAAGGTAGGATATTTCCAAAGCTTCACCTTCATTGTAGTGCCTGAGTCCCTTGGTGATAAACATAATTTATTAGACTGTAAAAAGTCTCAGGGTTTTAATCTTTCCTGCCATGCCATTAACACATTGAAAGTGATGCTCTAGGGCAAGCGTTGTGACTTTTGCAGGCCTTATCATGACAGTTCTTAATGTGATCACCTGTAAAGAATGATAACCTCTGTGGTGGTATTCCTTTAGATACTGCAGATGTTGTGTGTAACATTGTAATTCGATGAAGTGATATTGGATAACTGTATTCTCGGGAAAACAGGTAGCTACCAAAATTTGTGGTGTTGCTACAGAAGCACAGTGCCCAAATCTGTCGCTGTCAGTCTATGTTCCTTGAGATGCCTCCTAATGGTTGCCATCTGGCTATGGAGGGTTTAACTGTTCAGTGTCCTTGATCTATCCATCCATGACACTGGCAAAATGAACTGCCTTCATTTGCTGAAGTCATAGCGGTAGTGTCTACCCATAAACATGATGGAATTTTTCCTTCTTGATGTGGGATTAACTCAAGGTTATCCTTCTGGAGGCATTGCCAGGATTTGTTTTTCCAACAGCTTGCTATTAGATTAAACCAATACATTCACAGAGTCTGTTTGCTTTAACATGACCAGATGAGCATGTTCAAAGGGCCACTAAGACTGTGCCTACACATTCTTCAAAGCCATAAAAATTGTGGGTAGGATCTGTGGCTAGGTTCCTGGCCTCATAATTCTCACAGAGCTTTGACGTACAAGTTGGTCTGCTCAGTGTAAACCTCCTACCAACCAAGTTAGGACTTGGTGAAGAGAGATACTCCTATGAATGGTAGATATCCCCAAAAGCTAATCTATAGCTACACAGAAGACTTGTGACAATATTTACAAGGATATGGACCCCTCTGAAGATTAAACCTGTTACAGGCCATTTGTCAAAGAGTCTGCAGTTATAGTTCAAGGCAACTGAAACAATAAGTATCTCCTTAGTGAAGCTAATCTGCATCTGGAATGATAACAATTTAGCTCTGTTGACAGCATGAGTTTCTATTCCTTTACACCTCGCAGCAAAGGACAGTTGTTTAAAAAACTTCTGCAATCCATCACTATCTGAATATGTTGGCCTTGTTCTTTTCTGCATTGGACCTTTTAAGACTGTGATGTAGGAGTTACTGATGAGCACAGAGGAACTCTTGTAGATGCCAGGGAAGCTAAAATAAACAGTGTTACCAAAAGGCACTTGTTTGGTGGGTTTGAATAAAGTGAACAATATGATGGTTTTGGAAAGGTTTGTCATGCTGGAAGAGTGTGGGTGTTTCTAACTGAAACTTGATTTCTCCCAAAGAAAGGTGAGGAAGCTGCATGAATCTCAGTCATGAAGAAAAAAATATACCAAAGCTAATCTTGCTCATGTGTGGCGTTACGTGATATTGTTTAACAAGTTCCACTTTACCATTTATGAAGTCCCTGTTTTTTCTCTTACTGGTCTTGGGATTCTTTTTTAATGAGTGGTTGTCTTGGGAAGAACCAGACGAACATTTCAGTAGTCACCCCTTTTTGCAGTTTCAGTGAACGCTATTTTTTTTAACCCAAACCTGGGTCAAGTTCTGTGTGTGGAAGTGTGATTAACTTTGGAATAACCATTTGGGGCTTGACATCTGAAATTGTTTTTTTAACTGACCTTTTTGACTGAGTGTATAAGACCCAGATTTTTTTTCCCTGAGAGCTCTGTTCAACACATGCAACAAAGTGATAAAAGACCAGCTGCCAGTGCCCAACTTCTGATAAGAAACAGATCATCTAATAAAATCCATTGCCACACATCTCATCCTAAATATCATTTTTCTCCTTAATGTGCAGGATGGGATCTTTGCTGTTAGTGATTGACGACTAGCATCAGACTGCAGTATCTTATTTAATTTAAACTAAAAGTTTGCCAGGTCCTGCTGGTGGTACATAAAGAAGTTCCCAAGTTGCTGTTCACTTTCAAGTGAAATGGTTTTCCTTTGTTCAAGTTTGAAATCACAGTGTGATGTGTAACTTTTGTATTCTATAAGTCAGTATTTCATCAGTAGCATGGCTTTTCCATTCACCAGTCATGTTGGAGGCTGGCAATTAATCAGGGTTGTCTCTCTTCCTGCACTTAACTCTTCTGTCACCTGGGCTATATATCAAGTTAGAGAAGAGTAGTTCACAACCTGTCCTTCCGATCTGCTATTAATTTAACACCAGTGTTCTTTGTGAAAAGCTTTTAGAAATTGTGTTAATATTTTTCACGAGGATTCTCAGCACTCACCATGTGAGTGCCTCTCAATCATTATCCTGTGACAATAATCCTCATTTCACAGCTAGGAATCTCAAGTGCAAAATTACTTGTTCAGGTTCATGTAGGAATTTTTTGGCAGTGGTGGGAATGTGACATATATTTCCTGAAGTTTAGCCTTAATCACTTCTCGTTGGCATTGTTATTATTATAACTGATGTATTCTTCTTTCCTTTGTGACCTGATGGCAGGAAGCAGACAGGGGTGGTTTTCACCTTCCTCTGTTGAAGGCAGAGTATAATATTCTGTAGGCTCTTGCACAGAATTTTTTGGCGTGATGTGATGCAGCAAGGTAGCTCTTGTGCCTGTGGCAGATATTCTGGCCCTTCTTGTTGCCTGACAAAGTGCTTTAATGCATGTGCTTGTGGCTTTGTCTAAAAGAACTGGTATTACCGATTGCCCCGTACTCAAAGACTCTCCAGAAATGGCTTGAATCCTTGCAAAATGACCTTACAGGATCATTAAATACATTAGTATAGATGAGGATAACCAGGAGCTTAGAAGCAATTTAATATGCTAGATTTCCTCAGTCTGGGAAAAGACAGCAGAAGAGAGGGAGTTTAGAGGACTGGAGAATCATGAATGATGTGGAGCAGGAGAACAGAAAATAATTCTGGTACGGCATGGCAGGGTGGCAGTCAGGGATGAGTGCCCCTCTGCACCAAAATGGCACTAACAATTCTAGAGGTATTAACACCTCGAAGACTTAGAGATCTTTCATCTACAGTGTAGGTTACAGGAAAATGTGGGGAAATTATAGGAAACCATTGCTTTCAGCTGAAAGCCTGGGATTGTGGATGACTGAGAGAAGAACATGACACAAGAAAACTGCCCATGGGGAGGCAACTAGCAAATTATATATGGAGGGGAGAGGAAGAGGAAGAAAAGAAGTTTGAAAAATAATGTTGTTCCTTTACTTTATGGAAATAATAGATCTGTTATAAAAATATAAAAGAAAGATTGAAAAAGACGTATGCGTTAAATGTTCTTTTCTCTACCTGGAGAAGAAGCGGGTGAGGTGTTTACCTTAGATGGTGATGGTGACTCTGTCCCAATAATGACTTAAGTGGATTTAAAACAGAAGATACAACAGCTAGACATTTTAAAATTAAACCCAAACAACTCTGATAAAACAGCTTTGAATGAATTGGCAGAGCTTTCTCTGACCAGCTAGTGCTGATTTTGAATAAATCTTGGAGCAGAGATGAGGTTGCAAAAGACTGAAAAAAAGCAATTATTGTGTTAATATTTACAATGTCTATAATTAGGATAATTTACAGATTTGTCAGTGTGACATTAGTCCTGGGTAAAACAATGAAATATCTAATGTTGGATAGTTAATAATGCTATTATAATAGGCTCATTTTGATTGGAATTAATGGCAAACAGTTCTCTATGAGCAAATTTGGATTTTTAAATGAGATTATGAATTTGGTTGAAAAATGTAATAGTATTGGTGTCATGTATATAGCACAGGACGTTTAGATTTAAGAAAGTGGAATGATACTGACCAAACATGGAGCCTATTAAGTGAATAAAAACTGGCTGATAAAATACGCTGAGATTCGTCAGTGGAAAATTTTGTTTCTAGGCAGACAAAACATACTGCTGCTGTACTATATAATACTTTATCAGTGACTTGAAAGAAATACAGGCTCATTATTGATACAGTTTGTAGTTCATACAAAAATGAGGGGGAAGAGAGTGGTAAATTCTGAGCAGGAAACTCTCCAATGCAGAAAGACCTGAGTCACTTAAAACACATTTTGCAAGCAGACAGCCCATTTCAGGTTGGCCAAACTGAGCAGTTACACCTAGGAGCAAATAATGCAGGCTTTATTTTTGGAAAGTCTTTCACAAAGGTTTGGTTAGATTTTGAGAGTAGCTGTAGGTAATCAGCTGTACGTAGGTTCTGGGTGTGACGTGGTGGCTAAAGGATTACTTTGGTTTTTTGGATGTGCAAACCAAGGAATAGGGCAAAATGTAGGTTTTGTTATGACTGCATTTGGCATTGACTCACAGTTCTGCTGTCAGTGAGGCAGGAAAATGTTCGTGAACTAGGATCAGAAAAGATCTGAGGAATGACTCCAATGCTGAAAGACTCAGGGGAGCGCTTTGTCCTGGTTCTGGTCCCAGCATTGTTTTTGTTTTGTGCAGTGACTCATAAATGGTGGAGCAGGGAGGAGAAGCAAAAAATATCCCATTTTTATCTGCCCCCCTCCCTTCACTGGGTAACAGATCTCCTTTTGATTTATTTTTTCTCAGCCTTTAATTATCCATTTCTTTGTGAACAGTGGGCTGTCCTCAGCAGGAAGGGCAGGGGACGTGTCCCAGGCATTGCAACAACCTTAGCACGGGGCACCTGCGGTGGACGCAGCGAGCATCGGCACGAGGACACGCGTGACAACATCTGCACTGCCCTGTGCGTGCCTCCTTCCCCTCCGCTGCTTTGACAAAAATGCTTACGGTTAGGAAACGGAGCCAGGAGCCATCCTGCTCTCACCTGGAGCCAGCCCTGCTTTCACCTTTCCTCCAGCATGCTCCTGCCTTCAAGCAGCGCTGCTTGCTGTGGGAAACCCAACCCTGACCATCCGGACAGCCATGCAGGGCTCTCAGAGCCTGCCAGATCAGCCAGCCGCGTCCCATTGTATTTTAATTTTGGGAAGCGTCATTGTACTTTAATTTTGGGAAGTGACATCTCTGATCCCGTAAAACACGTTGTCATCTCAATTGTTATTGCTCATGCAGAACCAAGGGAACTAATGGTGGTGAATGTAGCCTCATGGTGCCTGGGAGAGTAAGTCCTTCATTACCTTTCGGTCTAATGAAGTCAGCTCTTGTGATTCTGTGAGCTCTTTTATTCCACCAGAATGAGGGAATCATCCAATTAAGTTTATCAAAGGGCTTTTTTATTGAGATTCAACAGAAGGGCAGGAAATAAGTGCAGACGTCTATCTGGTGTGTCGTCTTTAATCGTGCTTACTGTCCCTGACAAGGATGGTGGGAGGCAATTTCCTTTTCTGTTACTCGCCTTCCAGATTTTTTTTAAGAGAAGAGGCAAAATAAAGGTCAAATAACTCACTGTTGTAAAAGCAAACAAAACTCAAATGCTCCATAAGTGTCCTAACTATTTGGAGCTGGAGGAAAAAGAAGCAGAGCTCAGGAACATTTAATAACTTTTACTTAAATTCAGAAACATTTTGAAGCTTTGGGGCTGTTCAGCTTGAGCCCATTCATATTCCAGACAGTTTTTTGGTTTTTTTTTCAGACTGTTCTGAAAATGAATCTAAATTCACCAGAAACTGAATCAGAGTCGGAGATTTTTCAGAGATGCTGAGCTGTGTAAATCCCACAGCAGATGGGAAGGGATTGTGGCAGGAGTCGGTCACCCCAGAGAGCAGCTGTAGCACGTCCAAGGGGAGATGAGTGTCCAAATGAAGAAGGAATATTGCATCCAAGGAAGTGCCTTAGCTTGGTGATTCCTGAAGGAGACAACGAGGGCATCCTATGGTGAAGGCTATGTGCCTATGGAAGGGCCTTCTGTGTCTAGGGGAGCAGAGGACATGGCTGCAGAGAGGTGCTGTGGCAGGGACAAGGACAGAGACAGGGTTTCTCCAGCTCTGACACGGTCTTTGTTCATCATCAGAGTCTTCTCAGCACAGCTCATTCATTTTTCTGGCCACGTCTCTTTGACAGGATGCTTCTCTTCCCTACAGTTAAGGGGTCCTTAAATTCTAGAATCTCTAGGCTGGGAGCACAAACGGCTTCTTAGAGAGGACTTAAGTTGGCAAAACAGAGGAAGGATCAGAATTTCAATACAAAGCATGGGAAAGAAAATGGCAGTGTTGGGAAAATTAGTGTCTGTGGGTGAGAAGAGGCAGGACTGAGACGGCTCGTGTGTGGATGATGAGAGACTGGTTTGTGGTGCAGTATGAATAGTTTGGTCTCAGCGCATTGCATTGGGGATTATCATATGGTAGTGATTAAATGTCAGGCACTTTAGTCTTTCTCGTAAAATAAGATGCAGTTTGCAAGTTAGGTAAGAAAATAATTGAAGGGAAAGATGGCAGGCTGGCATTGAAAGGATGACTGTTGGGTGGAGGGACAGAACTGGTGGCGTTTCCCAAGCTCACTCCTTGAACTGAACTTTGGTAGTAAGGAAGAGAAAAATAGAACATGCTAGTGAAATTTGTCGATGATGCAAAGACAGAGGGGTTTTTTTTGCTCTCTTGGGATACATCAATAGTAGTAGTAAGTAAGAGAGGTCAGGGACAGTTCTCTTGGTCCAGAATGGTGGGTTTGGGCCCAGTCCTGCTGTAGGGCCAGGCTCTTGCACCCACTAGATCAGGGTGGCCACATGCAGTCTGGGACTGTCCCTGGCTTGAGCTGTCCCCGAGCCCAGGCAGTGCCTGGGGAGTGCTCACGGCACAGACTAAATCCCCAGCGGGTGGTGAGCGGGCAGGGAAGCCATACGAACAACTGTGCGATGGTTTGAGCCTGTGTCCAGCTCTGTGTCAGTCACTGGTATGGGGCAGTCTGGCACTGGTAGTGCTTTGTGCTGGGATTTTGTCATTGAGGAGTTTGTTGAAAATGACAGTGAGAAATGAAGATGCAGGTCTGCTGGTCCATCACAGAACGGCTCTGAGCCATTAACGTGCATTGCTGTGAGAAAGGAAGAAGAGATTAGGGAGAGAGAGAGTCTCTCATCCAGGTGAAGGGACGAGGGGAGCCGTGAAGTTGCTGTTTCCTGAGATGAAATCTTCCAGAGCCGCCCAGCTTGGGGCAGGTGCCAAGCTATCACTTTACGTTCCATTCAAAAAACTGAAAGCAAGTCTGCTAGATGTAAAGCAGTGTAAGTCTCCTCTCATTTTGTTGCTTTATTTTCAAGAGCAGCCAGTTCTAGATATATTTTAGGAGCCTGCCTAAGATCATTCAGTTTATAAAACAGAGCAAGGCTTCTCCCTGGTCCCCAGCTGAGGATCCTTTTGTGCTCTGAAGCACGAACACTGGTAGTCTTACAGCGTTTTGGAATACATTTACTCAGTGCTACGTAAGGTAACTGCGTTAGCCTTGAACAACCGAAGTCAGTCGCTAGAAACAACGCACGTAATCAATCAAGGGGCTCTGCTGGCTGCTTAACCTCAGGGGGAGCACATCGCTGCAGACCGAGGGTAGGGTTGTGCTGGCGCTCGTGTACTCTTCTATTACCCAGCTGCTAATTTAGCCCTATTCCAGCTGCTCTGTTCTCTGCTGACCTGCGCTCAGAAGCTGAGATTTCGGCCTCTCCAGCATCACCAGTTTTAAGGTTCAGGGAGCCGACGGTTAGAGCTCAAGGATCCCGTGTATGTTCTGCACAAAGCCAACACAGGGGATGTTTTGTTGGTAGTTGTTTGTTTTTGATTTATTCATTTATTTTTTAATTAGGTGAACAGTCTTCATACTTAGGACAATTTCTGAATTTGTTTCATTAGGCCTTATTTGTGCATTGATTAGTATTGTACTTTCATTGGGTGTTTGTACTACTTATCTCCGAAAGCCCAATTATCCAGTCAGGGTCAAATGAGCCATATCACTGTGTGTATTTGTTAGGTGTGTTTCATATTTCTGCTCATTCTCACTTCACTGGTTTTCCAGGACTATCACATATTGATGTAAAAGGGTTATTAATGTGAGAAACTAGGGTGCGATACTTTCTTTTGCTGCTACAGCTCAGCAGGGAGAATAGTTATATTTCAGAAGCACGCGTGGGAGTTTTGTGCCCACCTGCCTGTCACAGCTTCAGGAAATTAACCCAAAAAGCACGGAGAACAGGCTGATGATCCATCTAGCCGTGCAACCTGCCTCCAGCAGCACTGCTGGAGTCATCACACTGGTCTGCATAGGATGCTGCAGTTTCTTCCACAGCAGATTCTTCTGCATTCCCAGCTGATGCATGCAAATTAATGTTGCCTTGTGACTTTTCTATGTGCTGTGATAACTGTTGTTACTGCTGCTTTTATTCACAGAAGCACCTAATCACCTTTTAAAACTTGCAACCATTAGCCTCCAATAATATTCTAAGAAATACTGACGTAATTCCCAAAGCAAAATCACAGGTATTTATCCTCTTTGATGGGGGGTGTAACCTGTGTATAATTAATGTGTGGAGCAGCTGGGGAAGAATTCATTGCAGTAATTTCCTTTAATTTAGTAGCATGCACATGTGTATTTAGCAGCGTGCCCCTGGTGCTCTAACAATTAGCTAATTCATCTGCCTGGCGCGATGGAGAGAAAGCAACTGGTTGTGATTGCAATAAATAAAAACATCCCACTGCTTCTCTTCAGAATTTGAGAACGTTTTGCTTCTATGTCTGGCTTGTGTGTCCATGGGAATACTGACGTTATTTGGCAGATTGCTCCTTGACATGTTACATTTCTAGAATTGCTTTACCATGTGAAGATAGCATAGTCTTTTGAAGTGTCTGCTATCAATGTTTTGTTATAACCAAATAAGCATGCAAAAAAGATGCATGAAATATTAAAGGTGGTACCAGAAGGACGTCCTTCTCTTAGCTTTACAAATTTCATGGCTTGTCACTTTAGGAAAAATGATAATGAAATTACATTCCTGGAAACAGTCCTAAATTATAGTAGTAGTGGCAGATTCGTATTATGATTAAAATGAACTTGAAAATGTACTTCTTACTCCCAGCTTTCAGGCAGTGGATTTGGCCGTAGACCTGTTTAAATTGCAGCGTGAATGGCGGTGCCGTTGTGCTACTTGGTTGTTTCCTGGGCTGTGTAGCTGGGGAGAGAACAATGTGTAAGTGGTCTCAGATGATTTACAGATGATATTTTAGTAAAGTTAATGAGCTTTTATGAAAAAGTTACCACTTTGGGACTATTTACCCATAACAAAAATGCAGTTTGTTTATTAATTTATTTATAGCATGTTAATTATTCCAGGTCTCAGCTGAGGGATTGTGCCCTATTCTCAATGATAAATACTCATCACAAGATGGTCTGTGTGCCAGAGGACTTAGAGAGGTACTAGAGGAGATGGTGTCCTCATAGCAGAATAGATGTGGAATAGAAATGAGCTTTCAAGATTGCACACAGAGCCGTGACAGAGCTAGGAGGTAAACCTCAGCTTCCCGAGGCTCAAGCCACTGCATTAAGCATGAAACACTATGTGTTCTCTGATGAATACTGTCAAGAGTCTGTTGTTGCTTTCGGTACCCAGTGCTTTAGTCAGAATTGATTTATCCTTTCCAAAAATTTCCCCTTGAGGGCAACTGCTCCTCTAATACTTCTGCAAAAGGACAGGTATTGCTGAGACATTTTTTCCATGCCATCAAAAATAAGTGTGTGGGTATAAAAAACAGTTCTGCATCTTGCCAGACATCTCCGTGCTGCGCAGCGGAGCACAGAGCAGGGTTCATCGGCTGTGCAACACTGTGCCGTGCCAGTGGGGCTCCATGCTGCTGCTGGTGACCCATGCTGTCAGTGTCCGTCTCCCAGACCGAGTGCCCCTGGTCTTTCAGGTTGGGAACCTTCCCAAATGAGGGACCACCACCTGTGCAGGCCCTTCTGCAGTTCCCACACAGCAGGACCCATTCCAGCTTTCATCTTTTCTTTCATCTAAGTCATTCTAATCGAAGATGTTATTTTCCCTACCATTCCTCCCCTGGCAACAACACCCTTGCCCAGCTAGACTGGTGCATATAGCATGTACCTGGCCGACAGAAGTTGTGGTCTGCTCCGTACCTCCCTTTTGTTTTGCATAACTGGGAAGCAAGGAGGCATGCAAAGGGCTTGGACCTCAGCATGCCTCGTGGAGAAGGCAGCACGCTGTGCCCGTGGGTGCATAAGCCATGGCCTCTGCTTATGCCTTCCCTGGAGACCTGAAACCCACCGCTGCCATTTTCCAGAAACAGGGCCCTTCATTCATGAGAAATGACCCCAAGCTAAAAAGGAAGCCTCTCGCCCACAGAAGTATTTTGTGCATCCAGAAGGAAATAAACTCTACATATAGCTCAGTCACAGGCAAATCCCACAGCGGTTTGGGTAGGCTTCTGTTAATTGCATGTGGGGAGAATTTCATCTTTGCTCCTTTTTTTCGGTTGTTTTTCTGGATTTCCCCCCCTCCGTCACTGGGCGAGCCTGCACAGTGCAGTGCTGTGTTATGCACAGATATTCTCACTAGCTGCAAAGTCAGCACAGGTCCCAGAAGAGACAGAGCTGTTAGAAAGGTCATGCCCAAGCTGGAGGCCAGGCTAATTAGCTGGAACGTTGCCACTCTAAAATGGTCGCTCTATTTTGGGGCTGGAGTTGAAATCCCCATAGTGGTGTCCGGCGTCGTAGATACCTGCCAGGCGCTTGGGAACTTGTGCTCTCTGCTGTGCCACATCGTGTGGTGGAGATTTAAATACCACAGACGGGTGCTTAAATGCAGGAGGAAGACTTCAGGGCACTGTGTTTGCTTAAGGGAGACCGTTCGTTGCCCTACGCCAATTTATTGCCAGCCGCCTTTTGGTTTTCTGGGGAAGGAATAGGAATGTGTGGCAAATAAAGCAAACAAAAAATATTTTTTTACTAAAAATACCCTGAATTATATGTGTGACAATGAAGTTTATGCACATAGTTCGAAATTTTTGTAAAATTCAGGGCATCTTTAACAGCAATGGGCAGCACGGAGCCCAGAGAGGTGGCACACGTGCATCTACGTGTTAGTGCAGGCAGGCACTGGGGAAGGTCTGGCTAACCCACAGCCCAAATAAACACGAGTGACTGTGTTGAGACAAGTTCTGAGATCCTAATGGCACAGGCTGAATTGAATTAATGGTGATTTTTGTTTTTTTTTTTTCCCTTTTCTCTCCTCCTCAGGTGGAAGAAAGCTATTCTGCAGGCAGCCCTTCAAAAGGCCTTTTCTCAAAAGGGCTCCAGAACCGACCTTCCAGTCCCGTTTCTGCCCCTGTGAGATCCAAACATAGCCCTGGCTCACCCAAAACAGTCTTCCCCTTCCCCTACCAGGAGTCTCCCCCACGCTCCCCACGCCGAATGAGCTTCAGTGGGATCTTCAGGTCCTCCTCCAAAGAGTCCTCCCCCAATTCTAACCCGTCTACCTCTCCTGGGGGCATCAAGTTTTTCTCCAGATCAAGAAAAAGTAAGAAATTGCTCATGTTATTTCAGGAAGATACACAGTACCTCTGGGCTTGGCCCATTCTTTACCTGCGGTAGTGAAGTAAGTGCAGATGAGGCATGTGCTAATTGTTCGTTATTGCTTTCACTGACCATGTGTTTTGGGTTTTTGGCTGGCAAGTAGGGAATAACTTCTGCAGGACACCTACACAGGGGCTGAGGAGGGAAATCACACTTCAAAGCTTTGCCTAGAAATCTTGCTTCCACGTCAGTGGGAGTTTCCTGAGCAGTTTCACCAAGGCTGGTTGGATGTCAGCTCCAGGGCCCGAGAAGAGCTGGAGCAGCTGTGGGGTTTGTGGTGGAGGTGGGCACAGAAAGGATGGTGTCTTGGGAGCTGAGGGAGGCTTGCTTCTGTAGACTCCACGGAGAATTTCAGCAGGTTTTTTAATTGATATCTCTTTGCCCTGTTGTTGGGGGTAAAAAGAAGCCTTGACTAGATAGCAACGAATGGTGTGTGTTTCCAATCAAAAGACCACTAAGGGAGTGTTTGAGCTCCTCTGCCATAATATGACAGACATGCTAGACCTCCATGGTTCAGAGCAGTTGCTTGCTTTGAATCAGGAACAAATTTTGCTTCTTCAAGAGCCCATGGACTAATACACCATTTCTACAACTCAGGAATGAGCAGGGTTGAGAAAAGGCTTTGATTTTAAAACTTTCTTGTTGAGTAAAGGTTCCCAGTGTCAGTCTGCAAACAGTTGTGGCCACTCTGCCTGGGGGACAGTGGCTGTAGGAAGGGGACTGAGTTACAGGGGAAAGATCGGAATGGCATCGTGCTACTGAAGGTGCTGGATTGTCAGAACGCTGTGTTCTCCTTTCTGTGAACAGAAGAAATAATGATGATTTTCTGTCAAACCTTCTGAGACAGTGTAGGTACAGAATTAGTGATGCGTATACCCGAATGTGGCTGTATGTTTACTGCAATGTGTTGATAGCTTTCTGTGGCATGTAAGTAGCGTAGAAGCACCTTCTTTTCCTTCATCAGAATTTGTCTTTAAAATGTTGGTTTTAATCAGAACAAATAATTTCATAGTGACTTCTGTGCACATGAACATAGCTATACAAACCCATATTGGATTTTTCTTTTTGTTTATCGGAACTTAAGCTGCAGCTTAGTTGAAATGGCATCTTTTCCAGTCCTTGCCTATCTCTGAAACACCATCAGGAGACTGAAAGCAGGAGTCAGTGTTTCTGAAGGACACCAAGTGGACTGCAAGCATCATTTCTATTCAAGGGCATTTGTTCTTTACTTAAAGTTCAAGCATGCTGTTTATGCTCCCCTTTTTCTCAAGCCTCATAGTAATTAAAGTCCATTTGAGCTCTTTTTCTAATTCAGACAGGTTTAATTATTGCACAGGTAGTGTGGAGCTGATGCAGTGCACCTCGAAGAACTCACTGCTGCATGAACAACAGCGATACAGACTGCATAGCAAAGCCATCTTGTGACATTTTAACTAAGTTATCCAAGCAAATAGCACTGTTTAAGTCTGATCCTAGCTAGGTATATCAGAATATTAAATAAAGAAATCTTCCAGTAGTCAGCAAAATCCTTTTGATAAGGTCACATCACTGTCGCAGGAAGAGGCTTGGAATGGGGCCATGCTATTTTTGAGCTAACAGAAGATCCCCATGACCCTGCTACTCCAGAGAGCATTGCAGGAGCTGTGCTGGGCTTGGGTGTTTATGGTCTTTTGTTTTTAAGGCAGAAGGAACGGCCTCTTGCAAAGGGATTAAAATTTGTATTAAAATTGATAACTTGTCTCATTCTGCAGCTTTTTTTTTTTTTTCTGCAGAGCAATCCATACCAGATGCTTTGACATCGTTTAGCTCTCTTACAGAGAGACTTACGCAGATACATGCTCTTTACTCTGTCATGTTAGAGTCAATTTTATTCACAATGTGCTAAACAGCGGTTGGTAATGAATTACACTCTCAAGGTTTACTATATTTAATTGAATTGTATTTAACAAAAACTTCTCAGGACTTCAGGAAACTTATGAGAGTTAATATTTTTGTTGCATTGTGTAGTTTTTCCCAGGCAAAACTTTTACGTTCTGCTATGTTGCAAAGAAAGAATAACCCTATGTATTATGAAGCACTAAGTTAATTGGTTAAGTCCCACTCAGAACAAAGTCTGTGTAGTCTGAACAGCATTTTCTGAGTGACAAGACTTCTCAGAGACTCCTCAGACCAGATATTTCAGACCTTTGTGCAGATGCCATGCAGCAAAGCTCTGAGAAGAGCTAAAACAGCACATGGCTACATGTTTCTGAAGGTATCTGAATGCTTCATTGATCAAAATTGTCACATCCTATGTGATTAAAATCCCATTTTCTCAAGCACTTTCTATTAAAAGTGAATGGGGCTTAAGTTGCTTTATTTCTTCCAAAAACAACAGTGTGCTGAAATCACATGGACTTGCTGTGCTTGCCTGCCTTTACAGCTGATCAGCTGCTGTATGGGTTAATACAATTATATTAACATATTGGTTAATACAATTGAAATGAAATGGGTTGACACTGGGTTAATACTATTGAAATGAAATGAAATAGAATGTGTGCCAGGCTGCATCAGGAGGAGCATCGCCTGTAGCTCGAGGGAGGTGATCCTCCCCCCTGCTCAGCACTGGTGAGACACACCTGCAGTGCTGGGGGCTTCCCAGTGCAAGAGAGACAGGGACATACTGGGGTGAGCCCAGTAACGGGCCACTAGGTTGGTCAGGGGCTGAAGCGTGTGGTTTAGGGGAAAAAGGAGGAGGAGAAGACCTTTTTGCTGTCCTTAGTTACCTAATGGGGGGTTATGGAGGCGGCAGAGCCAAGGCATCTCAGGGATGCACAACGCAAGGACAGGAGGCAGCAAGGGAAGCTTCAGGCAGACATCAGCAAAATGTTCTTGATGGGGGTGACATGGCGTTGGAGCAGGGGACCAGAGGGCTGTGAAATTGCTTCCTTGCAGATTTTAATAACTCAACGGGACGAGGCTCTGAGCACCCCAGTCAGAAGTTGCAGCCCTGCTTTGAGCAGGGGTTGGACCAGAGACCGCCAGACGTCCCTCCCACCCTCAGCTGTTCTGTGAAATTCTGCACTGGAGCCTTCTCTTCCGGTTTATAGCAAATCTGCACTTTGTCTGGGCAATCTGCAGCTGAAAAAAAGGACCAGGTAAAAGTCCACAGGGTCTGTAGGTTTTTTTTTCCCCACTTTACCTGAACCGAGTCCGTCCTGCACTCCTTTCCCTGTCATCTTGGAGCAGTATGTGAGGGAAGTATACGCCGTCTTCATTGTAAATAACATCCCCCGTCTTTCCTCCGCTTCCTCCTCCCACGCGTTGTTCAAAACACAGACTAACCTGTTACTCCGCGTATTCCTTGTTTTTCTTGGAAGCAACTTCTTCCTAGCTTGTTTTCATTTCAAAGGCTATGTGTGACATTTGCAGTGTTTTCTTTCCCATGTAGTTGCTCTTTTCCCAGTGAAGTTATTTTGCCATTCGAATACATGCAGTTTAGCAAGGATATTAATGGTTAGGGTAGGACAATATTAAAGCAGAAAGTGATCTGCAGACATGAGCTTTAAAACATTTTCCAGTGTGAGGCTAGGAGTTTAAGGCATTTGCTCATCTGAAATATTTTCTCTCTTTTGGGGGGGGAATAGCCAAAAGCTTGTCTTTGTGTCTTTTCCTTTTGGTTACCCCAGTTCAACACCTGGCCACAACCCCATGACTCTGACCTAAAAAACTATTTGCCTTGAAATGAAAGATACCTTCCTGTGAAATGTGCTTAGCTGCTCACCATTTCAGGTATTTTGTAAGTACAGCTTTGAAAGAGCAAACTGCTGGCTGGGGCTTCATGCCCGGTGTCCCACCTTTGAAAAGGCAGCAGATGCTCCAGCTGCCTCGGCCCCTCCTGGCAGAGGCTCAGCGAGGTCCTTTTAGGTGGGGTGTGTGCTTGGCCACCAGCACGGCCCCTTCGGTTCAGGAATTTCGGAACAGAAAAATCCAAGATGGCACCTTATGTATAGAAGTGCCTTGAAATTTAGAATCATACAGTCATAGAATATCCCGAGTTGGAAGGGACCCACAAGGACCATCAAGTCCAACTCCTGGCTCCACACAGGGCTACCTAAAAATTAAACTGTATATGTCTGAGAGCATTGTCCAAACACCTCTTTAGTTCTCAGCTTTTTCATTTCTTTTTGTCTGAGAATTTGACTTAAAACAGCACTGTCAGACCAACAGCTGAAAAATGAATATGGATTCGGGATGAAATAAGCTTGATATTGAGGTTGTCCAGGTGGCTCGCTGTGAAGCTCTGGTAGGCGGTACGGGACGTGCAGTCCCACCTCGCACCTCCCAAAGCCAAGTGCGTTCTGCAGACAGAGGTTTGGGTATGTGAGATGTGGAGCTCACTACCTGGCTTTACCCATCGCTGAAAGCATGGGCGAGTGAGCAGCCGTGGGATATTGAGCAATTACATTTTAATTATTTGTAGATGATGGGATAAGAAAAAAGTGAGTGAAGTGGAGTTTTCTAATTTTACAAAAGCGCTTGTGATGTGTAGCTGGCAGGAGGCTGTCACAGAGCTAACACTACCTTGCCAGAGGTTTTTCAGGGACAACAGGAACAAAGGACGAGTGAATAGGTGCAAGTTCAAGTCTCAGGTGCTGTGAAAAGTGACTTCAACAGTGGTGTTGTGGAGCTGCTGTCCAGTTTGTCTTACGTGTGCTCAACACTGCACTGACTGCTCTCAGGGCGAGCAGCTTGGGGCCTGATGCTCTGATATTTTGCTGAGTTTGGGCTGTTTAAACTGCTATCTCTAAGTGCACGGCCTGAAAGAGTACATTTCTTTTCTGGGTGAGTTTGCATGAGAAGGTATAATGCAAAGGGAAACGAGAAGTGGCACAAATTTACACTCGGTAAAGCAAACTAAGGTGATCCAAAGTAAACGAGGGAGGATGACCTGCACTGGAAGAAAACACAATTCAGATTACATTTTTCCATGGTCTTGCATGAGCTCTCATTTCAGAAACAGTACATGTACAAGTAAATCAGGAGAGCTTTACATTACTGAGTGGAAATTAGGGAGCAATCCCTGCAGATATGTTAAAATCAAATACCATGAACATTTTATTAAAAGTACATGGTTGTGTGAAATTTAAGTCATTAAAAATGCAGCTTTCTACCGAGGGCTGAACGCCCTCTCTGAAGGACAGCAGGACATTTTCCAATCCTGCTTCCTGTTCCAAAAATATCAGTTATAGTAACAGCGATAATCACAACGCATTGATGGTGCTGCCAATTTTAACAGCAAAGGAAATCAATTAAAAGGTTTCCATTGACCTAAAGCTTTGGGCTGTGGTGGTTGGGATCAAAACATAAATTAGCTCAGGATTAAAGGCTGTTTGCAGAATGTTGTATCTAAAATTAGACAGCTTTCAGATACCTCGAAGCTGGTGGTCAGAGCTGAGTAACAGTGAACTTGCACTATATTTGAGGAAGGAAATGTTTTTCAACATAAAGTTTTGATTTTCTGCTTTCTCTTAGTAAATAATTTTTCTGCTTCTGAAATTCAGTGCTATTAACTGTGGTGCCTAACGTAATCCATAAGGAGGGTTCCTGGTGCTCCAGTACTAAAGGACCAGATAGTGGATTTTATTTTATTTTTTTAAGAAGAATGTGAGATGCAAAAAGGAAAGGTCATCAGATATTGTGTTCATCCTATTATTATTATTATTATTGTTATTATTATTATTTTGGAGAATATCTTGTGGTTAGAATATGCCATCTGTAAGGAAAGGTTATAGCTGTGCTAGTTTTTACCCATAGATGGAGCCAGTAGCTCTCGTTTCCAATAGCCCAGGGAAGAAATGGGAGAAAAACCTACAGGGTTTCATGTTGCCACATTCAGCTCTGCAACCTTGAAGGCCTCCTGACCGTGGCAGATCAGCACTGAAGCTTTTCTTCAAACTTTCATGCAATTCACGTCTCCCAGGTTTTACTCCCTATTCATGATGTTAGGTAATAATTTGCAGTGAAATGATGTTTCAGTCCGACACAGGCATGAGATGCCAGGCACGGGTGTTTCATGTACCATTGGATCAAGCTGTCTGCCCACCCTTACTCTTTAGGAATATTCTTCTCGCACCATACAGGATGGGCTGACCTCCCTCGTACCAGCTTCTGGAGTCTACGTTTGGATTTTTCTCTGCTAAACCCATAAATTCATCCCACAGTCTGGGACCCTCCCACTCTTTGGACCACAACTGTAGAGAAACATCGAATTAACTTGCATCAGGACGTCGGGTAGCTGAGGCCACTTTCACCTTCAGCTTTTCAGCCTGTGTTCACGGTTCCCTGCCTTCTGAACCAGCAGGCGGGTGGGATGCCGGAGGGACACACCGTGGGGCAGCTCCGATTTCTGGCTGGACAAGGGGAGCGGGCTGTGGAAGGACAGGGCTGCTCAGCCCAGGTTCACCTTGGGAGGCTGGCATAGGCTCTTCCAATGTCATCCCATCAAACCTAGGAAAGGAGCAGAGCCATTTCTGTCTTCCTCTATTTTCCAGCACTGCTGCGCAAATACACCTAATCATAATTTTTCAAGTTTGCTTTGCCCACAGAGGCAGACAGAGCACTTAACACTATTCATTTCAGTCTTGTCTGCACGAGAAAAATGACTTTTTGCAGACAACGTGTGCCAGCAGCACGGCTGCAGCTGAACTGGTGCCACATACAGCTTTGCATGGCCAGAGACCGGCCGCGTTCAGCCCCAGTTCCTCTGCCAGTTACTGACATCTGCTGTCAGCAGCAGATGATTTTTGGGGTTAGAATGTGCCCATGGTGATTGGTCTTACTTTATGTGGAGAGGTCTTTCAATGTGTTTCCCCTTTCACCTTAGTTACACATGGTCAGTGTTACCTGTAATCTGCATAGGTGGAGTACGTCCAGCATGCCTTTGTATTCTATACCACCCATTCTAGGCAATAAGGATTTTTCAGACTATCTTCAAATTGCTAATTATTTAGATGCAATGATGCAAAAGAAGGGAAATTTTTCAGTCTCTAGCTTTCATTGGTAGGATTTGGGATGGACCTGGGACCAGAGTCATTCCCATTTTCTGTCTCTTTCTTGCGTTTTGAACTATGGAACATGCTATAAATGATTGCTTTTGGTAACTAACCAAGATTTTATTTCCTGTGATATATAGACAAGAAGACAGTGAGCTTAGTTTTATGTTTGCTCTTTTAGAGACTGCTGGCATGCAGGGGAAAGAGAAATTCCCAGTCAGTAAAATAATGCTTTCCACATTTATTTTTATGTGAAATATACAAATAGAAAATGTACAGTTTGAACATCCCTAAAGGTTGCTGAACCCTGGTGGCCTTTCAGTGCTGGTCTTCTTCAAGTCCTTGTACAAGAATGGTCTGCAGGGCAGTGCTCACATGCAAGCAACTTTGTTTCCACACAGGCAGTAATGTCAGCAAAAGTAAAACTAAAAAGAGAGTTTTGAAGTCTGAAAGTGTCACAGTAAACCATTTGGAAATAAGTTGTGTGTGGTTTTTTTTTAACTATCTGTAGTTTAAAAAATCCAGGAAAACATGTAGGGGCAGATTTTCAAACATATTTAGGTGTCTAGTTTCCACTAAGATCAATCATTTCAGAATTTGGACCCTAGGCAAGTTCTTGGTTTTAAGTACTGGAGAAATCCTGTTTATTTTAGTTGCTTTGTTCACATACTTAGTATTAAGTGCATTGCTTCATCTGAAGCTTAGTGAATGCTAGTCATGATCCCATTGAAACTGCGTTGTGCATCCGGTGTCTTTTGATATGTGGTTAGAGTCTGAGTGTTATCAATCACTTAAGGTATCAGAGCCAAACTTTATATATATCGTAAGTTCTCAGAGTGCTTTTCTTCTTAGATAAAGCCCATTGAAAATGCCTCAAAAATGCATGAATGAGCATGATAAATGTTGAATCAATCAGTTTTTTGATCTGGAAAAACATGGAATGAAAGAACCCAATTACAGGGCAGAAAAATGCATAGTTTGGGGGATATAGTGTGTGTAGTATAGTAAGTATAGTTAAATTCTAGATTCAGTCCAGCAGCCTGGAGTTCTATGTAACCCTTGCTGAATCAGTATGGGTTTTGACTGAGCTGGGGCTGAATGAAGACATTGAATTTAAAAAGAAAAATAAGCATGATAATTATGGTATTGTGAGAGTCAATAGGGTGAGATGCTGATCGCTCTCGTGTCTCAGTTTGCAGGCTGTGTAGAAATAAGCCTTTGCTTTATGCAACCTTTGGGGCTGAGAGGGCATCCCAAAGGAGAACCCTGGTGATAACCAGTGGTTAGAGAGGGTTTTAAAGACTTCACACGCACCCTGCTACTTGCCTGCATGGATGACTAGATTTGTTCCTGGGTTTCATTTGCTTATTTTATTTTCCCAATGACCATAAAACCAGCTGAAGATAACTGAGACCTCTTTGGGGCTGCAGAGCTGTGAATGGTGGGTGGATGGGGAGGGACTTGGGATCCAGCAACGCTCCTTAGTGGGTTGAGCAAAGCACGGGGCAGCTCCGAGCAAGGCAGGAGGGCTTTGTGGCCACTTCTGCTGGGAGCCCACCCGTGCACCTAATTATCACCATGCCTGGTACTGAATGAATAACTTGGGAAGATGAGATAGGAGTTTTATTTGTGTAAAGACTTCAAAGACCCTCATAACATCCTATGTTAACCCAGTGACATGAGAAGGGCCTTTAACATCTGGTATTGGCTAGGAATCACCAGTTGTGCTAGAAGCACCCCTCCCTCTGTAACGGCAGTAATTTCTGGAGTTGTTCAGGGAACCACGTTCTCCTCTCATAGTCCCAGGAGGCTTTGCCATTGCCAACAGTGGGGTCAGAATGTAGCCCTCAATATCAAGATGGACATTTAATTGTGTTGACAAATACCTGTACCCTAATGCAGTTCATTTCTGCTGGGGAAGCCGTGCGAAGGTAAGCCATTCATCTTCCGTTCTTCAACGAACGCCATTATTTGGGAATCCTGAACATCTCATTTCAGGGCCGCTGTGAATGTTTCTGCTTAACTGCCTGCGTGCACTGGGCAGAAGGTTTGGTGTCAGATTTGTTTGCTTAACCTCAGTATAAGGTTTCCATAGCTCTTAGCGTTCACGGTCTTTTCACAGATCAGTTTAATGGCGAGTGAATTGCGTGTAGCAACCTGACCCGCCGCTTCAGCAGGACGATACTGTTTGCAGTTACGTGGTTCCTCCACCGCATCCCCCGCAGAGCCCAGTGGGCAGCCGCTGACCTGCAGAGATTCCTTCTGCCTCCCATCGCACCTCGCAGCCTCCACACCGGAGGCCAAAACCGCCTTTTGTCTGTGCCAAAAAAAATCCACGTCTAAACACTGCAAGATCAAGACTTTCTGGATGGTGGGGGGAAGAATTGCACATGAGCTAATACTTAATACTGAAACGAGAGTAGCTACACGTGGCAAATAGTGCCTGTGTTATTTATGATGTGTTTAGCATCTATGTGAAGCACCTGCTGCCTTCTTGCTTCCAGGAGAAAGGGTGCACTGGGCAGCGTTAGGCACATAGCAGCCACCTCACGCCAAAGGATTTCTCAAAGCCTAAAGTCACAAACAGCAGCTGAAACACGTAGCCAGGTAATAAAAATAGTGTTTTGGCACAGGAGCATGCGGGTCCTTAGCGCAGCAGCAGCAGGTGATCGCAATGCAGCGCTGGCCTAAACTTGTTTGGGAAAGCAAACTTCAAAAATGAATCGATGTAAACATTTCGATGAGTGATTGGCTGAATTTTTTCATCTTTCAGAAGAAAGCATTGCTGCTTCCAGCAAAACTAATTAAAATGTGGCTTCTGCCCCTGTGAAAGTCAAATTCTGCTGTCTTATGTGCATTTAACGCATCTGATTTGCTACGACTGACTTTCTGAGAGATTGGCACAGGGGAAGATTTGACCACTGAGTTTGACGAATTATTCTAACACATTGGAACAATCTCCAGACTTGGTTGTCTGAAGTTAATAGCATAAATCCTTGCTGAGACACCTATGCTAGGAAGCTAGCAGAAGAACCTTTTAAATTAAAAAAGCAAAAAGAGAAGAAAAAAAGAAATATTTTGAGTAATTTCAGTGATATTTGCTCATCACACGTGCAGGTGGTGAGCAATAAGGAACAGTTTCCTGTGCGGGCACTTAAGCGTTGGTTTTAGTCCTTTGGAGCCAGAGGAAAGCCCTACTTCCTATATAGTCAAAGGCACTCTCATTGACAAAAGCCTCATTATGACCCTTCCCTCCTTAAAAACATAAATAATAAGTCATGAGGATTAGCACCTATCTGACATCTTGTATGTTCACTGCTGTTCACGGAAAGCTTACAGGCAAACGGTGGGGATTAGTGCAAACCAGTTTGTACAGCTGTCTAGATTGTGTTCAGTCAGAAGCCCAGTCTGCAGAAAAAAAATGTGAATTATCAACAAATTCTTATGAGTAGTGAGCAAAGACAGGCAGGGATCAGTGTTCTGAATTTAGAGAAACGAGCAAAGCCAGGGGTATGGGGTACCAGATACGGGCTCTGTTGCAGTGATTAGGGACAATTTTCTTTTTCCCTGGTTTCCTTTGTTGTAGAAACAAAGACTGAGAAAGAAACTGAGGTTTAGCATTCTTCTTACTTACAACAATGTATTTAATTAATGGACATCCTTCTGGTATTCCTTAGTGATGGGCCATAATTCCTTCATGTTTGTTTAACCACAGTGAATTTATGCTCCCGTATTATCCAGACCACTGGTACAAAGAATGTGTAAAAATCATCAGAGTACAAAAATGCAAAAAAAATCAGCATGTCGTACTTCTGCAGGTTATAAGGAGCATCTCCGTATGCCATAGTACCACATATGCATGCAGTCAGATAAACCCTGAATGACAAGCCCTTAAAGCTAAGCTGTTTCTCTGGGGAGAGCAGGAATCCCCTGGACTTTTGGGGCTTGTGAGGAGCTGCTGTGCAAGGGAGATTTCGTTACGGAGCTTTCTGTCCCCTGCCCCATGGTGATGTTTTGCTTTTTCCTCTAACCACAGAGTTTAGGGGTGATGGAGGGAAATCTCAGATATTTTTTAAGGGAGTAAATGTTGGTGGGTACTCAAGGATGGAGCTGCTCTGGGATTGTCCCCAACCTCAGAGGGTGGTGATGGGGGAGCACGTGGCCATTATGGAGACAACAATTTGGGGTAAGGCACCTTGTTATGCATGGCCACGGCAGGAGCTGGAGGAGGTTGGGGTGGCCATGGCCACCTCAGTGATCCAGGAAAGCTTCTGTGTTCCCAGGGGGCACCAAGCTAGAGGACGGCGGGGTGTAAGCCCTTGGGAAACCGGCCCTAGGTCAGCTCTTGCTCCAACTGCAGTTTCTTGGCATGGGATTTATTATGAAGACAAGTCACTGCAATTAAATCGCATTAAAATCAAACAGGCTGCTGGTGAGCGCTGGTCAGAAGTGGGTGGGGGGGTCACACGGTATTTAAACCGAGCCATCTTTGGGGGATGAGTTTTGAGGCAGCGGTGAGTCTTCAGGCACCTTTGGAATAGCGTCCACCTGCTGCTGGTAATTTCCAAAGAAGCGATCAAAACTCCTGTGCATCTCAGGAGTCCCGCCACCATTTTCACTCTTTTACTCCCTCGTTGCATTTTGTACTTACGAAGCATCCTGCAGTTGGGAGGGCGAGCATTTTTCCCATGCACTCGTGCGTGTTAAATGGGAGTCTCCACGTACCGGCTTCTGCGTCTTCAAACCCAGCGAGTGCTCTTACATTTCCCAGCCACAAGAGGCTCGTGGAAGGCAACAGCAAGAGGCATTGCCACAAACGAGCCTGGTCAGGCAGCACTATCATTCTTTCCACTGCGTATTGCTGCGGCTTTGTCCATTCCAGTGTTAAAGTTCGAAAATAAGAGAGGTGGTATTTACAGGGGCTTGTGGGCATCAGTCGGAGGGAATTACAGTGTTGTGGCAGCACGTCTAGACCCAGAAAACATGCTTTTGTAGCATTTGAGCTTTATTTATTCTCTTACAGTGATGCTGTCATGATGTTTCATGTTACAATATGTGGGTTCTTCTGGAGAAGATGTTGCAGGGAGCAGGAGAGCATGCCCTTTGCTTCAGGGTCCAAACCCAGTCATTTCCCAATGCAGATGGCTCTGTGGGACTGGGGTGCTGGTGTTTGGGATGGGATTGCTGGAAGAGAGGTGGCTGGGTGCTGCTGGCTGCTTGTGTATTCAAAGCCTGTGAAGTTATTAAGTAAATAGAACAAGTTGCACTAAAGAAAGTACCCAAAGAGCCCATCATTTCCTTTGGAAAATAACCCTGCAGGACACTGAGATCTGCTGCAACAGAGCACAGGGATAAATGTACAGCGTTCCTCACTTAGGAAACATGTCAGGGACCAGACTGGAAAAATGATCTACAGTGGACTTTTTAATTCTCTGCCATCTAGCTGCCAGGAAGAGGAGTTTTGTGATTTTGTATATGCGCTTTGGTTCTGTTTCTGTTCTGCCTGAAGCCCTCTCTCAAGTCCCTCCAAATTCTTTACCATAAAAGATTATAAAACACTACAGCACTTCACTAAATGGCATCCAGGACTGTTTCTGCACAAGGCATATTTGGAGCAGGACAGCAGTAAAGGGAAAGACTGGGAAAAATTCACTTCCCTTTGGAGTAGCTGGATTTTTGCCATCAGTGAAACCTGGAACCCACCCACTGTAATGAAAAATTAGCAGGTACTTAGTAATGCTCTTTTTCCCAAGGCTCCACGGATACCCAGCGTAATGATTTACTGTAAGCAGCCCATGAAAAGCAATGTTAAATCTCGCTGCGTTCTGCTTTGGAGGTCACAGAGACGGCTGCGTGAGCCTCGGCGGTGGCAAATGCAAAGCATGAAATGCTGTTACTGGGACATGCTAAAGAAGGAGCCAGGTCTTAATCACATAAACAGATTCTCATATACTTTCCCTGTGCTTTTTTATAAAGTGCTTATATAACTGAAAAGATTAACCTTGGAAAAAGAAGGATAGAAAAATATTTTTATGACTTCTTATTTATGGCTTTACTACAGTTGAAGAATTAGTTTGCATTTTACAAAGCCAAAAAGTGGGGGAGGAGAGAGGAGGAGAGCTCTGAATAAGGAGAGATATTTGCACGGCTCTCAGAATATGAAAGAAAACCTAAAATCCCGAGGAGTTATTGCTGTCAAATGCAGACACGCAAGCAAATCCTAGAATGGAGCGGGGCTCAGTATCCAGGCAACATCAACATTTTTGTGTTAAACTACTGCCAGCGCCGCTGACGGCTCTTGCCACTTTATGGCCACATTAAAGAAGAAAATGCCAGACATCACTGAAATTCTTAGAAATTAATTTCTCATTCGTCCAGCAGATGCGAGGCTCGGCAACACGTAGCACGTGCACATCTTGCAGAAAGCCGGAGCCTGCAGGGGGAAGAAAAGCCTTTGGTGGGAGCGTGGCCGGGAGGGTGTGCGGGCGCCTTGTTTCTCTGTAATCGAGGCACTTTGTTCCCCCCAGGGTTTCTTATCCTCTCCCTTGGGCACAGGCACTTGCTGTGCATTAGGGAATTGATCGCATTTGATTAAGAGGTTTATCAGCAACTTCTGCCTCTGTCCTGTAGGCTGCAGGATTAGAGAAGCCCTTTGCCACGCTAAGAAAGCCTCCACCTCTTTTTTCCTACTCCTGTTTGCGTGGTGCAAAAGCCGAGTGTCTAAACGAGGTTAGGAGCCTCGTTAATATGCTAATGACGCTAAGATGTTAAGGGACGAAGTCTCGAAGGGCCGAGGGGGGACTGATGGGCATGATGAGCCCACTGGGCTCAGTGCTGCAAGGCTGCAGGGCTGTGCTGCGGGGTGGGGAAGGGCTCCCAGTTTGCTGCTGCTTCCCCAAAATGCGAGCCGTCGTTGTACTGGGAGCAGTGGCACAGCAAAACCGAACCTGTCCTTGGGGCTGGGAAGTCAGAGGTGTGTGTGAAAGCCTGGTTGTTAGACCAGTGCACACCACCGTGTGTTTGCTGCTGTTGGAGCAGAAGCCAAGCCGCTGAGCCCGCGTTTCGCTCCCGAGGCCGGTGGCACCTGGGTCTCTCGAGCCGCGCTGGGCTCTGCGTTTGCCCCATCCCATGCCAAGCAATTTGGAAAGCTGACCCAAACTGCAAGGATTTCGGTGTTTGCCTTTTGAGCACGGAGGCTGGTAATGGACATAGTTATCCCCGGTCACACAGCAGCCTGATAACAGGACTGAGAATAAAACTGCAGTCTCCAAATTCCTCACTCAGCCCCATTTCAATGCCCCTTGCTCTCCTCCTCTGCCCTCTCTGTCAGTATTTTATTATGACTGGAAACTGCCTACCTGCTTTACAGGAATATGTTGCTTGGAGCCATAATTTCTGTTCCTGTCTGTTAGCACAGAGGTTTTAATAATTTTTGCTCCAGTCACACATGAATAATACGACTGCCCGACTTGCCAGGCCTTACTGCTAGCTGCCAGGGTGATGACAGGGAAGTGGTTTTTTTTCACAGAAAATGTATTAAATAATAATAACAATGAAAGCATTCGATCTGATAGGGTTTTCCAGGCTGTTTTAGGCAACCTGGACTCTGAGAGCCAGGATCACAGCAGCCTGCATCATGGGAAGCTCCCAGCACGGTGTTGGGCAAGTGCCCCTGAAGGCAGGGACACTCCAGGCTTGGAGGACTAAGGATGCAGGATGCTTTCAGGATGGGCCAGGAAATTCAAGAACAGGGTTTTGTGCTGTTGGAGATAACCAGAGCTCTTGTCACCATAATGCCAAGTTTCTGCTTTGATTCTTGATGTGGAATTTAAACCGATTAATTATGTTAGGGATACTTTGTGTAGTGCTTTCTGCTTTAAGCACTCCAGCCACTGCACAAAGGCAGTCCTCGGAGAAGATCTGGGTGTCTGATGGCACCTGGTCATCTATGGTGCTAGTTTAGATCATTTTCAAATGAGCTTTATGAAGTGAAAATAGTAGTGTGATTGGCCCAAAGCATTGCTAAGCTGAATCACCATTAAACAAGGTTTCCTGGTTCCAGAAGTCTCTTCTCAATCTGAGGCACGTTGTGGTTTGATGAAGCGAACGGGGAAAAATGCTGGCTGGAAGCTAAGCACTGGTACCTGCCCTCTGATTCCTGAGGGCATCTTAAAAATGAAATAGCCGAGGAAGGGTTGCACAAGGAGTTGCTGTTGCCTCTTGCCTGCTCCACCTCTGGGGCACTCTCCCAAGGACGCAGTCTATAACCTTTATATTCTCTTCCTTTACTGGCACTGTGTTGTGTTCTTTTCTCCTGCCACGTACTGTCTGTGCGGAGTGGCAGGGTTGGATTTTCCAGGAATATTCTCTTACTGCCTTGTAGCTCCCAGGCTTCCAGCCCTCCTGTCATCTAGGCATAAAAAGAAACAAAAACAAAAACACAAAAAACATTCTCTGGTTCATGTCTGCATTGGTCCCAGCCAACCTACTGAGATTTTTGACACAGCCCTACATATAGCATCTCTGAACTTTACACTGCTTGGTATTTTCACTTGCAAAGTGAATAAAGGTGGAACTTTTTACCACCCAAGTCATCCCACACTGTCCCTTCATTCACTCCCATCACAGGCTTATGGCTCCTGCAGTCACAGCAGCTTACCAGCTGGATGCCGTGGGTGCATTGCGTGCTTTTTTCCAAGTTATCTGTCTGCCAATTGCACAAATTGGTAGAATTATCAAGAAACTGGGGCTTGGATGGTTTCTAGCTCATTGTGGACATTAGAACAATGCCGTCTTTCCCTTACATGTGCACTGTCTCAGTCTTTGTTCCTTCTGTACCCTGGCAGATCGCTAAGGTACCTTGATTGCCATGTCAGTAAGCTGCAGGATCTGTCTTTCTCACTGTGCTTTCATTTCTCTTAAAAATTCAGTAAAGTTTCTTTTGCCAACAAAATTGCTATGTTTGATCTGGGCGCAAAAAGCTAAAAAAAAAAAAAAAAGCTGGAAAGAGGAACCAGAAAGATGTTGAATGATTTCTCTTCCAGACCTCGTATATGTGATAATGAACATTTCCTCCTCTGTACTTCCATCTGCTCTGGCAGATCTTCAGTAATCTGGGCGACTAATTGTAGTAATCTCCTTGGAGCTCGGGCATGTGAGCCAGCCACCTCACGCACGCAGCGCTTTAAAGCCGTGTGAACAATGTGTCGTGTTCTTGCAAAGGAAGGAGCAGAACCGCCGAGTCCAACAGACCTCCGTCTTCTTCTCTTCCTCTCCAGCCTCGTGCCAGCCTGCTGCAGGACTCTTGGAAAGTCACTTCTCCCTGCGCAAAGAAGCTGCCAACCCTGGTGCTCGCCTCCTTTCTGCTGGAGATCAAAAGGTGCTCTCTGAGGTCTAGCTGGTGGTGGTGGTTCCTGAGATGTTGATCTCAGGCAGTTAACGGGGCTAATTTTCCCGTTGTTCAATTATTCTTGGCATTAAAGCATGCGATGTGCTCGGTTTCATTCCCTTGCTTACAACTCATGATGCCTCAGAATCATTAGTTCATTGAAAAAGTAAGGGTTATAAAAAGGAGGGGTAGGAAAATGAGGACAGATCTTAGGATTTTGTGCAGTTGTGTTGTTTTTTGTTTTTCTTAAATCCTCTGTAGTCTTTGTTAACCAGCAAATGAAGGTCTGCTGTGTTTGTTAGGGGTGGCGTGAACAAACAGACCGGGGGAGCTGGCTGCAATGCAGAGAAGCCGTGCAGGGGGTGGCTTTCAGTGCAGTCCCTGCCTGCGCACGGTGGATTCCTCCCTTTCTGTTGTAATCCCCTGGCTGGAGCATTCCCCCTTTGTAATGACAATGCAGGGTTGGATGATCTGTTAGGAATTTCCCCTTTTGGCATCACGCCTGTGTTTAGTTCACGGGATTGGGATCTAGGCCAGTGTGATGTCCTCAGTGGTTCATGTAAATATACAGTCGGTAGCTATACAATAAGTAGGTAAAGCCCTTCCTGTAGATACCCAGGCTCATCATTGGGATTTTGTGAGTGTAGAGTTCGAGGTCAATGAGCAATTCAGATCATCTCCGGTCTAAAGCTACAAGACTCTGCTTTCACTGTCAACAAAATCGGGTTGTCGATAGTGCATGGAAAATGTCCCTTCTGTATAAACACCGCATTAGAGACCGGCTGTAGTAATCTGAGGGGAGTCCTCAGGCTCTCGCCCACCACCACAGCGGCTAAGGGCAGGTGAGGCAGGTGTCTGGAAACTCCTTCGCCCTTTGGAGACTGAAGGTTGGCAGCTCACGGGGAAGGGTTCACCACTCCAGAATTTGCTGCTTTCTTGCAGCTGAACAGAACGAGACCCCTCTTCCATCACTGGAAAACTGGAGCGTCATCAGTGACATTGCTGGAGCCGGGAATGAGAAAGGCTTCTCAAGCGTTAGCTTCTAGCTAAGCATTGCGCTTTTCAAGGTGTGGTTCAATTTTCTCAGTAGTCAGCGTTGTCTGTGTTGTCTCACATGTCTAATAGGATGCTTGTCACTGTCTCTAATTTTATGTGTATAATATATATGGTTTCTTATATCCACTGTGGCAGAGCAGTGGGTGATTTGTGGGATGACTGTCAACCCCAAAGTTGCACTGTCTGCATTTTTTATTGTTAGGGAACACTGAAGATTATTTTCAACTTAAAATAGCAGATAATAATAATGCCAAGCCAGGAAAAGAGTCTATTTGTCATTTTATTTTATGAGTAAGTAAATTTCTTGGCTTTTGCTGTCAGATTCATCTGCTCTTTGTAGGGAACAGAGGGATGGAGAACTTGAAATGACTTTGAAATCTCATCTCCCCGTCTGCATTTTAGGATGAGGGCGTTGCTTCACATGTGCATGTTTGTCACCAAGAGTTGTATTTTATGCTAACTGTGCCAGCACAAATGTTAAAACTGCAGTAAACGTGTGTGAAGCTGTTTTATTGGTAATGTTCTTAACTAGCTCATGAATTGCAAATGTGGTAGCTGTGGCTGTGCAGGAAAGGGATGCTGGCTGGGTTGGTGTAAGGTTGACACCTGAGGATGTCTCCTAAGGTAAAATCAGCAGAGGACTGTGCTTCTATGGAGTTGCGGTGCTCCGATTTCTAGCCTCTTGTGTGTGTTTTGGGGTGTTCATTATGGGATATTGGTATGAATTTCACTCTTCAGGTGCTGGCCATCCCTAATGTATGGGTTTCTAGGAGTCATTTCTGCCTTTATTCATTTGCTGTCATTCAATTTGCAGCCTATTCAGTGCTGGCTGAAAGAGCTTTTCTGGCATTTAAACTGAAGGGGGTATTTTGTTCAGCCCTACAATGCCCAGTACAACTTTAACACCACTCAGTCTGCTCCACTCCTGCACGAGCAGTGAACAAGTGGGAAAGAGAAAAGAACAAGAGGACAAGAAGGAGATATGTGAAGTTCCAGTGAATCCTGTCTCCTTCTCAAGGCTTTGTGGGTGGGTACGGTTGATAGACTTGATCGAAGAAAGGAGAAAGAGAAGCAAGAAGAGATGAGAAAAGCATAAGTGGAAAAATGCTTCTGAAGAACTTCATTGTCTCTACTATTTTTTTGTAAAAGTTACCGCTGAGATATTTTCCTTTAGCTGAGACCTTATTCAATTTTAGGAGCTGTATTTGTCACACCAGACATGCTGCAATTACTGGATCAAATACTGTTTTGCTGTTTTGAGCACAGCCAGACTGCAGCATATATACAGAACAGCTGTATATAAGAACAGCTCCGTTTTTCACATTACAAACTGAAATTGCCAAGAAAGCGAGTGCTGCAAACATATGCACCACACTTTATTAGTAGGATGGGGGGAAATGATAAAATTATCGTTTGGATGGGATCGTATTCATCAGTCCCAAATTACTGGTCTGTTGGGGTAGGTGCTCTGAGCCGTACTAGAAATCTAGAAATCACCGCTACGCCAACACTACGATCACCGTTACTCCTACTCCTGCTGGTTCATATTATAAGCTCTGGAAAGGTAGGATAGAAAAACATGACAAAGACGCCAGGATGTAATTTATAAGTAATTTACCAAGTGATCTGGGGAATCCAGTATGCACCGTGGGGACTTCTAAAAATAAGTAAGATTTAACTTTCAGATTTTCCAAAACCAATTTAGTGCCAGCCTGACAGCTTCAGAGATTGAAATCTTTCTTAATGCACAGTGAAAGCAGCATGAAGTATTATTAAAAAAGGGGATAAAGGCAAAAACTCATTACAGTGAAACACTTGGTTATGATTATGGAAAGTAATTGAGCGCAGCTTGGAGTCATAAACTTGCAGTTCTTTTACGGGGTGTGAGCTGGACTTGGACCAGATGGAGAAAGTGGTAGTTTGTATTTCCCTTTGAAAATGCACGCTTGTATGGTCTGTTCCGCTGGTGTGCAAATGTTGTTCAGCAAACATACTTTTTATTATTGTGCATTGCATCAGTTGTAGTTTTGAGCTTTTTTTTTTTTTTTAATAGCAGAGATCTCTTTTTCACATTTCTCTGTATGTTATTTTGAAATACTTTCCAAGATTGCTCTTTATATGAAATACAGTTGCAGTTAAAACCAGTCTGGTCTTACGAGACTTGTTACACGTTCTGGTACCAGTGGCAATAATAGGAAATTGTGATTTTGTGAACATCTGCCTGTAGAATTGAGAAGATAAATTTAGAAAAATTACAATTTAAGGAATTTTTTAAGGAGAACAAGGCAGAGAAATGTGATGCATGTAAAAATGCATGTGTGATTCATGTTTTACTCTTCTAAGGGTGGATCTGAACTTTCTTTGATTTCTATGAACAATGACAAAACCAGAAGAATTTCTGAACAAGGGAAGTTTCAGTATTAAGGAAAAGGAAATACTTGGGTTTGTTGATTTGCAGTCTGCAGCTAGTTGAAGCTTTAATTGTCACCAAGGGGATGCATATTCTTCTTAGCCTTCCCATTTTAGACAACAGAAGATCTTAAATCTGGAGGAGGAAAACGTTGTTTTTTTTCATTTTCACGCCAGGAAAACCCCTGATAAGACTCATTGGTCCCCACCACCTGCCCTGCGCTCTGCTGCTGCATTTGTACATCAGGTTAAATCTCTATTAAAGAGACAGGTGGGGCAATGGTTCAAAATGTCAGCAAAGTATTTTCACCACAGGACAGAATTTACACCTCTGTGAGAAGGATGAATCAGTTTGTGTCTCAAACCTCTGATGGGTGGTCAGACTGCCCATGCTGTTTGCCCTCAGTTCATGCAATGCCGTTTTCCATATTTCCTAGCAGCGCAGGAGACCAAATCTTAACAAACCCCAGTTCTACCTCACTGAACAAATATTCGCATCGCATTCAGAGAGAGGAAGATTTTTGCTATGTTTGTGCCTGAAGAGTCATGTTAAATCACTGATATGGGCAGTGGGATACAAAAGGTGCTTTTATCCTGAGAGAAGGGGAACCAAAAAGCAAGAAGCATTGAGAAGAGGGAGCCTGGCCATGGATGGGGCTTTCTTGGGTTGGATTGCAGACAGCTACTGCCATGAGACTCCTCTCCTTATGTGGCCTCATGCATCAAAGGGAAAAATAGCAGAAGGAGGTTTATCTTCTCCAGTTTGTGTACTGCAGCCTCTCTTTTAAGAAGAATACAGCTGGTTTAAGGGGACGGAGGGCTCAGATATGGGGGGACTAGGAAGGGGCTGAGGAGAGGAGAGGGAGGAGGGGGAGCAGGAGGAATTAATACAGGGAAAATTGTCTTTGAAGAGAAGCTGATTCAGCATCTTGCTTTGCAAGGACAGTCTCTCGGCACAGTGCAGCTGCACTTAGGTTGCCAGCATTATAGAGAAGCATTTCATGTACATGCATGGGTCTTTGTTTGCTCCTCCCCCCAGAATAATTTTATTAAGATGTCCAATGCTAGGTACCTCTGAGAGCAAGCCTGCATATGTTTTTTGGAAGGGGACAGTGTGATTCTTCTGCATGAAAGAAACATGATGTACTATAACTAATTTGGGAAGCTTTAAAGTAGCTTGACAAGAGTCGATTTCATGGTTGTTTGGAAGGGATTCGTGTTTTCAGTCTCCAGAACGTAGATGGCCCCAAAGGAGCTCTTTGAAGCCCAGCTTTTTATTATTAGTTTTGTAAGATCCTTCCACTACAGTCATTAAGAAGATGTAGTATCTGGTGTAAACATGGTAGTATCTGTTAGACCATTAGCTGTGGGAGACAAAATGATCACACTCAAAGCACTTAGTGCTTTTTTAACAAATTACTGTGAAAGTTGGTTGTTAAACACCGTTGTTTCATTTCCTGGTAGCTCTGTGCAGAAACATTAGGGTCTTGCTGCTTTCCTTAATAAGGGGGAATGAGCCCTCCTGGTGCAATGGCCCTGCATGAAGAGGTCATGAGTTACTATTTATCGTTGGCCTCTAATAAAAAGGGGCTGTTTCCGTGCTGAAGCAATACCAATTTTTATCTCATTAAAAAGGGATTTAAAGTTTTTGGTTTCTGATGACATTGAGTCCTTCTCAGCAGTCCTCTGGCTGAAGAAGGAGGAATGCTTTTCAGAGGAGGGGAAACTTGAGGTCCAGATTGCTTTGGTGTTGTGGGCAGCGTTGCTTGTGTTTTTGGCTAAGTAAAGACTGGGAAGGGAACTTGATAACTGTCTTCAAATATGTAGAGGGCTGCTCCAGAGCAGAAGGGAACAATCTGTTCTCCATGTGCACAGTGAATAACACAAGAAGCAGTGGGTTTAAATTGCAGCAAGGAAGATTTAGTTTTGCTGTTGGGGAACTGTTTTTCAATCAGGAAGGACTATGAAGATCATAACTCTCATGGAAGTAGGTTGAGAGCTGGCCCATGACACGTGCCCATGGGGACAGCCAGAGCTTGCCCCACTAGGGCGGCTGTCTCAGTCGTGGTGGCACAAGTGGGGCAGAATGAAGGGAAGGGAAGCAAAGATCAAGCTTGCAGAAGTAAATGTGATGGTCACACAAGGCCAAACAGGATGGGAAGAGCTTGACACTTGCTTCAATTATGCAAAAAAAAAATATTTAGGTAACACCAACACTTTCTCCTCCCGATCCCTAAACACTTCTCACTGCTCCCCCTGCTTCACCTCTGCACTGGGTGAGCAGTGAGCCCCGAGGGAGTGGCTGGAGAAGGGCATTAATAAAGCACTGAGGTGACAGGCTGTTTTATGCCAAAGATTGTCACTTGGTGAAAAGCACTTCACATGCGGAGCTGAAACAGGTGGCTGGGGCCACAAAGATAGGGGTAAAAGGAAGCAGGAGGGCAAGTCAGGAGGGGAAAAGCTGGGAAGAGCCTTAAATTAGTTATTGTGGTTCCTCACATGGATACAGTGAGAGCCCTGTCTGCAAGATAATTGTCTTGTTAATAATTTCACTTATTCTTTTGTTTGATAGGTGGAAGGACAAAGGTGCCCTCTGTATGGCCTTCTTCCATGTTCTCCATAGGGTAGATTGAGGGAAGTCCCTGGTAGGTGAGGATGCCAGAGGGCTCTGCTGTCACCTCTGCACCTTCACTCTGGGTTCCTGAAGTCCTTGATGACTTGGTGACAATGATCTTTCTGAAAGACCACAGATCACAAGAAATCTGTGCTGATAAAGGTCTTTTCTCCAATATTCATGGCCATTTTTTCTTTTCTAACGATATTAAGTCCCATGAGCAATCATGGGCACAAAGGAAAAAGTATGCTTCTTTGGAGAACTAAAAGGTGATTCAGCCTTTAATTCTTCCTAGGAATTAAAAAGATAAGATTCTCATTACTCTAGATTACAAGTCAAGGGTTTGATTTTTGAAAGATCTGAGCCTCAAGTTCCAGTGGTATCCGGAGGAAAGGCTGGCACTCCATGACTTCAAGGTAAAGCTTTTGATTCAACAGAACATTTACTGTAATTGTAGGAAGGTTGGCTCTGGTAGTTTGACCCTGCCTTGGGTCATGTGTGCACCCCTTTCCACCTGCTTAAGATCTAGCCCATGCTGCTCAACCCTTTCCTAAAATAAACAGCTCCAAATGTATGGACTCAGGGCCTACCATAACACACCCCTGTCAGTAGGGATGAGCAACAGCCCTGTGAATGCATGTCTCGTGGAAAAGACCACAAAGTAGATTTCAATTGTGCTGCAAACAGCTGTCCTGGGTGCTTGCTTGCTTGCAGACAGTAGATTAGAACGAGGCAATCTATGCCGAGCATATAGATATGCATAGCACAGGGAGGGCATGTTGCTAGAGAAAGTCCAGCCCATAGCTTCGGCTACGGTTTCCAGAAAGTATCAGCCTTCTTTTTATGAATTGGCAGACACTCGTTCCCATTAAGCCATTAGTCATTAGTCACAGAGGGCTGGGCGCTTCTGAGCTCATCGATAGGCAGCTGGGCCAGGCTGTCCCTGCGAAGACCTCGCGCACATGAATCAAAATAGTTGGGTGATGTCATGTCACGGTGTGAGTGTGCCCGGGCTGCCCGGTGCCAGGAATTGTCTGTAGAGGGGTGGTTTCCTCTTACAGCGTTTTTAAAGAGTCATCATGCCGAGCTGCACATGACAATTCCCTTCAAGAGGGCTTGTGCCTTTGTGCAGTTAGTGGGTTTTAAACGGGGGAGCTTATCGGGCGCTCGCCGACCCTTTCCGCATGAGCTGATCTGCTGGGAAATGTTGCTTTGCTCTCTGAGGCTTCTGACGGCCACCGGCTGCAGGCTGGGCAGACTTTGATCCTCTCCTGGTATCTGCAGCCACCCGCAGGCAGCTCCCGTGTGCTGGAATTAAGGCTGGAAGCACCTCGCCTGCGGGATTTGGCATCCTGCTGGGGAGCGTCTCTCCACCAAGGCTACAACCAAGCGCCTTGGGGCTGAATTTCTGGCGAGCTGCCCTTTTTTTTGTAACCACACGGTCTTCCTGGAGTTTTATTTTCTCGCACGTGGGCGGTGGGTACAGGTGAAACCTCTCCCTGCCCCTCGCACTGCCTTCGGATCGGAGCTGTGATTTTTTCTTCAATACTGGGCATGACCGACAGCTGCTGCTGCGTGGGCGCATGCTGCAGCTCATGAAGCGTTTTGGGAGTTTTAGAGGGAGCAAGAAGAGAAAGGAGCAGTGCAAAAGCTCGGAGAGGTGCCGGTCCGATCCTCGTGGCCTCGTAGGTAGGGACCGGCAGCGCAACCCGTCCGGAAGGCAGGGATGCCGGTCTTTGGGAGAGGGCAGTGTGGGGTGTTGGGTAATCGAGCAACAATCTCGTGCTTCCTAATTCCACTGACCGAATTGTGCAGTTGTTGTGTGGGGATTATTTATACGTTACTTTGCACCAGGGATGAGCATCTGAGCTGACACCTGTAACACGCAGAAATAACCTTCAGGAAAGGAGTGATATTACAGTAAGCCTTACAGTCAACTCTGTGAAATCCATTTAAAAGGGACTGTTGACTGTATATTTTAGACGAATGTTATTTTCATTGAAAAATAGTAACCAAATGCTAAGTTAGGGCTAACACTGTATGTTGAAAGATGAATTTTAAGTAGAAAAAAATGGCATATCAATCTGATAAGTAATCCACTTAAAAACCTATCTTTCTGTTCTGGCAGTCTGCAGTACAGTTGTGTCTGACGTGCACTTAGGGACCTTCCTCTGTTAATCAAAAACTTTTCCTGGTCACTGAGTGATAACGACAGTGGAGGGGCTGAGTTGTGTCTGTCGGGGAATATCTGTGTATCACAGAAGGATACGTCTGCCAGGACACAAGGGGTATTCCAACAGGATCTGGATATATTTCTTAAGAATGGTGGAGAAATGTAATGTTTAATGCATTTCCTATATTGACTAACAGTAGCTGTTTTACAGCGCTGTTGGTTCCCAAAGACCATGAGGTCTGCTGAGAGATTGTGTCCTGTGACCAAGGGGTTTAAAAATGATGTTAAACTGAGTCAGCCGGATCAGGCAGAGCTTAGAGAGGCTGAATTGTACAACGGGTCTGCAAGGCTCTTTTTTACGGTGTATCCGTCAGAAGTCACTGCATTAAGTCCAGCGGGATGAGGGAGGTATGAGTTGTGTTGGACCATATGGATGGTGCAGAGAGGTGCATACAGATGTAGTGATGAGAGTTGCTATAGATGGTTGGGTGACTGCCCATCCAGAGAGCTTGCTTTTCTATTATTTAATGTTTTGCAATTTATTTAGTGGCCAATTGTGATGTTTTTAAAATCTCCTCCTAGCAACTGCTTCTCTTTTTTTCCTGTTTTGTACAGCTAAGTCTTTTTAAATCTAAGGTACTGAGCCTTGTTCTGCATTGCCCTAAAGCAGTCTGAGGGTTTCTGTAAAAGGTCTGTAAGGTCAAGTTGATGTGAATGAGATATGACCCAGTCCTTGGAGTGTCACAGTGTCAGCAAGATGCTCAAAGACAAGTAACAGCCTTTATGCAAGAAGAGCGGAAGATCTGGATTACAGATTGCCCAGATCTACAGAAATATTCCCAAATTTCTGATTAAAACTCCTAAACTCACCCCTGGGCAGTAGCATGTGTACTATTTGTTGACTGAGTGATTAATGGCACTTTGAGCCACTAGCTCACCCTCTTGTGGTTTCATCAATCAAATGGGAATAGCCAGCATCTGCAAAAGGATTCACTGCAGGTAGCACCAGGTGTGTTTGCAAGTATGCTTCCTTGGAGTCTAGCTCTAAACCCTCTGCTTATCTTCCTCCATGGAGAAAATAATTCATCCTGCCCCAAGAGTTCTGGCTATATGAATCTGTAAGGTTTGTGACAGTTATAAAAAAAATAGATTGAAAGTGTAATGCCAAAAATGCCAGACTGTGTTTGGGTTTCTCAGTGCTGGGGGTTACATGGTTTATAATCCAGCAGCTGACTAACATCCTGACTAGCTCCCACGAGTAGTTTTCCCCGTTAATCCAGAGTGTAGCCCGCTCTGGTGGTACGCCAGCAGTGTTAGGCACAGTTCACTGCACAGTATTTGCTCTACGCTATTTGCATCCGCTGTTCTTGTAAAGCGTGGCCAGGTCAGCTCCGTGCATCCCGTGTTCATCACAAATGGAGAGCCACCAAGTCACAAGAGTAGGAAAAACCAAATCAGAGACATCTATGTTGCTGCCTCCCTCAGATCCGCTGCTGCTGGGATTGCTTCTGCCATCCCCATGGAGTCTGGATTCCTTTTGGGAAACAGGTTAACACTTGCAAATGCTTTTTTTGTCTGAACAGCCTTAATTATTTGCAGGGAAATGTCACAACAAAAGCTTTGCATTATTTACAAGATTTAATCTGTACCTCGTTGCTATTACACCTCACTAAACACTTTCTGAGCAGCTCTCAAGGGGACCGAAGGCGCTCACAGGTTTTATGATCAGCTTTAGCTGCGTGCCGGAGCATCTGCAACAGGCAGACATGGGGGCTCATCAGGCTCGGTCACGCGTGGGTGCCTTCGCTTTAGCTGCCGGCTCTCATTGTGGATGAGAAGCACGTGGTGGCAAACCAGCGCGCACTTGCCCAGCCTGATGGTGCAGGTGTGACCATGGGGAGCATTTTGTGCTGCTGGAGTTGATGCCAGGCACATGCCTGCTGCTGACTGGGCTCCTGTCCTTTCTAGAAAAGGGGTGGAAATAGTACAAAGAGGACAAAGTCCCCTGATACTCCAGAAAGGGATGCTGTGACACCTGGACTATCTGAATCTGGGATTTCTGATTTTACTTGGTGGAGAGCATGTAGAGAGATAAAGGACAAAAGCGTGAAGGAGCACCAGGCATAATGGGGAGCAGGGAGAGTTGTGGGATGAAGGCAGAGCACCCTGAGCTTTGCTCTCGGAGAGGAGCAGCCAGCGGGGAGACCTCGCTATCCCTTCCCTGCTCCACCGAACAGCAGGGAAGGGATGTGATTTTGGCAGCGCTGAGGATGGGGATCACCCTAAATTTCTGCAACCTCTGGATCTCTTCTGGAACCCTCTGGACCTGGATCCCCCCGGCAGAGTTCCCTCCTCCCCACTGCGATCGCTGTTGTCTGTGCAGGAGAGCCGATGGCTCCTGCTGCAGCGCGGCGTGTTGTAATGGATAGGCACACTGGCATTTCTGAGGGGGACGATTTTCTGGCCCTGGTGAGGTGAATCGCTCTGCCCTTTAAAGGACACCACCCATTCTGCAAAGGATTGAATAACACTTGCAGAAGGTGTGGTGTTAAAAGTGTTTCTTCCATGATAGAGCCACGAGCGCCCAGTGCAGAAACCTCCCTGCTGCACAGGCGGCGGCAGCGGGCCCTAGGGCTGCCACCTGCCCTGGCATTTCGCCTCAAACCACTCCATTTGGAGACTTTTGGCCTCACTGAGCTGCCCAGGAGCTGCTCAGCCTGCTCATTGCTTCTCTCAGGATGTGTCTCTGTGGATTTGAATTGGCACCCAAGGACTCCCTTCCCTACAATCTCACTGGCCTGGTATAATTTGGGTTCAAAGTAGGGCTAAAATAAGAATTAGCCTGCTGAAATCGGACTCAGACCCCATACATACACATGCAAATATGCTTCAGCACCCCTGTTACACGAATCTGTCTGTCCTGGTGTGCAGGGCACATCCCTGAGTCGCTAGGAGATGCCGTGTTTTAGAACAGCTTTAAAGCAGCTCTGGGGCTCAGCCTGTGTGGAAATGCCATCCCTTCTCAGTCAGAAATCATAGAATCATCTAGGTTGGAAAAGACCTTCAAGATCAGCAAGCCCAACCATCAACCTGACCTACCAAGTCCTGTCACTAAACCACATCCCTTCGTGCCACATCCACACCTCCACTGTCTCCCTGGGCAGCCTGTCCCAGTGCCTGACCACCCTTTCTGTGAAGAAATTCTTCCTGATGTTGAATCTAAACCTCCCCTAGTTTGACTTAAGGCCTGGTGCAACTTGAGGCCTGGCGTGGCTTGAGGCCTGGCGTGACTTGAGACCATGCCAGCGGGCGCCATGTGCAGTTAATGTGACTGATGGTGGGGTCGGCTCGGAGCAGAGTCCACAGGCACAAGGCACTCACAGAATTTCCAAGTGCAGATGGAAACCCAGGGGATGCTTCTGCCTGGCTCACAGCACCGTTTATTGGCACAAGCCGGGGTGTGGATCATTGCACTGAGAGCAGGGACAGAAAACGTGAAAAAACTTCTGGAGAAACAAATGAGCATGAAGGGGTCACTGCCCATCTAGCGGCTGTCGTAAAAGCACTGAAAACAAACAGACAAACAAACAAACAAATTCCTGTTGCTTCTTAAAAACAGTTAAAGCCGTCAGCATCAGAGATTGGGCATGAGATACTGAGACTGCTTTGGTTTGTTAATGGTTTTCTCTGGTGGTTTTCATGCTCTGTTGAGCTGACAGCGATTTTAGAAAATGTGCAGCCCTGGCTGATCAGTACCGATTAATCTTGTACTGCAGAGAGCTCTGAGACCTGGAAGCTGTGAAATTTCTGTGGTTGGTTTTCAGGAAGAAGAAAAGCAGTGACAAGCATGGTGAAATGTCTGAGACTTTTTTTTTTTTTAACCATTTTCTGCCTCCATATAGTCCCTGTGCTGCTGCTTTCTGTAAATACACAGCTTTGAAGCATTCTAAATGTGGGGAAAAGGACTGTTCTGGTGAAGCAATAAAATCGGCAAGGTATTTTCAAGCAGGTATTGGTAAATTAGGATAGTAATGAAGCCAGAAAACCTCCTCTGTTTTGGTGGAAACTGAACAGGAGGTGCAGCGAGCAGTGTGGTGCCCAGCCAGAGCGGAGCTGGGCAGCATCCTTCCTCTTAAAGGAGGTGCAGACTCCTTGCCCTCACCATAAGAGTGCAAGTTCTCCAAGTAATTTGTTTTCAAAAACGAAGTTATTTCTCTCTGAAGGGCAGTTTATACACATGAAAATATGGCAAGCTCCCTTGAGGCACCAACTTACAGACTGTTCCTGCAAATGAGTCTGCCCACCAACACTTCTTCCCAGTCCTACAGCACTGGGTCCTGCTCCAGGCAGCTCTGCACAGCTAGGTTCGTCCAAAATACTTACATTCCTATATAAGTATACTTTAATTCTGCTGCTATTCAAATGGCATTGTTTGAAACAGCAGGATGAATGCTTTTCCTGAAGGACAGAAATGAAAAGCAAATGTTGGGATTAAGTCTAGGCAGAGCTGTGAAATGCAAGCATGAGAGGAAAGGTGATTCACTGAGGTGGAAAAGGAGAAACTGAGACAGAAGGAAGCCTGATACTGACTGTGAGTGGAAGCAGATGCAAACATAGCCTGTTTCAGACAGCATTTATATATATATGACTGAAAAACTATCTCAGTTACCTTGTAATATAATAATTTATCTGATCTTTTGTTTATGTGAAAAGAAAATAACACAGATAAGACTTGCACATATGGCATATCAGTTTAATGAATGCAGCCTGGAGTGATTTCACACTGAACGCTGGAGGATCACAATTTACGTCCCCAAAATCACTGCAATTACTGATTTCTATGTGTGATCAAAATTGCACTCTCATTCTTATTGCCCCAGTTGGGAGTACTGTGGTGCTCTTCTTTTGTCTCCTTCTTCTTTTATTTGTACTAAAGGGCTCTGACTTAAACCGTGTGAGAAGCTGTTATCTGAGACTGACTTCTACTTGATGGCATTGTGCTCAGCTAGACCACAATTTATTTATATTTCTGTGCATCTATATTACAAATGCTGTTGCCAGGCTTTAAAAGCAAATTTCAAGCACAGATCTGTCAACATTTCCTGAAATTCCACTTGACAGTAGCATTTAGATAGGTGGGCACTTTTGTTTAATTAGAAATCAATGTTTTGGACTATTGACTCCTTGCTCAAAGTTTCAGTGAATTGCCCAAGAGTGTAATTTAAAAGATGATGTTAAGGCAATTTGTTTGTCAGGTTTATTGGATCAGCAGATCCCAGGAATTACTAGGATTCAGCTGTTTTCTACTTTCACCTTTATTCTTGTCCAACCTAAAAGCAGTTCAAGGACTCAAAAGTGCTCTGAGTGGTGTGATTTAATGCCTCAAAATTGTGTGAGCCGTTTTATTGTCATTACAGACTCGTGCTGAAGGGCGAAGGCTTAGGTCTCGAGAGCAAGGCACCGCTCTGGGAGCTGTCATCGTGCGGCTTGCAGGCTTGGCTAGAGGCTTGGATTCGCTGTGCTGGAAAGGTCACACAGCTGCATTTGGTTTAAGGACGCAGCCCCACACACTTGCACAGAGGAGTTCCCATCTTAGCCTGTCTTTTTTCTGCTCCTCCTTTGATAAAGTTAGGGCGATGTAGCTCAGGGAGAGATGATAGGATTAGCTGCTATTAATTAAGAACATCCTGTTGTTTCTTCGGAGTTTTTTCCAGGCATCAGAAAACAGCTGCTTCCCCAGGCTGTGTTCTCAGCGGGCTAACAAGGGTCCTTTTGAAACTCTCACAGCTACAGTAACCGGGTTGTTTAACAGATCCTGCCCGTCTGGCCCCCTGGCTTTATTTTAGTCCATACAAGAACTAGGCTAGCGCATGGAGGGCTCCCGGGATGAGTCCTGCCTCTCCTGGCGATGCTGCCAGGGAGGAGCAGAAGACGTGTGACATCTCCGCTGCTTTCTGCTGGTGTCACGCAGCCATGGCTCAGTGGGAGGAAGGCGTAGCGAATGCTGCAGGCTTCAGCTGAGGTGCGGGAGTGCTTGGGGGGTGCCCACAGCTCCTGCCTGGGGCATGCCGCATCTCCTGGGGTCCTGGGTTGGTGCAGCAGCCTTTGAGCCTACCGTGTGTTGGATAGACACTGGTGGGAGCAAAGCTTCGGGTGCACTCATCTCCAGATATGCAGACCTCAGAGACATCTGTCCTCTGACATCCACTCGGTATTAATGGGGCACATTTCTGAGTGGAGAGTAGATGGCGTGGGGTACCCGTCACAGAATGTCAGTGGAGATGTCTGCGCAGGCAGGTGAGGAACTAAGAAACATCCACAATAAATAAAACAAGAATTAGTTTATAGGAGTAGAGTCTATGGAATTTCTGTGACATAGCATAGTTCAGTTCCATTTCAGTGCTTTTATATAATGTTATTTATCCTACACAAAATTAAAACTCTTTTTAAAATTATTATCATATTAGAGATAATAAACAAGAATAGGGCAAGAAGCCAACTTAAGAAATACAGATAAGGGAGAAATGAGGTGGAAACAACAAGAGAAATGAGGCAGATGAAAACTTTGCAGAGGAAAGGTTCTTGCTGCAATAGTGGCATCAAAAGTCAGATGTTCAGAGGCAAGGATTGTGCCAGCCTCCCTGGGAGAAGGACTGAGATGAAAGTGTGAGGAAATGGAATAGTGTTGACATTTCCCAAGGGAAACAGCTGCATTTAGGTATGGCCAGCACCCAGGGATCAGTATGGGGACTGATACTGTTCATGGACAACCTGGATGATGGGACATAGTGTACTGTCAGCAGATCTGGGGAGGATGCGACATTGCACGTGGTTAATGCCCTGAGCAAGAGAGCTTCAATCATGGGAAATTTGGGGACTGGGCCAAGAAAAAGCCCATGAACAAGGGGCAGCTCCAAGTCCTGCACCTGGGGCGAGACGAGCCCAGGCAGCAGTGCAGGCTGGGCACTGGTGACTGACTCCCAGAGAGAAGGACTTGGCCGTGGTGGATATCGTGTGGAAAATGATCCCCAAACGTTCTGTTCGCCTAGTCACAACTAGAATGAAGCACATACTGGGCTACATAAGGAGGAATGGAGCAATCCAGTCAAGAGAAGTTACAGTCTCCCTCTACCTGGCACTGGTCGGGCCTCAGCTGGAATTATGTGTCCAGTTTCTGGTCCCCCAGTCACAAAAATACCGAGAAACAGGAGAGGGTTTCCCAGAAGGACTACCAAGGTGTTCTGGGACCTAGAGCACATGACCTATGAGGACAGGCTGAGGAAACTGGGCATTTTTTGTCCAGCAGAGAGAAGACTACAGGGCAATCTAATAGCAGCCTGCAACTACTGGAAGGGGAGTTTAAAAGATGACAGAGCCAAACTCTTCTTGGGG
>VXAA01003459.1:1316533-1346625 GCA_013399115.1 Anseranas semipalmata
GGGGGGGGGGGGCAGATGGTTAAAGAAGGAGTAAAAGATCAGGCAGGATGTTAGCAAGAACTCCCTCAAGAGGGTGGTGCAGCACCAGCAGAGGTTACTTGGAGAGGCTTCATCCTTGGCAGTTTTCGAGATTCAGCTAGACAAAGGCATGGCTGACCTGGTCTTGGTTGACAGCAGACCTGTTTTGAGGGGGTGATTGGAGTAAAAGCCTCCAGAGGTCCTTTCCAACCAACATTTCTGTGATTTGGTGGGGTTGCTCAGCTGTGCAGCTGCAAGGAAAACTGCAGTTGCAAATATCCTGCCTGTGCATCTTTTCCCCTCCAGTTCTCAGTGTTGGCATACAATTGGTCTTGTTTTCATAAATTTTGAAGAACAGAATGAATCCTTGGGTAGAGGCAGCTTGGGACGCTTGTATGGCTGATTTGTACCAGCAGACCAGCAGAAGAAGACCACTGTGAAGCCCAAGACTTAGCTACACCATGTAATTTCTTGGGCCAACAAAGGCAGCGAGACCTGTGTTTCATACAGAAGGCACGCAGTGTTGAAGGCTGCTTTCTGGCTGGTTCGTATAAATTAAGCACGGCCTTGAGACAGTCATTAATGCAGCCCCGAGCCAAGGTGTGCCTGGGCACCCCGGGCCAGTGCCCCGCTTGGGGTGGCACCCATCCTTTACCAGCTGGAGGAGCCGTGTCAGGACTTGGTTTGTATCAGCGATCTGTCACTATAGCAACTCCTCGCTTCACCGCACTAAAAATAGATCACCTTGATCTCGGGGAAAGAAAACCCGAGGAAATCAAAAGGGGCAGCGAGAGCGGAAGCTATGCAGTCAACTATTGACCGAAGGATGGAGCATTTGAAACCTCTTATAAATAATCTATCATGTGAAACAAATGTTTGAAGGGAATCTATTTAATCCTGACACTCCGCCATGTCAGTGGGTTTGAAGCTTTAGCAAAGGGCATACATTGCTTTTTATCAGAGGGAAGTGTTTGCAGTTGCCACCGAGTGCACAGGGCTGCCAAAAACCGTGTGGGATGCTGCTTAGGTTGCTCAGAAGTATGAAGGATCTCATCTTCCAAGTAAGCAGATCTGCAGCCCTGTCATTAGACCTCTTAGCCTCTTATGCTAATATATAATGAAGTTATCAAAATCCCTACTCAGTCATGAACTTCTTACCAGTATCTGCAGAAGTCTGTGAGGGACCCAGCCCTGGAAAATGCTGAATGCTGCTGTTGAAGTTGCTGCTGCCTCACGTTGAAGTTGATGGGAGCTGAGAGTTTTGGTACCTGACAGGGACAGGGTCCTCTGTGCTACGAGAAGTGTAAATGATACTTGATATTACTTTTCCTGCAAATGTAGCTAGTGCTTAGCTCTGAAGGGAACAGAATAAATCCTTGTGAAGATAGGGCAGGAGCTTTGAAAGCAAAATAGCAACAAGATGAAAAGCTTGTTCCGCAGTTAAAGGGCTGCAGAACTAACTGAAAATGCCTTTGATGGGAAAAGAACCGAATCTGCGTGAAGACAGCTCATGTGTCACACACAGTGTGTATGGCACTCAGGAAAGGGTTAATTGAGCTTTCAGAGATGGCTGGAATTAGCATTGTGTATTCAGCACAATCAGTCAGCAAGAGCTTGCTCTTGATAAAAGGCCAGATTATTTTAATGACCTTTTTGGGCTGACAGTTTGCAGACATAGCTGATACTGAAATGTGAAGGTACTTAGCTGCCCCAGCCCCCTGTATTGTGAGCATTATTTTTATTATGAATTGTATTTTCTATCTTCAGTTCGTCTTCCTAGAACTAAGCTAAGCAGGCTGTGGTAGCATGCAGCATCTCAGGAGAATACCTTTGTGGAGCAGTAAGAGAGAATGCTAACCCCCAGTTCCCACCATTCTTTTCAAGCTTAAAGCATATTATTGCAAGGAAAAAAGTAGGATTAGTTCTTCTTACATTTTTTGGAGATCCTCTGCTTTTACACCATCTGGAGATCTGACCCATATTCTACGCAACTTCACTGGGTGCTCTTTTTAATCAGCTTTGGGGCTATGAAGGAACAGTGCTGCAAAGTAATTAGAAATCCCCAGTGCGTTCCCAAACAGGAAGCATAGAGGTGTGAAAACAGAAATGTAATTCTTCTGAACAGGGTAAAATCATTCATTTAAAAGGTCCGGTGATGCAGAGCCCATGGGCCTGGCCCAGGCATGAACCTGGCCCATTGTCACTGCTGTCTGGGGACAGCAAGTTCCTCAGCGCGCACATCTGGCCGCTGAGACGCAGCTGCTGGTGAGAAGGCGATGAGAGCAAATGAAGCGTGGTCACTGTACGCAATCCTTCGAGGTCTTGTGCATCCATAGCTGGCCGAGTCTCCCGTAGACATTCATTGATGTTGCTGTCACATTTGGTTTTATTTCCTTCCTTCCTAAAAGGATACCAGAGTTTTCCTTTGTATCAGCCAGGTCCTTCTGTAAAACTTTATGGAGATCCTTCCTGGCAGCGGCAATAGGAAAACTGGAGCCTAGAGACTACGTGAAGTCTGTTTGAACTTAAAAACTGAAGGGCTGTGAAACAAGGCTCTTAGTGTAAATTGGTACAAATTTTCCCCAAAATAAACACTGGAAGCTCCAGTAAGGAGCACAAAGTAAAGCACCAAGCTCCCTGCGAGAAATCCCAGCATCATAAACTAAGCTTGAGACATGGAGACCAATACAGAAAACCTGTAATGCTCAAGACTGATGAAACTAATCCAAACCGAGGAGACCTCAGAGCAATGACTGTGTTATGGGAGTGAGCCGCCAGCTGAAATTAAAGCCTGCTACAAAATACATGAGTGAGCAGCGCTCCTTAAAATTTAATTACAAAACTGTCTGGGAGCTCACGAGATGCTTCTTCTGCATTGGAGAGAGCTGGTGCTGGGTCAGGACCCTGAATGATGCACTTGGTGCTTGCTGTTGGCTGAAAAATGAGACCTATGAGGCTGCAAATGTGGAGCGGAGAGTCAACCTGAACTAGAAAAGAATGGGATGGAAGAAATCACGGTATTGGAGGTTTTTTCTTCATGCAGGAATGGGGAATAACCAGAAGTCTCCTTGCAGCTGAAGAGCTGCCAGGGTAGCTTCATGGCACTGTCTCAGCCCTGGGTGAGAACGCAGACCTGACTGTGGCTCTACTGCAGCCCCTGCTGTGCAGGATAACACTACAGAAGCAAACTTTAAATCAGCTAGAAGTTGATGTAAAGGGGACTATTTGCCTCCTGACTGTAATGGAGCTCCTAATTTTCCTTGCTTCCCAGGCAAGTTTTGCGGCTGTGCTGACATGGCTAATCCACGTTATCTGGGTGTTGTGTTTAAAGGTGACTTGGATACATCTTCACTGCACTGCGGGCAGTGCAATTCCAGCTTGCTTTTTCCTCCCCACCTTCTTCCCTGATAGGAGTCAGGTGTCCACCAGGTTTCATCCTGCCACTGGTGTTGCAACACCTTGAAACCATAAACAGGCCACGTAGGTTTGGACTTGACTCTTCCTGCTTCTGAAAACAGCAGCCCAAGTCCCACTGCCCTGGATTCCAAAATAAACACAAAAAGGAGGATTTGACCTTAAAAGCTGTTAAATAGTCAGCGCCAGTTGGTGCTTCTGAAAATGAAATGTAATGCCTGATGTCTTTTAATGTCTTGTTTTAAGGCTTTGTCACAGACCCTTACTATTTGGACTTGAGCACCAGCACATGCTGACCCACAACTGTCTCACAGACAGAGCTTTGGTTACTAATACAGGTAACTCCTTGTCACTGTGTTATTCACTCAGGTATAGATCTTGGAGTGTCTTTAAAAGGTAGATTCCATTAGTGTCATCTTAGAAATGGTAGAGTTTAGGCTATAGAAAATTAAGTGTTTTATGATATTTGTAGTGTGGATGGGACTGGAATAAAGGCACCTTCTGCTTAGGCGAGAAGCTATTTTATTGGTTTTACTGCTTTGAAACTCATTTTTTTAGTTTGAACACGAGAACAAATGTACCAGGTCAGGCCAAACATCCATCCAGATCAGTCTCTTTTTGTAACACAGGTATAGGGACGAGTGTGAGAGCAGGACAAGAATATGAGGAGGTTTCCCATTATACTCACCCAGCCTCCAGCACTTTGAGGCTCACTTCTTGAGCTAAAGCTTCTGGTTTGTAGCCCTTGATGAATTTTTCTTCCATGATCTTGTCCAATTGCATTTCAAAACCAAGCTTTTAGCATCTGCAGTGTTCTGCCATTTAAGAACGTGATGTGTCAGAAATATTCCCTTGCATTTGCTTTGAGCCTCCCACTCGCTACTTTCATCCCATGCTTCCTTCCCTGTTTGTCTTCATCCCACTCCTGATTTTTAAAGACCTCTGTCATATCCTTTCCATTTACTTGTCTTTCCTAATCTGAAAAGTTGCTCCATATCTTTGATCAACCTTATCAGCATTTTCTGCATCTTTTTGAGTTTTATGGCGTCCTCTTTGAGGCTGACCCAGTAGAAACCCATGGTCATCCCTATTGCAGTGCATAGCCTGGACTCAGTCTGCACCTGTATTATGAAGGTGCCTTTGGGCACAGCCCATCAGTGACCAGTTAGACAGGACAAGGCCACCACTGATGTCACCCCAGGGGCTGACCAGTAGAGCTTGCTCCAGGAGCAGGATACTTTTCCTCTGCAGCCCACCCAGTTATGCAGGCAGACTGTCCCCTTATTCAGGTAACCAGAAGACTTCTCTTGGCCACCACCGAGGTGGCTGCTTACCTGGAAAAAGATGCGCTTGGACTTCGTGGTGTGGTTTTCTCCTGTACTGATTACAAGGAATGGGTACATCTGCAAGGTGGGACATGGGTATAACCGCAAAGGCTTTTCTTGTCCCATTGACAGGATTAGGAAGGTAGCTTTGCAAGAGCTGCAATAAGAATAGTGAATAACAGTTCACTGTCTTAACAGATGGGAGAATAATAAACCTGAAAAATATTAGGATGTGGTTTATCCATCTGGAATATTTAACTCAATAGCTGGAAAAATTTTTGCTCAGAAAGGGCAGAGGTCAAACTACGAACACAAGTTCAACTGTGCACACAAGTGCCTATAGTAAAATAAATCTCTGAAAAGTGCAGTTGTGTATTTATTATTTCCTTGGCTTGTGTCTAGCTATCTAATCAGTCTTCGTACATGTCAGCAGCACATCCATAATAAGAAAGTGCTGTGTGGTTTGTGTGAACTGGAATTAGAGGTGTGATAATCAGCCAAACCATTGGAGACGATGTAAAGGCTGCATGGCATTTGCATTCCTCTAGCTGAGGAAAAAATGTGCAAATGAGTTGCTTTCTTTTTTTTTTTTCCTTCTGAATATGTTCTACCCATGGGCTGTCAGAGCAGCACTTCCCGACGGCGTGGCAGTTCACACTGGAGTGCCTGTGTGCCTGGTTAGACCTGCTGCCGTACAGCGGTGACAGCCGTGCTGTGTTCAGTTAGCATGCGAGGCGATGGGGCAGGCGGGGGCATGCAGCGGGTATATGCCATGGAGAAAACTGCTGATGGATGGGCAGGCTCCATAGCCCCCAGCCAGAATGAAAAGCAGTTTTATGATGGAGAGACCACACCTGGGATTAGAAAGCCTACTTTCCCATCTGTGAAATTCTGATAATATCGATCAGTCGAATCAAGATGTTGTGAAAGTAACCAATAACTACAAAAGGAGCCCCACTTTGTGGTCCTCACACTGCCTCGCATATCCTAAATTGTTATTGATTCCTTAAGTAAGCAATCTGTCTGTCACCCAGTTATTCCTCTGGCCAGCCTCAGGGTTTTCTGTCTAAGCCTTCCTTAACTCTTATCTCCCCATATTCCGATTAGCATCACCCTTGTCAAGGTATGAGCAGAGACTGAAAGCAAAAGGCTGATGATGCACAGCGAAGGTGTGAAGTGCTGAGCAGATAAAAGCAAGGTTAGAAGTGATGAGTAGGAGAAGTTCAACAAGAGCTGATCCGGAATTTAAGCACGGCCCTGTGTGGCACCCATGCCTTTGTGCCCGCAGGAGGAGAAGGGCATGGGGGAGCGGCTGGTGGAGCTCATGCTTCGGTTCCTGCTCAGCCCTGGCCCCTTTTTGGTCTGGCAAGAAAATGAGGCAGAAACAGGAGAGAATGGAAACGGAGAGCTTGCTCTCTAGAAAGGTTTTTGTGACAAGAGCTGTCCTGACATACAGCCTAGGCAGGACATAGCTTATCAAAACTATTCCTCAGCGTAGATAGTTTTAAGCAGTTCCTGAAGAGTAATTATCCATATCTATAAAATGATATTGCTCTATAGATTAAGAGCATTCTCCTCCCCAGAGCTGCTAATCAGCTCCATTGAGCTGGCAGAAATTTTGCATATTTTAGGGTTCGGATAACCAAAAGATAGCTGAAGTGTCAGCAGCGGGGCAGGCGTTCTGCACACATTTTTCAGCTTCTAAAATTCAGGCTGATCACCCCAGACCAAACTTACTCCTGACTTAGACCGTCCTGAGAGCTGTGCTCACGTGGCAGGTGCCAAAGTTCATCCCAGCTAAGCTGGCATCTGGAAGAAAAGGAAATAAGAGGGGAGCTTAACCGCCTGCAATGGTAGAGACAGTTTGAAGAGCACACAGTTAAGAGATGAGAACAGAGTGTTCGCTGATAGATTGGAAACGGGAACTCACATGGAAATCTTGGATTTATTCCATTATTTAGCAGTAAAAGGAACATTTCAGGACAAGAAGACGCAGGGGAAGCTGATTATGTTCTTTGTAATAATATTCTTTACCAAAGACAGTGAGGAAATGCCTTCTTGCTAAACAGAAAGATGAGATGACAAATGCACTGAGACAGTAACAGGTCCCAGCTCTGTGTGTTTGCTCTGGCATTCTGAAGGATTTGAGAATGAAATAGCTGAATTGTATTAAAATGTATTATTTTGCAGGGAAGTGATGTGTTGATGTGCTGTTTCCCTCCTTGCCCTCAGTCTTCTAGACCTCGTCTGAACTTTCTGAAAAGACTTGACAAAAGAAATCTGACTGATGCAATTTTAAAAGCCGTCGTGAGAGGCTGTGCAGGAAAATGAGTTGTTGCGAGAAGAGGAATTACTGTAGCAGATGAAAATCGGAGCTGTCTTCAGTGCACTGCTAGCTTGCATTTCACCCCAGCTGACTCCTACTCGCGTGCAGCAGTTTCTAACTTCGATGAGAGATGCTTTAAGGCTGTGCTGCTCTGCTGGCTGGGGACAGGCTGCTGCTGACACTGGGGCTGTAGCGGGGGATGCAGCTCAGCCCTATGGGTGCTGCTGCTGAAGTCGGGAGCTTTGTTGCCTTTTTTTTTTTTTTTTGTGCTCATTCACAAGGAAGAAATCAAATATCGTAAATTCTGGCTAGCAGTGGCAGTGAAGACAGCCTCTACCAGCGAGGGCAAGGAGCACAAAATAGTCATTTTTCCATAGGGTGGGAGGGTAACAAGGGGATGTCCTGGGGGACTGGAGCAGGACTGGTGTTAGTAAAAGCACTGGTTGAAGAAGACTGATTGGATGTGCCTGTATCATTCTTAGTGTTACTTATCCAGAACAATTTTTGCCTAAATATTTCAGTATGGAGATTTTATCATAGCAGTTCTAATGAGCTTTTAAAATCCATTTTCTATATCTGCCACAACGTACCATGGTCTGCTTAAAGAGGGAAAGCAATAGCATGACCAGTATTTATTTCACCTTTCTAAAGAAGATGGTGAGCCCGAGCCACAGAGAGATGAAGGAATTTGGCCAAGAGGGGATCAGTATCAAAACCAGAACTGAAATTGCATTTCCTTGCAAAAAGATCACCCTAAGACCTGCTATTTCAAATCTCACTTCTCTGCTCAGGTGAAGGGGACAATATCTGCTGGCTGGCTCATGCTGGCCTGTGTAGTTTGTGTGGAACAAACGCTGGTCAACAAACGCTTGCAGTGGCATTGCTGGTCTACTTTTTGTTGTGTGTGTTTGCATCACATGGCTCCTCTGCCCTGCTTGTTGCTTGAGGGAACTTGTGAGAGTGGGACAAACAATAGCTTCTTCTTGGGTCCAAAATGTAACCCAGGATACTTTCGGCTGTATCAGTGTCAGTTTTCGGTCTGCGTGTCCAAAGGCAGTGTTTTGTGCGCAGTTATCCTCACCCACGTGGCTACCTTCAGGTCTCCCGTCAGTACGCATTTCGTGTGGCCACCTGCATTTGCAGAGGGGTTTGCATAGTATTCCAATGTAAATAGTTTTGTGACAGTTAGAGGGACAAACACTGACTTTCTGCTGAACAGGGGCTTAGTTACTAGTGGTGGTATTTTGGTTATAAGATCCTTTTTTTTTTTTTAGTTTACTAATTCCTTCATTATAATTTTCTTTTATAAACAATCATTTTGGCTTTATCGTTTGTGGAAAGGACAGTGTTTCAAATAATGACTTCCACAGCATTAAACAGAGAATATCTTCCTTGGTTCATTTATTTCATTCAGATTACTTTTATCTCCCAACAACACACTACAGGTTCAGCTTTGCAAAACACCACACACTGTGACTCGTTTGGTCTTATGAACCACAGTGGGCTTATGTCACGGGGTTGGTCTGCTCCCAGGTGCTCAGCACCCTGAATGAGCACGGGAAAAAATGTGGAAGAATTAAATCCAGCTGTCCTATAGCTCCAGCAATTTCACTGGGGGTATCCAAAGTTGAATTTAGATTAAGCTTTTCATTTCTGTGCAAATCTTTTCTGCAGGCATTGAACACATCAGGAATTTGTGCAAGCCCAAGGCTGTTTGTATCTGTCTGCGCATATTCATAAGCAGTGATCTCTCATGGGCACACCTGGGGTGTGTGTGTGTGTATGCACACATCCTCACACATGCACTGCGCCTTGTGCACAGAAATAGTTTCTCACACGGGTACAACTCATTGTGGATCGGCAGCTGGGAAAATGAAAAGTGTTTCTGCCCGTGCTGCTTGTTAGAAGGTAGCGGCAAACCCACTGGAGGAATGAGATAAACAGTGGGACAGACTTGCATGTTAACAGTTCATGTGCAAAACATTTTGCACGTGGAGGGTCAGCTCCCTGTCTCCATTGCATAAATGCAAATCCATTACAGATTTGCACCCAGTGGATTTGCATTTGGGTCCCTTATGGTTGGGCTCTTTTTCTCTGAATGTCTCTTGAGACGTTCATCCCGGATATTGTTTCAGAGGGGAGAGATTTCATCATTTGGAAAAGACCAAATCATCTGGATGTTCTAGGTGCTCACCCAAATGCTTTACTGTGTGTTGTGCTGTGGGCTGCATGTCTCCGCTCGAGCTGTTGCTGAAGAGGGCTGGGTTCAGGCTGCCCTGTCCGCAGCCCTGGTGCCTGCCCGGAGCTCCGCGGGAGGACCCGGAGAGCCCAACGTCCTCCTGGGCCAAGCAGCCAAATAACCGCAGTCCCACATGCAGCCTCTGTAAGGGATCTGAAGCCTCTGAGATGTTGCTGGGGACACTGAGAGGCTACGCTGGTGGTGCTGGTGGTGCTGGTGGTGGTGCTGGTCGTGCTGGTGGTGCTGGTGATGTGTCTCAGCAGCCTCCTCCAGCTGCCCTCCAAGGAGGCCAGGAGGACCTGGCACTCCCCATGTAGGCCAGGCAGGATTTCAGCCAGCTTTCCTTCTTACTCTTAAAAGCTCATCAGTAGTAGATATTAATATTGCATTTTGGTTTTGTTTCAGGAAGAGATTTTGAGCACCGGAGTGGAAGAATGGTGCAATTAAGGTCGGCAAGAAAGATAAGGTAGAAAAATAATGAGGCCTCCCTTGAAATGATAACGAATCGCTAACTCCAAGATGAGCTCACACCCTTTTGTCCTCTTTTGGATGCTAAGTCATAAAGACCATCCCTACCCGACCAGCCACTGCTGCTCTCTTGTGAAAGCCCACCTACCCCTCGTGATTTCATTTCCAGCCCATCCTTGACAGATGGGATTTCTGAGTATTTCACAATTAAAGGGGCAACTTGGAGTTTAGACACCAGGACAGAAAAGCTGCTTCTGGTTCTGCAGTGGTTTCAAATCTCCCAGGTTATTTCTGTGAGGGGTTTCCCCACTTTAAAGCTCTTTCTGCATCCACACAAGCAAAGGGGAAAACCAGCAGGTTTTGTATTTGGGAAACAGGTGGGAAAGTCCTGCCTGGTGCCCAGAAGAAGCAAACTGAGAAAGCCCGTTTCTCTGTACTGGTTTGTGGTTGTGTCTGCAGGGAGAGGGGTGAGCATGAGCAAGCAGAGAAATTCAGACAGAATGGGATTTTTGAGGGAAATGTGTCCCACTAAATATGAGATTGTGTTTTATGTTTGAGAAAACCAAACAGACGCATGGAATAATCTATAGTTTCACAGCGAGGGAAGATATTGCTAAAGACACAGAGAGGAGACCAGCACATTTTAATTCACTTAGGTGGCCCACATGGAGGAAATCTGATGGATTGTGTCAGTGTGCCTGCCCCTGATGCTATAATTACACACAGCTGCCTAGCAGGTGTACAGAGTAGGTTTTAATTTAGTTAAATCAAGTAGCACTGTGGCAGGGAGCCTTCAGACACCTGCCTAAACACCCCAAGGTGTTGGCAGGCTTGGGGACTGCATGGTTGCAGTTTCGCGTCTCTTGGTTGTGGTACAGACATGCTCTTTATTGCAGTCAGCATGTCGTTTGCCCAGATTCTTCCTATTAGGGGGGTTAAAAAGATGCTCATGAAAGTACACTGCTGGGTTTCAGATGACTAGGATTTCTGTATCAGGTCTGGATGTTAATGTATGTAGCACTTAGAACAAGAGAGAGGGGAAATGAAGATTTTAGATTTTGTTCTCTGATCAGAGCTTGCTCAGTGATCTTGGATAGATCAGATAAAAATATTCACATTTAGGTGCTTGCAGTCAACTTCCTAAAAGCCTGCAGAGATGCCAGAACAATTTTCAGTGGTACAGAGTATCCTCAGCAACCTGGGAATCCAGTGGCTGCTCAGTGCCTTAGTTAAGAAAATTTATTTCAATTAATACTATGGATTTGGGCAGCAGGTCCAAGTGTACCGTTCTTTCCTTAACCTCTCAGTTTACCCAGCTGGCAAAACCCATGGAAGTAAGAGCTCCCTACTGCACAGGAGTCTGGCGAGGCTGTGTTTGGTGGGCATTAATCTAGGTGGAGAGTCTCATTTTGCAAGAATCTCACTTTATTCACCATTACCACCAATCTTCCCAAATTTAATTTGTCTAAACTATTACCATCTGATGCACATTGACAGAGGATGATGATTTGAAGATTCATTCATCTGAGATGACTACGAAATGTTGGTTGATGCACTGTAAGGCTTTTGGAAAAGCAGCTGCTATTCGTTCTCCCATGTCAGTCTTTGCTGCATCCCCAGTGAGATCTGAATCTTTCTGGGAATGATTCTGGAAACACAGCATCCTCTGCCCCGAGTATTTCCTTAGCAGGAGGTAACTGTTCTGGAGCTCATGGACTTTACTTTACCAATGCAGTCACTGAGGAGGGAGAGGCAGGACACACAGCTTGGAGTCCAAAAGTCAAAGGTGTGCAGACATTTCCAGAAAGAAGGTGTTGGTAGCATTAGTAGCAATGCAGTGTGTCACCAAACAAAAACACAAGAACAGGTTTTCTGCCTCAGAAAACAGGTTACTGAGCCTTTTCTGAAAAGAAGGAGGAAGTATTGACTCCTGGGCAGGAAAGAAAGGAGCAGAGACTTTGAAAGTTTTTTGGTTGGTTGGTTGTTTTTTTTTTTTTTTTTTTTTTGTCCATTTCCGTGTATTTCATTCTAATGATTTAATGGGCTGTGGAATATCCCCGGGTGAGTTCTTGCCATCTTATCCACCCATAAAATCTTTTCTGTTTCTGTCAGCACTCGTTAGGTGACATACAGCTTCCTTCATTTCAGCCTTTCATCTCCAGATACAAGAGGTTTTCAGGTGGGGCCTTTAGGCTGGTTTCCTTTCCTGCCTCCTTCGGCACCCGCAGAGCGTGACTCTCAAAAGCAGTGCAACAAAGCGAGCCCAGCGATGATGGGAGCCAAGCTCGTACAATGCTTGAGCGTTGGTGGGAACCTGAGCTACGTGAGCTACGGATCACAAACTTGTAGGCTTCCAAGCTCCAATGGTTTTATTTTACATATAAAATATATGTGATTAAGCTTTCCTGTTGTCATATGATTTAAACCCAAACAATATGCCAGATTAGGCACGGTATCTTAGAAGTGTTCAAGAAATGGTGTTTTAAGTGGTAACACAGAGCTGCTGAGTTATTGATGTGGTCTTGTCTAGTCTAAACCAACGAGGCTGTACACACGTCACCAGCGATAGACCAGATCTACACCACCTAATGATATGCCCCCTTGTACTTTTTACTGAGTTACTCTGCATCCGTGTGCTATTAAAGCTGTAGGTAAATGTAGGTTTTCATTGTATTAAAAACCACATTAGAATTTCCAGGCTTGGCTTTTCAAATACTGTATATGCTTCCTCATCTGAGTAATGTGCTGAGGGACTATTCGTACCAGTGAGTGCTTCCATCAGCTCTGAGCATTCATATTTCATTTTGCATGAGCTCTTCCATAGGGACAGGACAGGGAGCAGAGCATCTGTCCTACTGACATTACAGAATTCAACTTTTTATAGAGATTAACACTGAAATACAAGCACGAGGGGCAGATGAGTCAGCTAAGGAGGTGGCAGTCAGCAGAAAGACTCCAGGGCAGAACCATGTGGCTATTTCTTCCTCCAGCAGGATCCTTAGTACTGGTTTTGGAGGTAGTAAAAGTGCACACAGGGGAGCATGCATTGAGTGTGCTGAGCCTGGAGGGAGCCAGGCTATGGTCACATATACCTAACAGGGCTGATAGAGGAGGGGATCCGCAGGGTCCTGTGCAAGCTCGTGTGCTTGTGGGGAGAGAAAAGTCTCCAGAATCGCATTTGCCTGGGGTTGCCATTGCACTTATTTCCCACATAAAATCTTACAGGAGCTGAATTTACTTCCCTGCTTGCAAAGCATCAAATGGTACCTTGCCTCTTATGTTTCCACTGTTTAAAAACAACAGTTACTTTAACTGTTTTTTTCCAACCTTGTTAAGACCACAGGGTTTGTCAGTCTTGGGGGCTGGGTTTCAGCATTTTGCACAACTAGTGTTAAATTCTGGGTGCTGTATGGAGTATCTGAACGTTTTGGCAGCAAGAGCACGCCAGTTATCTGCGGATGTCTGACAAACACCACCCTGTCTTCAACTGGCCTCGCAAGCAGCTTTGCTTGATTTCCGTGAGGGTTTTTTTGGCAGCCACTTAGATCTAAGAAGACATTATCAGTCTCTGTCCAGATCCCTGTAACTCGTAAACCAGGCTCACATGGGGGCTATCTGCTGAGAGCAAAGGGGGGAATCCCCTCTGCAGGCTGTGGAGCAGCAGAGATGATCCAGGGCTGTGGCAAGCATTTTGGCAGCTGTGGTTGTCTTTGTCCCTTCATGAGAGCATCAGTGGCTGCTCGGGTCGCTTAGCCCACCAGCATGGACCCAATGCAACTGTAAAGATGATGGAAGGAAAAAAAAAGATGTGCTGAGGCAAAGCTGCTCCCCGTCCTGGGAGCTTGGGCAATGTTTGACCACATCCTCGGGCCCTCAGCCATGCTGGACTGCTGCAGCCCATCTCTGCCCCTGTCCTTGCTGCCACAGAGGGCACCAATGTCCCTTGCAGAGCCCCTGCGGGGCCAACCCTCCCAGAAACTGTGTTTGCCCAGATTTATGGAGACCTTTTACCTCCGCGTCTGGCAGGTTTGGCTGTGGCAAGAAAGTATGTGCTCAGTTCTCAGCATGTAGCAATACATGTAAAATCAGAGGTTTAACCTCAGGGTGCTTCAGCGGGCTCGCTCTAAGTCCAGGTGTCTGCTTGTTGCTGAATGGCTCAGGATTTATCCCGCTACAGCAGGGCTGCCAAGTCCCGTGGCTTGGCCATCGGACCCGCGCTCAGGTTGTCCTTTGATGTATTTGGAGGGGTGCAGCTTCCAGTCATCATGTATGCCCATGTTTGGAATCATCTTGGTTTTAAAGAGAGGGATTACAACATCCAGTTTTAAGTCTCAGGTTGCAGAAGTGTTTTCAGTTAATTAAGTGACATTGAGACAAGTTTGGGAGTTGTGCGAGCGTGTTAAGTCAAACGTAAAGGAATCCTGGAAGGGCATCTCAGTGTGTGACATGAGTGAGTCGTCTCCATAGCCCCATTCTGTTACGCCTGTGGTGGTGAGGATTTAGAGCAGTGCCAGTATATGCAGTGGCAATCAGTTAGATAAATGTTGTGTGAATTTAAAGGTATTTCTGCAGGTTGTAGGATTCCTCCTGCTGGCTTCTTATGGAGCTGAATTCTGTAGTCCTCCCACTAATGCACAGACACACACTCTTTGTGCTGGCTGGTGGAGCTGTGATTGTGTCTTCTCATTTTCAACATTATTAGTGTATAAATGCTTCAACTTCCAGTGGTTGTATTATTATTTTTTTTTGAATATCATAGGCACCAGGTCTGCCTCTCTACTTTGGGTTCCTCAGTACACCTTACTGGACATTGGAGAGAATAGTTTTTTTTTTTTTTCTTTTTTCTTTTTGTTTTTCTTGGACGTAGTTTTTTACTGAAGTCCCCCAGATTAACTCTTCTAAGACTCAGTCCTGTTTTCCTCACAGGACATCTGAAAGCTGTCCAGCCTGTTTTTTTTTTTTTTACATGTAATGGTTGCAGGTACAGGCCGCATGAAGTTGGCTGTAAGTCTGGTAATTCATCAAATGTCACAGCCAAATGAAAATACTATCCCTGGCCATATCCTAGGTAACAACACACATTGCTATAGAAACCTAACACATGCATGGAAAAGACCCAATATGCTGAAGGAGGAAAAAAACTCTGCACGCAGTAGCTTAAATTCTTTTGAATATTAAAACATTGGGGAGCTAAAGTGATAAAGACTGTGCAAGTCAGGTCTAACAATTTTCTTTAGGAGTTGCTTTGAGGCAGGGACTGCATCAGCAGGTGCGTGGAATAGGTTGCTAACGTATTGGGAGCCTCGGCCAGTATCAATACAAGTCGTTCTATAGATTGTTATTGGGCATTAGATCCAGGCCTTTGCTAGTGAGTGAAATGAGAGAAAGAATCAATCGCAAACCATTTCCCCTCTCCTGAAGTACAGCTTGTGTGGCCAGCAGGTCGAGGGAGGTGACTGTCCCCCTCTGTTCTGCCCTCATGAGGCCCCACCTGGAGTGCTGCATCCAGATCTGGGGCCCCCAGCACAAGAAGGACACGGACCTGTTAGAGCGGGTCCAGAGGAGGGCCACAAAGATGATCAGAGGGCTGGAGTACTTCTCCTGTGAGGCTGAGGGAGTTGGGGTTGTGCAGCCTGGAGAGGAGAAGGCTCCAGGGAGACCTTACAGCGGCCTTCCAGTACCTAAAAGGGGCTGCAGGAAAGCTGGGGAGGGACTCTTTGTCAGGGGGTGCAGTGATAGGACAAGGGGTAACGGCTTTAAACTGAAAGAGGAGAGATTGAGATTATACATCAGGAAGAAATTCTTCACCATGAGGGCGGTGAGGCCCTGGCACAGGCTGCCCAGAGGAGCTGTGGAAGCCCCATCCCTGGCAGCGCCCAAGGCCAGGCTGGATGGGGCTTTGGGCACCTGGTGGGAGGTGTCCCTGCCCATGGCAGGGGTTGGAGCTGAGTGGGCTTTGAGGTCCCCTCCAACCCAAACCATTCTGTGATTCTGTGATTCACTTATGAACAACAATGATTAAACAAGTTCACCTACTGCCACTTGCTCCATCCGTTTTGAAGGCATGGAGCACATTATTTCAGCATTGCTAAGATGATGTAGGAGTCTATTTTACATTTTCCTAATATTTTTAGTGTAAAATTCAAGAGGCTTCATATACATTCACAACATCATATAGCAAGTCATAAATCCCCACTGTGTAGTAGGTAAGAAATGTCCCTAGCATTTACAGAAAGGCTAGAAGGATTGCTTGAGGAGCTGGTATCCTCTCTAATTTCATTCATTTTTATCACTTATACCACTATTAAAATCAAACATTTACAGGTATTTGTGATCAGTGATTTTGTGATCATAACTCATAAATACTGGTTTTATGAACATATTATACACAATGTAAGTCTGATTCTTGCTTCATAAATAGGTGCAAATCAGGAATACATTGATTTTTTTTTTTAATATACTACACAAAAGCTTGTTTTTTTCATTTTTTTTTAAAGTTTTTTTTTTCTTTTGTAATTTTATAGCCCTTTCTGGGTGCAGAGAAATATTGGGAAGACTTAATGTCTCAAAAAGAAAACGTAGATAAGAACCCTGACATTTCTAATTTTAAATACACTTTGAAGGTTTAGCTGGTGATTTTTTTTTTTGGCATTTGAAACCAGTGCTATTGATGGATAAAATATGTACATACAAAAGTTGTGCTTGTCACAGTAGGACGATATGCATTAAAATAGCTGTATAATTGCAATATAATTTTGTTAGCTTAATCCTAAATTTTCACCTGGGTCGCATCAATGAAAAATGAAGCATCTGAAACAGAACTTGGCTTTATATTCACTTTACATGCATAGCTTTAGGCACGCTGCTTTGAAAACATTGGCTCTTGTTCTTCATTGTGCAACATTCAAGAAAGGTAACTGAGCTGCGTGTGATGCCAATAAATGAATGAGTTAAAATTGGATCAGCTTGTAAAACATCTACGTCTAATCCAGTGTTTTGGTAGCTCTGCTGTGGCCATATCAAGGCCACTTATAATAACATGGCTATTGAACATTGAGTTATATTTACATTCAAAACCATGTCTGGAGGAGGAGCGGTTTGTTGGTGTCACGATACCATACTGGCAGTGCTGGATGCAGCATTTTTGCCAGCGGGTCCAAAACACACCCCCAGCAAAACAGGGTGCTCCGCAGTGAGTTCAGCTTGGCTGCCCTGGCAGCAGGGAGGTCGTGGCCATTTGCAGAACCGATGTTCTTCCCTCCTGCCTGGGGCAGACACACACAGCCCAAAACCCAAGGCGAGGTCGGTGGCATCGGCTTATAAACATATAAGTGACCTCCCGTGCATCCCCGGGGGGAAATTTTTGAGAGAACCGTTGAATAAGGGCAGCGGCTCGGTTTGGAAATCACAGAAATCCCCCACCCTCAACTTGCACTGAACAGCTGTGAGGAGATGTTCCACCCACAGAGTGAAGACGGGGCCCAGCGTCCCCAAGCAGAAGGGGTGAGGTCTGCATTAGAGGCAAGTCATAGAAATCCCCCGGGCACGCCTAGAGCAGGGGGAAATGGAAACAGCTTAGGTCTCAGAAAAAAAATGCTTTATTTCTGAAACGGGTGTTTTACAGATGCTAACATAAGGAAAAAAGGTTTTGTGGCATCTCAGTACAATTCAGTCCATCTGTTTCTGCCTGTGCTGCAGACCTGAGCACAGCAACTCCGTGCTCCAGTGGGAGAACTGGAGGGCCAGGCTGCCACCAGGGAATACCAGGAACCCAAGTGAGAATCTGCTTCATGTCCAAGTGGGATGGTGTATGCAGAAGGTGGAAAGCAGGTCAGATGTGAGAGCTCCCAAAAGTGAGAAAGCTTAGAATCACAGAATCACAGAATGGTTTGGGTTGGAAGGGACCTCAAAGCCCACCCAGCTCCAACCCCTGCCATGGGCAGGGACACCTCCCACCAGGTGCCCAAAGCCCCATCCAGCCTGGCCTTGGGCACTGCCAGGGATGGGGCATCCACAGCTCCTCTGGGCAGCCTGTGCCAGGGCCTCACCGCCCTCATGGTGAAGAATTTCTTCCTAATATCTAATCTCAATCTCTCCTCTTTCAGTTTAAAGCCATTACCCCTTGTCCTATCACTGCACTCCCTGACAAAGAGTCCCTCCCCAGCTTTCCTGCAGCCCCTTTTAGGTACTGGAAGGCCACTATAAGGTCTCCTCGGAGCCTTCTCCTCTCCAGGCTGCACAACCCCAACTGCCTCAGCCTGTCTTCCTAGGAGAAGTGCTCCAGCCCTCTGATCATCTTTGTGGCCCTCCTCTGGACCCACTTGCTTTTAGGAAAAGCAAAACAAAGCCACCATTAGCCATGTTACAGACTAGAGGCATCCCATGTTTTAGCATTATGATCAGCATGTGCTTTCCCCTTGAATTTCCATGCTACGTTCCATTCTAGGCGTTATCTGCAAGTGGGCCTCTCGTGAAGCCGGATGTTTGAGTGGGATTCATCTCGGTGGTGTCGGAGGGCCCCAGTGAGCAGCCGGAGTGTGAACGGGGCAGCTGGGCCCACGCAGAGGCTGCCACCGGGAAGGGGCAGCTCCTCATCCCAGTGCCATGTGGCAGGCATGGGGCAGGCCCTGGCTGCCCAGGAGCAGCCCTGAATTAATGCCGGGCCCACTGCCGGGGGCCGGGACCTGGTTGGTGGCGTTTCGGGGGCCTCTCTAAACCGGAGGTAAAGGACTAGTTTGTGCTTCTGCCCCCTGATTGAAGACCAACTGCTAATGGGCGCTGTAAATCACGGTTTGCTAAAACAAGATGTGTAGGTTGTTATTTTTGTCTATGTCTTATTACGGGCTATGCTTTACGTATTTGATGTAGATGCTGCAATAGGTTTGACTCCAGAAGAGGATGTGTAGCTCAAGGGATAGATTGCACCAGGGTTCTCAGGGGAAGGAGCGGTGCTGCTCTGCTCAAGTCTAATGGAAGCTCATTTCTGCAGAGCCCCATGTGCTTTGCTGGTGATATCTTGCCTCTTCTGGGCTTTGTTTTACATTATTAATTAACCATACTGCTGCTTCCAAGCACTTCAGACCCTTTTGAAGTTGCAGTTTGATCAATTGATATGCAGTGCACCACAGGTATAAACAACCTCATTATATTAAAGTGACATTTTAAGTAGTTCTGTGGCCAGAGGATTTACCTAGGAAGAACTCAGTGCTCAGCCATGACTCAGCGTTGCTTTAGAAATCCTCCACTACCGACTGCTTCGATCTTCAAAAATGCCTCTTGGTCTGAGCGAATGTATTAGCACTTTCAGGAGGCAGAGCAGGATAAGACATGCATTACTACATGCTTTAAGGCAGCTGTATTGACAAATAACTTTCTCTCCACAGAACAAGAAAACTGCAGCCTGGAAGGGAACTTTGTAGTTGTTAATAAACTGCTGTAGAAGAACTCTATCATGTAGGGTTTTTTTGCCTTTTTTTTCTTTCTGCAAAGTGCTTGGTAGTTTGGGATGCTATAGCTGGCTCCTGTGTAGGTGATGCTACCAGTCGCAGGGAGGGTGATGGTGAGAGCATGCTGTGCCCCTGTGTCCTCTTCCCAGCAAACCCTGTGAGCAGAAGCACCCTGAGCGTGGGGACACCCCTGGGAGAGGAGTGGAAGGAGTTTTGTCAGTAGAGAGTCCTCCAATCCCCTTGGGGACATGGGAGGACACAGCAAAGTCAGCATGTTAGCACAGTCAGCGAGGTAATCCTCACGGGGGAATGAATTCTCCCCCAGGACAGCACCTGGCTCCCTGCAAGGTCCCTGTCTCTGCTACTGGTGTCAGCAAAGACATTTGTCTTCTGCCAGTGCTCTCAGTGTTCCTTGTTCTCACACTTACTCCTGAATTTGGGCTCTGTTTGTCAGGCGCTGAATGAGGGCTCGACAGATGAGGAAGAGGGATCTTAGATTTTAAAAAGCTTTTAGATCTGCCTGAAGGATCTCTGGGAGAGCCCAGAGCTGAGTAAAGGAGGGACGAAGTGGCTGTGGATGGCTGTAAATATTCTGAGGCATTTCCTGCACCCTCAGCTCCGTACACACTGCTGTCAGATAGTTTCCCCGTTTTCAGCCTACATTTCTCCTGTCTTGGCTTCATTTAATTTAGAGAAGTCCTGTGTCAGTCAAACCAAATGGCTCCGAGTGCGGGAGAGGGAAGCCAGCAGCTCCTCGGAGGAGAGGAGGGAGATCGAGGGAAGGGCCTGAGCCAGTTTTCCTTGATCACATTGTGGCACGTGACCGGGAATCACAGGTTCCCTGGTTGCGTGTCCCCCACCTAGAGCAGCCGTCCACATGTCTGTCACACTCTGACACTGGATCTGCAGCAACTGTTGCTTCAGCCTGCTGCTGGCATGTATTTATCTTCAGTGGTGTCAAAAACAGAGCCAGAGCAAAATGTCATTAAAACTCCAGCTCTAGATATCAACAAGAAAGAAATGGAAAAGAATATATCGATGTGAATGAGAGCAACGTGATTTTTGTTTGTTTGAGCACAGGAATTAGGAGATTTTCTTCTGGATTCTGGCTGATTTCAGGTGTCAGATCAAAGGAATAGTGTGAAATACAGATTGCAATGTGCTCTGTTCCTGCCTGGACTTACTTCTACCCATGTCTTGCACGCTGGAAGCAAGGTCATCGCTCAGTGCAGTGACAAAGTTACTTAACGATGTCCGTCAAGGATCCTTTTGCTAATTGCATGCTGCTGAGGGTCTACCACAGATTGTGCCTTGTTTACCTTGGCTGCTTTAGTGGCTGACCCCACTCTGGCCCAGATCCTTTTTGTTTCTGCAGTGCTCACCTCCTCCTGTGGCCAGCTGTGCCCCAGCCCCCTGTTCAGCTCTGATTGTTTTCATTCACACTAAATAGCTTTGATTCACTGTCAGAGCCCTTTAATTTCATTGCAGTTTTATTTACCGAGATGAAGCAATGTGCTCGGAGCACAGGAAGGAAGACAAATAATCCTCGTTTTGGTGAAAGTGCCCCCTGGCTCCTGAACTCTCAACCTTCCTGCTCTGCCTGTTTGGCCCGAGCGACTCAGCAGCGGTGGTGCTGGCACATCCAGCTCCTGTCTCTTCTTGGTTTAAACCTACAACCACTCTTGCTGCTACCACAGTTAAATGAACGGCAGAGCCTTCTCCAAAAACTGTGCTTGCTGCTCTTAATTCTGTGAAGTTTGAACTGTGCTGGGAAGTTGCTTTCACCCAACCTCCAGGGTTTTGTAGGGTGAGGGAACCTGGCACAATCTGTGCTGTGGAGTCAAGCTAAGCTCTCCTTTTGCATCGTCAGGGTGGCCAGGGTGAAGGCAAACACTGTCAGACATCCTACACTTGGCTCCACGCAGAGTGTGAATACCTTGGGCGCAAGCTCTGCGAGGCTAGCGGCCAGCCACGTGATGGTCCGGAGGCCTCAGCTGGCCTGGGCTGGTGTTCAGCTTGTACCAACCGCGGTCCAACACCGATACAGCTGAGTTGTTCCCAGCTGGATCCCATTCAAGTTCAGCAGAACTCCGGGATGATGCTTCATGTTCCATTCTGCATCAAGAAGAATGTCAGCTTAAATACCAGCTATCTTCCACCAAGCGGTGATTGAACTGTTTTTACAGTAGGGAAACTGTGGCAGCTTGTGTGTTTAATCGATGCAATCGTTTTTTGTTTGTCTATTTGCTTTTAATAAAAAATAAATCTTCTTGGAGCCACAGCTTTACAGCGTGATGGAACAGGTGGTGCAAATGGACTGTTGATGCTCCCTGTTGTGACAACAGCCTTCAAGAACAAATCTTAGAGAAACATCTGGAGAGCCATGAGCACTATTCAGTACTATCCTGTCATCTTTCGCCATGTTGAAAGGAGAATACTGCAGAACTTCCTGAAGTTTTGTCAGTCCATCTGTAAACTCTTGGTTTGGTAGGGGTTAAGGATCATATGTTCATGCTGTCTCTGCAATGTCATCTTCTATTTTTCTGGAGGTGTCAGGAACATAATCAGCTGTCAGAAAAAACAGAGGCTCAGGAAAGCAAAGGACGTGGTTTTCTTGGCAAGTACAGACTTTCCGCATCTTATGTCCTCTGAATCTGGGCTGGAAGGACTAAGCACCAGTGTTCTTTCTAGGCTGGTTTTGGCAAGGCCTGGCAGCTAGTGAGCCATCAGCCGCAAACCCTCATCCGGATGGCTCTTTAACACCCGCGGGTCTGGTACCGTCTGGCTGCTGCTTCTGTGCTCAGCAGCAGCCGATGACTCTCGGCATCAAATCCAGTATTGCCGATGCTCAATGAGCTGGGGTGATACACAGCAGTTTACTAGAAGTGCCTGAAAACATGTCACAGGCTGTTTGCGGAGGCAAATTCAATGTAAGTGGCTTTCTGAGAGGGAGTCCTGGGTACCTAGGGGATGTGTGGGGATCAGGATAGTGATGGGCTTGTCCTGAGCTGCCTGTGCTTCGAGGAACAGGCTGCAAGCACTGCCTTGCTTCAACAACTGAAAACAACCAGCTTTCCAGCGCAACAGTTTCTTGTTAAGAGGAGAAAACAGCTCATCATTTATTTTCAGAAATGAGGTCAAAACAGTGCAGCCGCGGAGGGAAGTGTCTGGTGCCATGGGTTGGTAATCAGATACAAAGCCTTTCCCTGCTAGGTTAAATCCAGCTTCAGTCAGCAGTGACTGAAATTTTTTCTCGTTTGACAGTTGTTCGCTGGGACCTTTGCGGTGCTGGCTTTGCTCCGTGCTATCTGAGCCAGTACTTGCATAACCAGCACGCTGCCGGCTGGCTGCTCACCGCCCGCCCTGAGCCCTGCGACCTGTAGGGGTACCTCCTCCACTTGTCCCATGAGGAGGCCTCCTGCATGTCAGAGCGCTTCAGGTTGAGCGCGCTTTCTTCCCGGGATAAAGCCCTGAACTCCGTGTTTCCAGCCGTGTTGGCGGGCAGGGCGGCGGGGTGGAGGTTGTGGTCAGCATCTGCCCTGAGGCGAAGGGCAGCGGTAGTGCTGCTCTGCTGGGGCTGTCGCAGCTGGTCCCAGCTGGTGGACCCATCCTTTCTCCAGGAGGTCTGGTCCTGCCCTCAGGTTCCCTCCTCGCAGCCTGCTCTGAAGCCCCTCTTTGTGTCTGCCCCTGTGTGCAGATTCTCAGGGGGTTAATGCCTTAAATAAAAGGGAATACGTGTCTTCTGTACGCTCCCTTTCCTTGACCATTGTAGACTTAAAGAAAACCACAGAGCAGACCGTCAGATCACTGCCCATAGGTTGTTCTCCAATGCAGACCCTCTTCTGGTAAATGGTGTTGCTTTTGTACTCATCCATCTCAGGAAGGATATACTGAGATCAGGCATTTAAGACCTGACAGTGCTTTTCTTCTCTGGCATGGCAGCCAGTTGGAGTTGTTCCTGTTTTCTCCCCTTGTGTACTGACATTCATATTGCAGCCTTCATTTGCAGCTCTTATTTCTGAGCTTTCGGGTACTGTTGTCCTAGTCAGACAGGTATCAAACTTCAAGGAAAGGCCTCTGCAAATGTACCTGCTTGGAGATGCACTGAGTTTTTGCCTGATGCAATGAAAGCACCAAACACTGCATTCGCTTTATGTGGTTTTTATGGCTGCTGGATTTGCCTAGATTCTGCAGTTTAAAGCGTGCTAGTCCTCTGGGTTTCTCGCTTGTCTGTCTTGTATGTGAACAGCCACGGCTTGGGCTTCCTGAGCCTGAGGACTGAGGTGATGACTGAGGGCTGTGACATCCCTGCCCCGCTGGAGGGTATTAACCTGAGCATGAAGTGAGGCTGGTTGGAGTGGCAGTGTGAGCCATCCATCCACTGCCGATGCTGGTGGGCAGGAATGGGGCCGACGTCCCTGGGGACTGCTAGAGGGAAGGAAATACAGAGTGAGAAGGGAGGGAGACAGACACCTGCAAGAGGACGAGAACGGATGTGAGCGGGGGGAAAAGCAGAGTGAAAAGCAGAGGTAGATGTCCTTAAATAGATCGTATTTCCCTGCTGCATGGGGGAAACCTCTGACATGAAGGTGTCCCTGCTCCAAAAAGTCTGCTGCTTAGGTACTCGCTCTCTCAGCGTGCTGAGTCCTCTTGCCTACTAGTGTTTTCGGATGCTTTGCAGCAGGATGACAGCTCTGAGGAGTGAAACAAACCAGGAATGTGACTGCTGTCATGTGCCGGAGGCACGCTGTAGTAGTGACCTGGGATGGGCGGTGGGGTGAAGCTGGGCTTGGATGACAAGGGAGGGGAAGGATTTCCTGGAGAGGAAAATTGCCTGGCCAGCCCTTTGGAAAATGTAAGCGTGCGCTGCTGAAGGGCACTTGGGCTCCGTCCTGCAGCACCGCAGAGCTGGGTGTTGAGAGGAGGCATCAGCTGCGACCTGCCAAGCAAGGCACCCCGTGGCGTGCTTCTGGGGTTGGTCTTGCAGGTGCTTGGTGAGTAGGCAAGTGGATGAGGAAAGTTTTAATCAGCCTGCAAACAGAAGCTGGAGTAGCGAGAAAAAAGGAAACGTGTGAGGCGTTCCTTTAATTTATTCTAATAGCATCAGTCTCTGGTGGGCCTGAAGTGGAAGGACAGAGGTCTGGGGTTATTTTTAATCTATATCTATACCTATATCTATATATTGAGATCTAATTGTGAAAGGCAGAAGAAAGCCAATGTTGGAGAACCGTTTCATGGGAAGGAGAGGGTTAGCCTGTGAGCAGCCTAGTGTCTAGAGAAAGCCGTGATCATAGCAGTTTGAAACTCTCCAGGCTGTGCTGTGTGCTGCACTAATGTTCAGCTAAAAGCATGATCCAGTACCAATGAAGGCAATGGAAATTATACTACAAAGTGGCATAAGGAGCAGGAGCAGGCCCATAGCAATTTATTTTCAATCAGACAAGAGCCATGAAGTCATTAGTTATTTTTTCAGAAGGCTCTGGTAGGTATGCTAGAGAGCACTGTACCATCTCTGCTGTGCCATATATGCAGAAAAAGATTAATTCCCAGGTTAGCAAGATAAGAATTATGATGAGACAGAAGTCTGAGTCAGACGCAGTGGGGAGAGGCAAATGCTGCAGGCTGAAGCCACCCTTGGACTCCTGTTGAATTCTGAAAAGAGCTAGAGTGAGGGAGACTTTTTTTGTTCTTTTAATAAGAGAATCACAGAGGTTTTGAAAAACATGAATTTTGAAAGCAAAGAAATTGTGAATTATGGCTTCATTCTCTAGCTACAGCTATCCTGAGGATTTGGGGTACTTTGCAACTATTTAATTACTGTCACATCAGTGTCCTTGTAAGCATTGCAGAAAATAAACAGAAGTAAACTGTGCTGTGAGACTTGTAATCCAGCTGTAACTCCGATGCCTTTACTAGCAGCTCTAGAGCTATTTTCTTCACTGTAAGAGTAGAAAACTGAGGATAATACGAACTGGTAAATTAAATAGAGTGCAGGTCCCAGGACTTGAGTCCTAAAGGCTCTGCTCTGACAGTCTTATAGCCTGCTATTCTGAAACTCTGAAAGTGGCATAGTCTGAACACTTGCCTTCTTGCTGAGCGGTCGTGGCTGTGTGCAGCATTACAGTATGCACTCCCCTGGCGCCAGCTCTGGAGCTTTCATGCGTATGCAGTAAATGGATAGCCTAGTGGTCTTTATGTGCATTAATATTCTGTCTCTCGGTTACACAGAGTATGCAGATGAAATCTCCCACAGTGATTTCAGCAGGGCTCTGCAAGCTAGGATTTAGACTGCTCTTTTCATCAACTTGGACCTCTAGTGACATATTTGTAAAATATTTGGGGGTGTGTGTAGGGGTGTGGGTGTTCCACAGGGTGTTGCTCTGCTTTAGCATATTACAGAAATAAGCAAGCCAGGAAAATCATTGCCTCAATTCCACCATTTTTTAAACTCATGTTGGAAGAGCATATCATAAATCAAAGCAGAAGCAAAAACTTGCACTGTTCTGCACTCCCCCAAGCTGCTGCTTTTAAAAAGTTGACATTTGGTGTAGTGACAGAGTATGAAATCTGCAGTGAGAAATTAAGCATCAGAACAAGCAGGCAATTACTTCCAAACTTGTGCTTATATGTTGTGCATACAACATTCCCCCTCCCTTCTTTCCTCCCTTAATTTCCCTCTTAGTTTCCTTTGCCTGTCCGAATGTAAATCCTTCAGGTCAGGGCCTGTGTCATTTTTTATGTTTGTGAAGCACGTTGCACACAGTGGGTGCCACCAGAAACAAAACACGAACAACGACGATAACTCTGCGGTTTGGAACTTCTGCCGTGCAAAGCAGGCCGTATGGAACGAAACCAGGGAGAGGGTGCTGGGGCAGAAAGTTATAGCAGCCTCGCCTCCAGTGCGAGGGAAAGACAGACAGTGCTGGCTACTGGAATGTCACCGAAGAAATGCAGTTTACGGCTTTCTGCAGCAGCAGGGGAGAATTTAGCTCAACTTGAAACAAAACAGCAAGGAAAGCCTAGGTTGGACAACTGAGGTTAATGTGGAAAGAGCTGTTGAATGTTAGCTTTAGCAGCCAGACCCAGCTTTGCTAAAATAAAAAACAAAAGTTATTTCATTAAGGCCTCTGATGCTGAACACAAAGTACTCTGTGAAAGTTTAAATGCCAGGTGGTGTATTAAGTAAATAAAGTAGTCCTGCTGTAGGCATTGTTTCTCACAGCAGCCGGCTATAACCAGCGCATAGTACAAGTGACCATGTGAATCTCTGCCATGTGATGTAGTGCTATGCCTGCCTAATGTGCTGATACCGGGCTGGGAAGTCAGCGGAGACTTTTCTTTCAGTAGTTATCATTGTGTTGATAAGGGTCAGCTATTGCACGTGGCTTATTTGCACGGATTGGCTTACACCCATTAGTCATCTGGTTTGGATCATGAAGCGAAACCGGGTGTTTGCACAGATGTCATGCGTCTTTACAGAGCAGATTGAATGAAGAGGACTGATTGATTTTTATTTTAGTGACTTCTCAGATTTGTATCATAGTACTGCACAGTTAGCTTTTGTTTTAACTCAGTGGCTACCCTAAGGCAGCGGTTGCAGAATGTCATATCCCATTATCAGCAGTACTGGCAGCGCTGGATTTGTGTACAGCAAGAGTCATTTGGAAGGTGGCAGTCTGAAACTCCTGTTGCTCTGCTGTCAGCAGCGGGATTGGAAAGTTAGCCAGGTGATTCAGAAAGTGAAAAGCTGGTATTTGCAGCCTTCTTGACCCCGTGCTTGGTGAGTGATGGATGCACGGGAGGGTAAAGCATTCTTTGCTCACGTGTGCTTCTCAGCACAGCCAATCCTCCTGCTTCTGCTTCTCGTGGTTCTGCAGGGTGTTTCCCCATCGTGCTGCTACCTGCTAAGGATCACTCTTAATACCTCACTCCCATCATTGTCACTTGCACTTGTGAGGTGTGCGATTCTGTTCTGATGATGCTCGCTGGCCACAGCCAGAGTGTCTGGGCACGTCTTGGTGCTGCATCTCTCAACATAATTACCGTACTGATCCAACTGCTTGTGCCTGGCCCAAGCACTTACTCTGTGGCTACCTCAACCGTGAGCAGGACCTCGTCATTTATTACCTGTGAGGCTGTCGAACAGCAGTGGAATTTGCATTTGACTATCTTGAAAAAAAAGAAAAGCAGCCATCCTTTGCCATCAAGCTTGCGGCTTACCACTGTTTCTTTGCTACAAACTGTTTGCATTTGGTGCTCTCTCCAGTATTTGCAAGACAAACGAGAAGGGGTGGCAGAAAGCTGGGAGTTAGAAACCAGGCTGAAAGCTCTGTCACAGCAGCACTTCCTGCCCATGAGAACTAGAAAAATCACACTGTGAGGAATGTTTTGTTGTTTGAAAAGCAGCAAATTGAGAATTGTATACATCTCTGGATTCTATGCACTACTTCCTGCAGCTTGCCTATGGCCCTAAAAGCCCAGGTTCACAGCTCTTGGCAGCCATGTCTCCTGACAATAAGGCTCCCTGGCCTACTCGTATTTTCGGATATAAATTTCTCTGCTGAATAAAGGAAAAATGCAAGTCTCTGTTGAAAACAGGCAATGCGAAAACCAAAGTGACAAAAGTCGTCTAGTTGAGGAGAATAGCTATTATGAACTAAGTGTGAAAGCACGGGGTCACCGTGGGGGTTTTGATCTCAAAAAGTGCTGCCTGTGCTCTGTGTTTGCCCCGCCAGTGGATATCCTCAGGGCTGCAGAGCGTTTGGTGTGACTGTTCACTGATGACATCATACCGGTCCAAGGCGCACGAGGTCACCAAAGGTACCTCAGACCAAAAGTCTGTCTGGCCCAATGTTTTGTCCTGGATGGGGGACAATAGAGGGTGCCTGGGCAAGAGAGCAAGAGGAAGAGTGTATGGTTCGTACTTTACCTGATTACCATTCCGACTGCATCAGTTTGCTGCACAGGGATTGCTGTGTAATTAATAATTTCTATTGGAAGGAATTGATGTGGCCCATGTCTAGCTTTTCTCTACTGTATGAGTGTGAAAAAAAAAAATAGAAGTTGTTTGTAGGCCTACATTTGCTATATGAAATTGAATCAACTAGAAAGCTTGAGAGAATGAGAGGGCAGAAGTCAGCTGCAAGGGTGCTCCTGCAGTGGGACCAGGGCAGCCCTGCAGGGTGGATCCCTGATGGTTGGGACCATGCCAGACTGATCCAGCCTGGTCGTGCAGAGGTGATGGATGCTTTGGTAACGTATCCAGAACCTCGCAGTGCACTCTGTAGAGGCAAAACACAAAGCTGAAAGCTCCCAGGGCCCGCAGTGCCCCCTCTACCTGAGATTGGAGGTGTAGCCTGCTTGCAGTTCCCAGATGCTGGGTGTTGGAAAAACTGCTCTGGGTAAGGTAAGGAAATAAAATACTATCTCAGCTGTGTTCTGTTAGCCATGCTGACATAACGTGTCAGGTCTTTCCAGATTTGTCAAGTACATTTGACAAATGTAAGATAACCAATGTACAATTCGGGAAAAGTGGAAGATCCTGTCTAATCAGTATTGCAGGAGAAATCTGCAGTATTTTATGGCCATAAACCCTTTAAAGGATACAGCACTGAGAAAGTGTTTCTTCTGATCAGCCTTTTCTCATAAAGGGTCCGTGAGTTCTTCAGAAAGAAGAACAAATCTGAAAACTTTACTTATGAAACTCTTCAGCTTCCTGATTTTCTCAGTTTTAGGAGGAAAAAATGTTACTTCTTGGATTCCGCAGATATGAGTGTTGTTTAGGCACATGAATAGAACACAAGCTGAGTAGATCAGCCTGAATCCTGGAAACCAATGTTTTTGTTTTTACAAAATGAAATAGATCGTAAAGCAAAAGTTGCTGCTTTCAGGTTCAGATATTTCTATGGTTGAGACAACTTAAGGAGTCGTTTCCTTTCTGTTTGAACTAATATAAATAAATCAGATTTTTGCTGCAAAAATATACATTTCCCTGTTAAATTTTTGAGACAGCATATGTTATTTTAGTGACTTGAAGGATGTATTTTACCCCCTTTTTTTTTTTTTTTTTTGATTAATGAAAAGATCTGAAAGATATTTTTGGAAACAAGTAAGTCTCCCATTGCAACGCTGTGCCAGCTAGATGAAGAGCCATGGAGTTGTTTCATTAAGATTGAAGCAAAAGTGCTTACTAATGCAGCTAGGATAGATGCTGCTCAACCTTAACTGGGGTGCTTAGATGAAAGACTGGAAGGCTTGGCCATTGTACAAGTGATGCACTACTGATCACAGATACAGGCTATGTGGTTTGACAGCAGAAGCTGTAGTTCTTCTTGGGCGGGAAGCATCTTGAACTGGTATGTAAGTGAAAATGCTAGATATGGCAGGAAATTTCCTGGGCAGTATCGATCAGACTTTTGGGTACAATAACTAGTAAGATTATTTTTCAGGCTTGTTTTTAACTAATGTGTTTTACAATATTTAGTGTCAATATCACCAACAGTACTCGAATAGAAGCAGCCAGTAGCCATTTACCTGCTTATGGGTTCATAGTTTTACTGCCATTAAGTGGCATTAAACTTCATTTCACATAATTTGCATCAATTTGCTTATGTGTCAAAATTAACATAGCATTGTGTCTGCAGAGTGAATCAGCCTAATGAACAGGAGGCTCAACTCAGATTCACTTGTGCTTCTGACTACTTAAAATTCAGCAGCCGCAGCCTGCCTAGTTCTCTGTATCACTGCCAGTTGAAGAATGCAAATGAAAGGATGGTGCTGTCCTGGGAAGGAATCAGACAAAAAGAGTCACTTGGAGCCACTGCAAATGGAAACTCTCCTCCGCCCCCCTCCCCCAC
>VXAA01003459.1:1346643-1372906 GCA_013399115.1 Anseranas semipalmata
TTTTTTTTTTTTTTTTTGAGAAGTTTCAGTCTAAATGCTAAATTAATACATCCCTATGTATAAACCTGGAAAGCTATTTTAGCAATAGTTTTATTGTTAGCAATGGCATTATCTGCTTGCTCAGGTACAGGACAAGAGAATACTGAAGTGTGATTCCTAGGAAGAGGCAAACTACAAAAGTGATTTATTTGTCACTGGCAGTGACTTTCACCAGTTTTAGCAACTTCATCTTAAGCACATAAATACAACTGAAATGTCTGACAGTGGGCTGCTGGTTATATCCTTTGGACCCTCAAAAGGGGAGTGCAACTCTGTTCAGAACCATCCAAACCCACCCTTTTGTAAAGGAGCATTAGTTCATCCCCGAAATCTCTACCAGCATAACCGGTAGGCAGGTGGCTCCAAAGGGCCATGGGGGCAGGGGCTGTTCTCTCTTTCTGGAAAGGGGTTGATTGGAGCTCTGAACAGAACTACACATAGCACAGCTGATAAATAAAAGGGAGGCTTTGGCAGGAATCACTGGGCTGTGAGCATCCTTCCTCCCAGAAGCCACCAGATGCATCCTGCCAGGTCAGGCATGAAATGCAGGTGACAGAATTAATTGTGGGTGTCACCCTGGAAATGTAGGAGGGCAGCCACCCTTCTTCTCTTGGGAGTACGTGAACAACAGTGTAGCGATTTATCCTTTCCTGTTATGTATCGGTGGAAGGCTGATTTGGATCAGAATGCCCAAGTAGGTGGGTGGAGATTTTAATACCATCCAAAATAAGGGCTTTATTTAAAAGAAACGGTTGCACATATCTAAAGAAGCAAGTGAAGGTATCAGCATTATTTTTGTATGTGTGTGACTAACTGCATGCCAGTTAGTGTTGCATGCTATCTTGGGCCAGAGCTGTGGGCTCTGCTGTTACAACAGCATCTTCTTGGGACTCTTGCATCCAACCTGTGATGTGCAGCTAGATCCAAGCTGACGCTGTGCAAAAACAGGCACAGAATTGAATGTTGGGCCATTGCTGCATACCATCAGAGACAACACTGTCATAGGTAGAGGACAACTGGAAATTGCCCCATTTCGTTCAAAATTAAGACTAGTTAACTTAATTAAGACTAGCTATTTAGTTCTGTTACTATCTCACATATATATTCTGAGTAAGAGTAAAGATACACTATAATATGTAGGTTGCTTCTTTACATGGATACAGTTAGGCACTACATTCGTATACTCTTGAGATTATTTTTATCCATATGCATATTCAATTACACAAATATTAGGACTTATGACTCATCAATAAGGAGACGACAAAGTTATCCTCTTTTTGTGGACTTATGCCACCAGGAATGAAACAGCATGATGAACCAGAACAAAGCAAAACTCTTGGACTGTTTAATTTCCTTTTACATCAAGGTTACCCACGTCGTTGACCAAGGGAAGCCAGTAGATGTGATTTTTTTGGATTTTAGCAAAGCTTTTGATACTGTCTCTCACAGTATCCTTCTGGACAGAATGTCCAGCATACAGCTAGACAAGGGCATAATATGATGGGGGAACAATTGGCTGATGGGTCGGGCTTAAAGAGTTATAGTAAATGGGGTTACATGGGGCTGGTAGCCAGTCACTAGTGGGGTTCCGCAGGGCTCCATTTTAGGGTCAGTCCTCTTCAATGTTTTCATAAATGACTTGGATGTAGGACTCAAATGCACACTAAATAAGTTGGTGGACGATACTAAATTAGAAGGTGTTCTACTCCTTCAAGGGTGGAGAGGCCTTACAGAGAAATCTTGGCAAATTAGAGAGCTGGGCAATCATCAACAATATGAAGTTTGACAAGAGCAAGTGACAGATTCTGCACCTAGGAAGGGGCAACCCTGGCTGTACGTACAGACTGGGGGATGAGAGGCTGGAGAGCAGCCCCATGGAAATGGATCTGGGGGTTCTGGTCCGTGGCAACTTGAACATGAGTCAACAGCATGCCCTGGCAACCAGGAGGGCCAGCTGTGTCCTGGGGTGCACCAAGCACAGCACTGCTGGGTGGTCGAGGGAAGTGACTGTCCCTCTCTGCTCTGCGCTGGTGCGGCCTCACGTTGAGCACTGTGTACAGTTTTGGGCACCACAATATAAGAAGGACATAAAACTATTAGAGAGTGTCCAGAGGAGGGTTACAAAGATGGTGAAGGGTCTGGAGGGCAAGACCTATGAGGAACGGCTGAGGTCACTTGGTTTGTTCAGCCCAGAGCAGAGGAGACTGAGGGGAGGCCTNCGAGAGGTGGTCGGGCACTGGAACAGGCTCCCTGGGGCAGTGGTCACAGCACTGAGCCTGCAGAAGTTCAAGGAGCGTTTGGACAGTGCTCTCAGACACAGGGTCTGCTTTTTGGGTGGGCCTGTGTGGAGCCAGGAGTTGGACCCGATGATCCTTGTGGGTCCCTCCCAGCTCGGGATATTCTATGATTCTATTATAAAACTGGTTTGGGACAATCAATAGAAAACATGGGACAAAACCTTCTGTTGGCCAGTGATACGGTAACTAATCTACTAGAACTTTCCCCTCTTTTTTTTTTCTTTTGTCTAAAATTGTTTTATTAATCTAATGGAAAAAAGGAAGAGCTATTTAGTTTGCTAACATGAAAATAGCACACTTGATTACGCATTTCATTGCCTGATGAAAGAAACATTAGCATTAGAGATAATTACTTGGCATATCAGTTCATGTCATTATCAGAACCAGTGGAGTTTGCAGGAAACCTCAAAGACTGTTTCTTCTCCAAAATCCTACATATATATTGAATTTTTTCAGCTTCATTATAGAAAAGTCTAGAAATGCTGGCTGGCCTAATTGTTTAACACATACTTTCTTAAAAACAAACTGTTTTCAGCCATGGGATATAAGCTCGTTCTTGTCTCTTCAATCAATTTCTTCTGTAGTAGACCAGCGCAGCTATTGCACATACATGTACCTATGTATTTACACTGATGCCATCTGTTTAGAGGGCAGTTCAATGGGATTAAGTTAATACAAAGTTCTGTTACTCCTGAACTGATTTTGATTTGGGGAATGTATCTGAGATTTTCATTCTTTAATGTCACAGGCTTTTATAAAATTCTTTGTAGGGTTTAGGACATTGAGCTGTATCATAGCAGCAAAGTCTTTGTTTTAATAATCATAAAACTATTTAACATTTCCTACAGGATTATTCCTTCAATCTCAGTGTTATAGAAATGTAAATAAAATAGCTACCACAATAATGCTATGAGGTAGGCTTTTAAATAGTAAACGTTGAAAAGTCTAATTACATAATTTAATCAAATTCCCTGCAAAATAATTACGATTTCCCTTCACCTCTGTGCAGAAATTGAGTTACAAAAAAATTGAATCTCGAATGTATTAGGGTGTGCCTTGCTTTGTGCATTTATGCTTGAAGAGCCTAGGAGAAACAGACAGTTCTAAGGATGAAAGTGCTCCCAGTAAAGTTGCTGGAGTCACAGACACTCTTCATCTACAAAAACTCATGCCAAGTGTCCCAGGCTGCCATCCACAAGGAGACTCAGCATCAGTGAATGTTCTTATAAAATGGAAGCCAGACTGTCTGTGAGGAACTTTCCTGGCCATGCTGTTACACATTTATAACGAGGTGACAATAGTTTTCATGGGATATAACAGATGTTACATCCTTGGTCTCCTTCATCCACATCTTCCTGTGTCCTATGGCTATCCTCTATACTTGTATGCCAGCCTTGTTAGGACTGTGAATATGTGGTTCCCTTATGTCTGGTAATAACTCTTTTGGCAGAGCTTGCTGATACTGGAAATCGTTTTTGTAGACTTGCCGATACATTAGCACATAATGAACACATCCCAGCAGTAAGACTTTAAGATCTAATGGTGTTTTTCTCCCTTTTAGTGGTTTTCCATTTGCCTGAATTACAGGTACCATCCACTTTGAACCTCAATGTAAGTGCTTAGGAAACATTTGTACATCCATAAAAACACAGAAGATAAGAGCATCTTCCCCAGAACTGTTTATCTAAATCTGCAAGCAAAAACTGTCCTTTTAATCCTTCAGCATATGGAACACTCTCCAATCTCACTGAAATCGGTAGAAGATAAGGACATTCAAAACACCAGGGCTGTTCTTCTTGCCTCTTTTTGTGGCATGTCACATTAGCCAACATTTATATCTGCCTACAACACCCACTCTCCACTGGATCTGTGATTACTGCTGCTTGATTGGCAGAGCTGCAGGTCTCTTGAAATAAAAGTCCTTGGAGAGCAGCTGCAATTTTGAAAAACAACTGAAGTAGGGAGTGAGTAGGGGGTCCTTTCTGATTCCAGTAAAGCGAAAATGTTTCAATAAAAGTTAGGATTTTCTTTAAAAGAAATAAATACGTTACACTGCAACATTAATACCACTACAAATAAAACATCTTAGGTCTTAATCATTTTTAAAGTTTCCTGATGAGTGATTCTATTCTCTTATGTCTCTTCATATGTAAAAGCCATCAAGAAAGGATGTTTTTAATGAAGAGTGATATTAAAAGAACAGTTACCTGAATTCCTCATTAATTCCTTTAATCATAAGATATGGTAGCTCTTCTTCAGATATGTCAGCAGTAATTATTTCTTCAAGAAATAGATCCCTTCCTGAGTTGTTGGATTGCTGGTCTTCTGATTCTAGCATCTTAGTTATTACTGAGTTTTATTGCTTACTTTCCATTAATAAAAAGTTTTCTTTTAAAACACTGTCTTGTGAGGTAGAATGGTGACAGTGAGAGGTAATGAACATCCTTTGAGGTCAATGGAAGTCAGGATATAAAAACATTCCCGAGGGTTCATTCAGCCAGGGTTCTTGAGGTGAATCAGACATTAGATTGCAGAAGTGCTTTGAGTATAAAGTGGGTTGTACTAATACACTTTGCCCTGGGTTGAAAGCAAGGACTGGTAGAGGGTGGGTTTACACCAGTGCAAAGCCTTTGAGTGGAGGTATGCAAAACTCCCCGGTGGAACCTTGAAAGGTCATACTAAGAAGATGAACTAAAGTTGCCATGAAGACGCATTATCATGTTCTGAAACGTTTGTTTGAATGGCTTGGGATTTTATGCTTATTAAAAGCTATCTATCTGCTCCTTTTCAGTGGACTTGAATCCACTATGGACTAACTAATTATCTACACAAATCTCTGGAAGTACAAGAAGTGAACCAAATTCAGAGATCATATAGGTGCCTACAGCCCACTTAAAAATTTGAAGCTCTGCTCAGCCTCAGAGTTTTTATGCATTTAAGTCTGCTCTTATTTATGCTGGCATAAGAGAATCATCCTTTGTTTGCTGACATACATATAGATATAACAAGAAACACAGATGTTGTAATGAATTTTCTAATTGGATGTGGATGTCTTGTTGTTCTTAAACGGATAATAAATATAGCTTAAGTGATCCGTTTGATCACAACTCGGAACTGCCCTAAGAACATAACCTAAAATACAGCTGGGGTAGATACATGTGTCAAATAAAAACAGGATGCTCACAAGACAAATGGTCGGCTGCTGATATTGATTTTCAGCAGAAGATAAGAATAGTCTTTCCCCTCAAAGGCAGCTGAAAACAATTCTAGTTTGTATAAAGGCATTGCCAAGAACCTTATAGAAAGCAGGCTGAGGTTCATGGGAAATATACCGTTTCTTTTTGCCTCTGCTCCTAATTTTGTTCTAACTGCTGGCCGAGATAGTTAGAATAATCAAAATGAAGAAAAAGCAAGCATTAAAGCTCTTGAGCGACTTGCCATGAGATAGAGGTAATCCTGAGATTCACAGGAGTATTAAAATTGCAACAAGAAAGTAACACCAGTGCTTAGGATCATTTTAGAAATAAGAAACCAGACAGGAGGTTAATATAACACAAACTTAGAGCTCTCTGATCTTGCCACTATGCCTCCCAGTGTAATGGGTCACACAGTTCACCCAGCAGAAAGATTTAAAAAGTTTTAATGGGAAGGCAGAGCAATTCCCTTTTATAAATGAGAGGGTGAGATACACACTTTTAGTCTGGGGAAAGGTGATGAAAAAATACAGGTTTACTGTAAAGCTGAGATTTCTGTCTGCTTTTCTTCTGAAATGATTTTTAGTAATTATTCTTTTTTACAGCCTCTGGCCTCTCCTCTTCTCCATCTACCCCAACACAAGTGACCAAGCAGCCCACGTTTCCTCTTGAATCCTATAAGCATGAGCCTGAGAGACTAGAAACACGGATTCACTGTTCTTCACCTCCGGACACAGGGCAGAGATTTTCTTTGCCTCCATCCCAAAGTGCAGCCAAGCCTCCTATAATGACACCATCTCCCTGTGCTACCTCAAAAACAGTGAGTAAAGCTTGTGTCCGGTTTTCCATTGGAAAATGTACAGTGTTGTGTGTAATTATTTCTTGTACTACAAGCTAGAGCTTGTGTGTTCATACAATGTGTGTTCTGTGTGGAACAGAGTGAGAACAATTTCATGTGCTGTTTACTTAAGACTTGTCTCAGCTTCTCTCAGCGTTCAGTTGACAAGGCACTAGGAATCCGAAGGTGGTAGATCCACATGTGATTTAACCAAATAGCAACTAATTTTTGCACTGTTCTCAAGTGAGCTTTGCAGTGGCTACAGATCCCAGAATACATTGCTGAGATGCCACTTTAGAGAAGGATAAAATTTTATTTAGGTTTGTCTTCTATCTCCCTTGAAAAGAGCTGACGAGAGAGCTAGCAGCCAAGGAGAGTGTATCAAAAAGAAATCCACAGAATGAGCTGCAGGGTTTTGAGTTCTTGCTGCCTCTGGAGTCTGAGATGACCGGGACAACTGCTGTCTAATGGCACTAATTGGTCTCACGCCATCCGCCCCAGCTCAGAGAGCAGAGGAAGAAGGGCAGAACTACCAGGGTATTTAAGCAGACTCCAGGTAGCAGCGGTGTCTTCACAGGAGTGGTGTCTTCAGCTCCTGGGAATGCGTGAGCTCAGCAGTTCCTGGGAATACATGAATTCCAACCTCCGATACTCTCTGCTGCAACAACTGCACTGCACGCCTTTGTCGTGCCTCCTCCCTCCCTGCCTCCCTTGGCCAGCCTGAGCCTCAGAGGCATCACTGTTATTTTCTTCTGCACTCCTCTGCCTTTTTGCTCTTTCTTTTTCCCATTAATTCCTTTGTATTAACCTTATCTTTCTGTTCAATGTTCCCCTCGCACATAGAACTAGCACATTGTGATCTGTCTCCACAGTTAACTAACCTGTATTTATCTTCCCCCAGCTTTTCTTCTTTTTCTTTCTCAGAATGTAAAATCTCTGACATTTTCTGTATCTAGAAATCTAGAACCGCACAGGACAAAAAAGTTCATGGGTCTGTTTCCCTCTTGAAGTGCTACAAGTTCTGTTTCATTCCAGTTCTTACTGATTTAGAAGAAGGAAGTCTCCTCCCACTTGCCCATGGGAAAGCTGTTCCAGGATCTGGATATGCTAACACAGCAGTCCCCAAACTTTTGCTTTTGTGTTAGGTACCTCCACAGTAGTGGCTGCAGTTGTTGTGCTGTGTGTTTAGGTACCAGTCCAAATACCACTTCCAAGTGGTTCGCAGACATCCAGTAAAACACATGCCCTGGTTTGGGGGAGCCCTTCTCTAGTGGTTAGGAAGTTTCTGATTTTGGGCCTGCATTTTTTCACGTACAGTTTATGACCATTTGCTTTTATAAATAATAGATATTTTCATTCATTGTTCATTACATCCTGTTGTACCTGTAGCCAACCTTTGTTTTTCTAGACTAAGTAAGCCAAACTCTCCTTGCAAAATACAGACCTTCTGTTCTGCTATGCAAAACTAACTAATTAAAAGTATTGAAAAAATAAATCCTACACTTATAGTCAGGAACTCCGTCAGTAAGCTTTCTGCAGACTATTCACTGCATTTTCACTAGCCTTGGGATACACAAATTATGAAACTCAAGGGCTTGCAGGACACAAAAATATTTGTGGTAGGCTTCAGTCTATCAGTCATATTTGCATGTGAATGTGGTTTTCTCTGTTAGGCAGCTACAGGGGAGTCTTTTGTACCTGTTAGAACAGAAATGGGGAAACAACATAATCTTAGGACATTCCAGTGGCTGAAAGACTGAAAAGTTTGTTTTGTTTTTAATTATTTGCTGATTGGGACAATATGAAGTTGAGTGAAGATACCAGATAAAAGAAACAGACCTCTTGGGAAGTATTTATCAACTGTTGTGGTTGTGTATCTGTACAAGAGAGAGTCTGGATGGAAACACAATATATTGGACTCAATTATCTCCTTTTCAAAAGATATAGAAAAATACATATAAAATACACAGGATGTACAACACCTGATTATCTTTGTTTTGTATCCTCTGTACTCATTTATATCTGAGAAAAGTCAGTGTGCAGGGCTGCTGTGAATCATTAGGTTTTTGTTTTACTTGGGAACAAGTATCAGCAGCTACAGATCAGCGAGGAACAAAGCCGTCGATGTATAATTTTCGACAGAAGCCATGGAGAGAGATTTGTCACACTCTTCTAGTAGGAGGAACTGTTAGGAGGGAAAGGCTGTTTCCGCAGAAGGGCATGAAGCCGAAGCTGAAGCGTGTCCACTCAGGACTGTTGTGCCTTTCAATCCCTGTAAGTTATTTCCCTAGCGTTCCTTTACAAGTATGACAGCAGTAGGCCAGCAACCCTGATTTGAATACTGCATTTCAGACACTTCATTTATTCTTAGCTGTGTGTTAACAAACACTTGTTTTCACAGTGCAAATGCCATAAACAGATCTGTAAAAAGCAAACTCAATTTCTTGTTGACTTCATCACTGTTTCTTGGCATAACAATTCCAAATACCTTAAAAACACTATAAATTATAAGATAAATGGTTTCATAGTGGACATGCTGTTAGATGTTCAGTTTATTGACAGGGAAGCTTTTATGTTGACAACTGAAATGAGAAGTTGACTCTTATCTACAGGGCTCTGTCAACTTAAAGCTCATTACATTGTTTAATTAGTGATGATATGTAAGATCCTAAAACTATTATAAATTATTTACATTTGCTGTATACATTTCAATAGCAAAGAGGAATCCTTGGAGCCAGAGCTGGAAGTATTATTAAAAAAAAAGCAGAATAGTAGATGAGTATAGGAACGTGTAGTATCAGGACTTGGAACTAATCTTAACCCATTTTTATAACAACCTGCATTTGAAGCTGATTGTGTACTTGTTTTTTATATGTCTGAGACTGTGGTAGTGAATGGTTAAATCTGTTCAATAATAGAGAAGGCATGAAGGAAAGAATAAAAATATTTATTTTTCAGCAGATGTAATCAGGACTTCGAAGTTTTAGTAGCACTTAGCATATATTTTACTGTGATTTTTAAGTCTGAACAGAGGGAGATGCTGCTTCTACAAGTATCATCTTAACACAGTATACAAATCTAAGCAATTAACCCCATGCTAAATGGGCATCTGTGATGATCACTAAGGCCTGGATTTATCCCACCTAACTTTAGAAACCTATCTGAGCTGCTTAAGTTGAGAGCATAGTAGCTCTGGTTGCCTCTGCTGTTCAGAGAGGCAATTGCAGGATAAATCAGATCTTAAGTGGGTCGAACAGCCCTTCGCACTGATTATACAGGGAGTGACTCCGGCTGTTGCATTTCTAGCTGAGGCATTTGTTAGGTGCCCAAAGCTAGATGTGATGAGCCTGTGACAGACCACTGCAGCAGCTCTTACAGGCTTTCCCCTGGGCGTGTAGGTGTTCCTGGTGGTTGAGTTAGAAGGTTAGAATCAGAAATTCAGCTGATAAGAGATCAAAGCTATACCAAAAGATTAGCGTGCGCCACATTAAACGGGGAAGGAGCGACTTGATTTTTCACTGTACAGTTCATGACTCTGTACTTTGGCCTTGTGTTGTTTGGACTGTGTAACCTTCAGGCAGTTAAGTGGTGAATGATAACTCTTCTCTAATGTGACATAACTAACCATGAAAGGAATGTAGAGAGGTTGCAAATTCAGTAACGAACACGTTTTCCCTGTTTCCGCTTTGCCCCTATTTTAAAGTGGAATGTAGTGTGTTGAGCTTAATGTGGTTGTATCCTTTTCAGTTTGTCCTTTCTTCTTCCACTGACGCATAATACACTGTGAAAATAGCAGTATTCCCTGTCTCCTGCAAACACAAGCATTTTTGTGGTACATCATTTCCTGGCCTTTATGAGCTTCCTCCTTCTCTGCATGAGGAGAGTCCAGGCCAGAGAGAGAAGATGCCAGCTCCAAATTGAGTTCTCTTTCAGTGAAAAACAGGACTGGGGCTTCCTCTGCTCCGAAGAAGTGTCGAAGGCAGAACATACTTACAGATGGTCCCTTCCATATGATTGTGGACTTAACCACTGCTCTCTAAAGAACTTCTGAGCCTAGTAATTTCCCAGAACTTCTGTAAAAAGATGGCATCTCAGACAACAGGTAGCCTGAGACTTAGGCTAAGCTTGTGTGAGTAAGTCTTCTTAAAACTGCACATGTAGGACACAGGAGAAACTGGAAGAGTACAGTTTTATACAGTTGTTGCTGCTCCAGCATATGGAAGAGGAGAGGTATAGCCTACAAGTGGGACTCTCCCTTCCGATCACAGATACACAGAGGGAAGGAGAAGACTGTTTCAACAGCTACCTGCTTGTTAAACGGTAGCATTTCCCTGTAAGGCTATTCATGCTGTTTCTTAGCCAAAATGTAGTAAACTCAAAAACAAGGCTGATAACTTGTTTAGCGTGAAAGACTATTACATCACACCCTGCTGCTGGCAAGGAGCCTGGGAACCAGGATATGTGCAGCAGGTCCTTCAGTTTGGCTCTCTCCAAAAAGCCATGCCACCTATCAGAGCTCCATAATCACTCTTGGCTGATTAAAGAGATTTAAAACTGATGAAGAGAACACAAAATGTTCTTTGATTCTGACGTTGTCTTTAAAAAAAAAAAAAAAAAAAAGGCTGGGAAAAAAGGAATCCGGTCTGCAAATATACAAGAACTCCCTATTTCAGCATTCATGTGGTTTAAGGAAATACATGAGTGCCAAGACATTACTATGATTCAGCTTTGATTTACACCACAGTAAACTGATCACAGAAATTAGAGCCAGCAAGGCTGTCATTTACCAGTAAGAAGGCTCTTGCAGTGTTGTGTCCAGACTAGTTTTAAGTGCTTTAATACCAGCACTGCTTCTGGGAGATGATTCTGTTCTCTAATAGATCCTATGGGCTGTGACAAGCCATCTGTGTTTCAACATTTCTCCCTAATGGAACTGTTGCTGTCCATGTGAAAGTGCATTTAATTTAAAAATGGTATATACTTGTCCAACAGTTGGCATGTAAGTAATTAGTTGCAAACTTAGTAAATGAACAGCTTTTTGATAATGTGTAATTTAACTACTTAACAATTACATGCGATGTTAATGGAAAAATGTCCTGAGCCTACCAGATTTGATTTCAGTCTGCTTTGACAGAGGATCAGGGTGGCTCCACTGAACTGAATACAGGCCCACAGAATTATTTAATGTCGTTGGAAAGCCCATGGTGCGGTTCAGTGGGATGTAAAAAATAAATGAACTAGTAAACTCACTTGGAATTGAACATTACAAAACCAGAAAGCTTCAGCTATACCACACTCCTTCTGTTTAATTACAACTCCCATTTTATTAATATTCTGTTCTGTCCCTTTACTTTCTCCCTATTAGTCTTATCTTTTGTATCACATTTGGTATCCCCCCCGTTAAAATATCCAAAAGCATCTTACTAGTCATTTTCTATTGGTTAATTTGCTTTTTTTAAAACTACTTATTTGGTTTAGAAGAAAAAACGTACAGTCACAACCTCCTGTAACACTGGTTTCCTAATGTATTTGTATTCTGGTTGCAGTGTGCAGATTCATGGCAATCAATCATAGGATGTAGAGAAATTATCCTGCATAAAGATAAACTTTTCTGCCCTAAGGAAATGCATGTCTGTGGCAGCTTGTGGCTTTTTCTACAGAGCTAATTTAATCACCTATCTATGAGTTTACTCTGTGGAGAATTTATTTTAACAGCATAAAGGCCTACAATTCCTGTTCCTCCTAGTCCTAGATCAAAAGGAGAAAGGCTAGGTAGAAGGGACGAATAGCCAAAATGCTGAGTCCAATCAATTCCCAGCTGCTTTGGCAGCTCTCATAGGGCTGTAAGTAGCTATGACAATTAAAACCAGAGCATCTGTGAGTTTCTTCTAAGGTACACATTGGTACCAAACTCATGACCCCAGCATCCTGAAGAGAAAGTTAGTGTCTTAAAGCAAAATTACTTTTGTCACCATATATCCTGCACTGTGCGTGGTATAAAAAATATAAACCTAAGTACCTGGCTTCATGTGCCTATATAAACAAGGAGCTTTTTAATAAGTAACATGATGTAAGAGGGTGGTTTAGGATTTACAGCCTGGTTTTACCATTGAACTGATTTCTCGTGTCACAGGTTACTTCTCAATTTTAGACTCGTTAATTTAATAAGCATCCTGTCATTCTGTTAGGAGATCGGAACTTATAGGAGTAAGCTCTGTTCGTGGTCACAAGGCTGATACATACTTTCTGACTTAATGTAAAGGTGCAGCTTAACAGAGGATTGCTGCCAGTCTCTTACCAACTATATCTGGCAGTTTAGGAACACAGAAATTATTTACCATGTCGGCTGTTTATTCACAAAGCAGTAGGGATTACAGACCAAGGTCTTTTCACAAGAACAGAGGAGAGATGCACAGTTTTGAACCTTCTCTGTTGCACCATGCCTACTTACGTATTGGACTAGATGGAAAATACAGCTAAAAATAAGCAAAAAATGCTACACAGGCTGGGAACCTTGGGAGGGAACTCTATGAATTCCTCACCGATCTCCATCACTTTTAGCCTGGCTTTGTCTATATTGTGTTTTTAGATACACCGTCTTTAAGAGCCAACAGAGCTTTAAAGAACGTAAACAGCTGGTGGATACCAAAAGGGCATGGACTACATAAAGCAGCAATATTCCTTTCTCTCTTCCTCACAATGTTGCCTTGTCCCTTCCTCTGACTGGATGAAACTGTTGAAGTTGGGAGAAATAAGGGGGGCATTACAATCAACACTCACTTCTGTACAGCTTCTTTCCTGCAGCGTTCGTATTTTATAGTGCCACTATCTGCTTATGCATGAGGAGAGCAATGCAGCTCTTTAGAAATATAGCTTGTGTCTGTGTCTTTTTTTTTTTTTTTTCTCTTTTAAGATAACAATCAACCAAGTTTGGCCATTTGAAAGTCAGCTGCATGGGCTGCTGACTCAGAAGAGGACTAGATACCATCTTGGCAGCAGCTTGGAAAAATGTTTCCATTGTGCTTGTGAAATGAATGCAAAATATTTATTCTTTGAGCTTGTTCACAACAGCATTCTTAGCTGGAATTAAGGGTGAGGCCATGTGGAAGACATTTTTAGGAAGACAATAATGATTTGTGCAATGCCCAATGTATGCATAATCTTATTTTATGATTAACAAAGAGCAAAGCTCCTACCATATGGGGTTTATAAGCTGAAGTGTAAAATGGTGAAGTAATCAATAGACCCCAGAATCATAGAATATCCTGAGCTGGAGGGACCCACAAAGATCATCGAGTCTGACTCCTGAACAGACAACAGAGGAGAAAAGGTAACAGAGGCAGACAAAGAGTCAGTAAAAGAAGGGGAGGGGGCAGAATTCAGGAAAGGAGGTTTTCATTTAGTCTTTTTGCCTGTTTAGGGTTACAGTCAATTGCCAGTGATAAGGGTAGTACCTTAGGTTTTTGAAAATTTTATCTATCGCACTTTTTCACTTAAAGCTGCACATGCCAGGGCATCTGCAGCATGTAGAAAGCCTTCTTCCTTGTACCTCAGAACAAAAAGTTACTAATTGTTATTTTGTGGTATATGAGCACATATAATTTCAGCAGAAAAATAAACATGATTCTTGCCCTGAGGACCTTATCGTCCAAGAGCCTGATCTAGCAAAACAGGCCAGGCAAATTCTAAAACCGTAAGCATTGGCTTAAACAGGATTGTTCCTAAGCACTACTTCCCGTATATACTTGCAGAATAGATTTTAAGTGTATCCATAACATAGCAATGTCATTGCTAGCTAGGTGCTGAAGAAAGGTAATCTGAAGGTTACAGCGTTGAGTTTGGTTGAGGTTGCTATGTATTTATGTTGCTGAATCTCAGGTGCTGTTTTGTTTTGGTTAATGTCAATGCGATGATGGCCTTGATCCAGGAAAGCACTTAAATGTGTGGTTAATTTTAAGTATGCTGGTGGTCCGGTTGGATCAGCAGTACTAGAGCTCTTAAAGCTATATTCATGCTTAGCCACTTTGCTTGGTCAGGGTCTTTGTACAATTTTTATTGCCTATGAAAACTCTTACAAATGACTAGCACAAGTACTGGAGATGGGAAGGGAAGCTGATGGACAGACAGAGGATTGAAAAAGAGTTGGGGTAAACATCAGAGATTCAGAAAAGACTAAATGAGGGAAAGAGCATGGGTATCGGAAAAGAAAGCTCCTGGCGACAATGGGAAATAGTTGATCACCGAGTAGCAGGGAGAGCAGCAGCTGCAAGATTGCTATCTGCCTGCTGCTGTGTGTTTGGCCTTTCAAGCTGTGGGTGTTGGAATCATATTTACTTGGAAACATTCATGGTGTGTACTACCTCAGCACCAAGCTGCTGCCCCTTTCCCTTAAGCATACTGACAATGACCGCTCGAGAGTACATCCCAACAGACATGTTGTGCACAGGGACAGGACACGCCAAAGCTGATTCCTTAGGAAGCGCCAGGAGGAATAGTTTCTACAGAGAGTGTGCAGCTTTCTTTCCTGGACTATGTCTTCAGAAAGAGACAGCAAGATGCCACTGTGACCACTATGGTACAAAAGGACATAATACTAGCTGGTCACCAAGTAGTTTCTTCCATCATCCACAATTTTACAGTTACAGAGGTTACGTTTTGAAGAAAAGGATGATTTCCTCAATCTCCTTTCTTTTCCTTATGGCCCCAAACATGGCTGTTGCTGCTTTAGTTCTTCAATTTCCAGATTTCTTCTCCTTTCAGTTACAGAGTTGTAAAGGAAAACAGAGTTTAAAAAAGAGAAAAATACAGTGCCAGGAGCTAGGGCATGCTTTTTGAGATAAGGGAGAGCTGGCTGCACCTATTTGCCCTAACAGAAGATCACTTATGTGACATCACTTGGTCTCCCCGTGCCTCAGTTTCCCATTTATAAAAAATATGGTGTAACACTTCCCTAAGTCAAAGAGATACATAAAAATGTTCTGCAGAACTCAGATATTCTCAGAGCAGGAGATGTAAGTGGCTTAAGATAAGTTAACTATAGATAGTGCATTGTATTTAAAGTTTTTAGCAACAGGCTTTTACACTCCAGCCTATAATAATGTATAGAAAGCTATCATGTTTTCAGAGCTCATCAAGATTTACACAAAAGATCATTGTAAAGTAGGCTGCTTTTCTGAGTTACATATTTTAGAGCTTACTTTAAAATAGTTGAGACATTCTCAAGAACTGATAATTTTCAAAGAATTACCACAGGACATTCTGGCTTGCAGATTGTATACACGTTAGTAAATATACACGCATGCCCTAGATCTGAAGTTGTACACTGGAATGTAGACATGCTCGTTTTTACTTGTTTTAACCACAACTAAACATGAAATTACTTTAAAAATGTGAATCAATGTAATGTCTATCTAAGTCAATTAACAACCTTAAATAAATACTGTTTTTTTCTGGAGATCTATAGCCAGGCATCTGTTCTGAACTTGTTGTGCCATCCCCAGGAGTTTAAAATATCATCAAAACAAACTAAAAACGAATATAACAACCACCGAAACGTCAAATCCAAATCAGCTCCCCTTCCTTCAGGAATGCCCCATCCTGTCTCTCACTCACAAGGCCTTACTCCGCCATCTCCTGAGAAGAACCCAGCTGAAACTCCTAGACTTATCTCAAATGACCAAGGTTAGAGCATGCTTTTGGGATTGTGCAGCCAGTAGCAGTTTCCCTTCTGCACTGCCATCACTCCTCTGTGAGCACTTTCTCTGGCTCCCTCTGTGACAGACAGCACAGGACAGAGGTAGTGTCCCTGATACAAAGGTCCAAAGCTCTCAGAACTTTTCACCTCAAAAGATGATGCTCTTGGTTTCAAAAGATAATTAACTTGGAAATAGGACCATCTTGGCAGAAACAAACACTTTGATCTCAAACTACTGACTGCATTATTTAATTTGGTATTCAACTGCATTTTTTTCATTTAAGTGAAATGGACACTGAATTTCCAGTCAGCTACTTAAGCGTGCTTCAGAAACTAAGAGGCATCTCCATAGAGCTTATATACAATTTAATGTATATATATGTAATACATATACATATATGTATATATGTATATATGTTACATTCTCTAAGTAGACTTTAATTCTGACCATACTGAAATTAGTGCCATTTTTTCTGTTGGCTCCAGAAGGGCTACATTCACTCATAGCTCACCTGTTACTTCACCTGTAAGGACAATTTAAACAGTCCGTTTTCATACTACTGATAACTGGGAGATACCACACTGTGTTAATACAGAAGTCTCCTCAAATAGACTGCTGAATGGTGAATGCAATGCTTTATTTCCCTATTTTGAGAGCTTGAGATAAGCTACAAAAAAAAGCCCTTGGGAAGCATGTCAAGAAATAATTTCAGCTCCCAGCAGACATCTAACTACAGGCTGCGTCTAAGCAGTCTGCATCTACGTTTATGTGCTGGCAAACCCAGCATTTACCACATCCACAGACCATGAATACACTTTTGTATCCACATCTGCATAAACAATGCAGTAACTTAAGCATGGTGGCAGGCTTGCTGGAGGTATATCCCAGGTCCTTCGCATGGAACTAATTTGAATTTCAGTTGTGGTTCACGGAATGCAGGGAAAAGCCTTATCAGTATTTCCACATCTCTTTATGGTATTGTTTGTAGTCATAAAAAATTTAGCTGAAGCACTTGATAGGCTTCTTGCTTAGCACAGTCCTTGCTTCAGTGCCTTCCAGATGATGTCAAACCACAGAACCGGTACATAGGATGATCTGGTTTCACTTGTAGTGTACCTGAAGTGATGGAACAATATAGTTAAGAGGTTGCCAAAAGGGAAAGTATTCATGAAAGAAGGAAGATAGCCACTGCACAATGCTGTTGTTGCAGATTTCCTTTTTGCAGAATAAAGAAGCAGTACACAGCAGTTATGCCTGGAGTGATCAGCAGTAGATCTGGAAGTAATTCACAGGAAGGTTAAGTTCCTCAAGCCATGCAGATTTAGTGCCGAATGAAAAATAGTTTTTTGTCAAAAAATGATGTATTTGGAGATTACAAGTCAACTATGGGCTCTGTGTTGAAGGAAGTTTATGAACTGCACTGAAAAAGGCTTCATTATCTTTGCCTACCTCTTTGAGAAGGCTTTTGAATACTCCTTCTGGTGTCCTATTGCATATTGAGATCTTCAGTCATGATAAGCTCTGTAGAAAGTGGCTACCCATTGCGTAGCTCATTTGCTACATGTTCAGCCAGCAGTTTTCTGCTTCTCAGTGCAGCTTGTGCCACAGAGTGAATTATTTGTTCAGTCCAGGTGTATGTAAATTTCTTAAAGCTTTGTCAAGATTGTGAGTGATTCAGCTCTGAGCTCAAGACTGTCTCTATTTTTCAGTAACTCTCCACCTTCTTCCACCTCTCACCTGCATCATCCTGCTAATGTCTAGGCTCAATGTATCTGCTTTCAGTCTTGCAGAACTGCTAATGATCATGAAAATTCCATTGTAACAGTAGGCTACTAACAGGTTACTAGAATTTTGGAGAGTTTACTCAAACCTGAAGTGTGATATCAATTATCTTCAGGCTTTGTAAGGGAAAAGGTGTTTCATTTTAGGTTTAAAAACCACCATCATTGAAAGCTGGTGTAATAAGTGTTTGCACACTGAAGTTGCTATCCATGACCGAGGCTTTGAAATACAACAGTAAGATGAAGAAAGCAACATGGTGTATAGTAAATGTTTATTCAAATCAGATTTGGCTCTGAGTATTTTTTTAATTTGTTCTTCTCAGTGGCCTCCGTTCTGTAGAGTACTCTGCAGTACTATGGCCTCAATCCAGCAAAAGTACTTAAGTGCTTAACGTTAACTAACACAAATAATCCTTCTGTATTCAATTCCTGTGAATGAAGCCCCAGGTAAATGGGCTCACAGTTATTCTTCTTTTCCATCCTCTTTAAATTAATTAATGCTTACCTGTTTTTTATCAATGACATAGCTTAAAAAAAAACAAAACAGTTTGTCACAATCAGAAATATCTACTGTAATCATGCTTATTACCTGATTACTACAGCTTTCTCCAGCAATAATTTCTCCTTTCCCTCAACCATGCCCCTCAGGGTGGTAAGAGAGAGGTCCTATTTCAAAGAGACTCAGGAGCACTCAATCATCTGTGTGAAAAAAAGCTAAAGTATATCTTTTCAAGCATATATGATAACAAACATTTAAGAAAAGAACACTTAAAAACCTTGGAATACGTTAAACTACTAAGTGACATCCTTGTGTTTGCAGAAATAGCACTGCTGTAACATCAGCATTCTTAACAACCAACCTCTAGTCAGTTCCTCACAAGTATGTAACTTTTCTGAACTTCAGATTCAAAAGGACACAATTTAAATTGTTGTGCTGTTTGATTAATAACATGTCATGCTGATAATACTGATTCAGTCTCCACCTATGTTCTATATGCATAATCTGAGCAATTAATATTGGCCACAAAGGCTTCTTTAAAGAATGCCTCTTTGATATTCTTGACTCAAAACTCTTCACTTATCTGAGTTGCAGAGTGATAGAGGATCAGACATACAGCTAGAGATTAGAGGTTATGTAAACAAACCCTGCCTCGTCTCCACTTCTGTCTTGACTCCTCTGTAAGACTTTAGCTGGGGATCTAGACTTCAGCGTGGTTGTTTACTTCCTTTGAAGTTTATTTTTTAGAAGTGCTTAACTCTTCTGTCACTGCTACCAACTTTTTTTCTCAGACAAAGCAAGAAAGTGTTGTGGGCCACTGTTCTTGCATAAGACAGGTTCATTGTTTCTGATGTTAGATCAAAAGAAGTTTTGTAAACCTATCCTGTTTCTCAATGAAGTCAGTGACAGAACTACGATTAAAGTGCAAGTTCATTTCCATACAGAAATAATTTAGGAAGGGCTCTCCACATTCAGTTCGTATGTCTGCAGGGTAAAGAGATTTCAACACTCTGTACTATAACTGCAGTAAAGATTTAGTATAAATGCACATCATTCATTTCAACATCTTTCCTAGTGCTGAATGCACTCCTATATTCCATTTTTTTAGGCTAAATGTTATTGTTGTTCCAAGTATGTTATCCATTTAACTTACTAAAGATCCCCAACTGTGACTCCTGATCACTAATAATTAACTCTGTAAACTAATTAATATTATAGCTTTTGTTATGTGTGAGGATACAAATATAATTCTGTGGGAGGCTAATTACTACTTACGAAATGTAAAAGCAATATATAGTTAATCTGTCATGTCAGCAGACTCCTGATTAGGACTACTGATGGATTCCTATTCTGAGGATATTGGGATGAAGAAAAAAAAAGTCCTTTCCGGGCAGAGTTCTTATCCAACAGCAAAGTCTGTTTGAGCTGTTTTAAAAAGAAACCACTAGAGCCATCTTTAATCTCACTACACAATATTAGAAATATATCTAGAATTGATAGAACTTGCTCCATCACCTGCTGCTGGTGCCTCTAATTCATTAAGGGCCATGCAGATTAGGGACAGAGCACTGTCCAGTGCAGGATCCAGTGGAGGACATATATGCTGATACTGAGTTCATTTTCAATGCCAGGTGTTGTTATCAGGATTTGGTTACTGTGTTCAAAACAAATTGTAATCTCTGAGTTGTCACCATCTTCATTTATACATACTACACACTGAAATGATTGCAGCTTCTAATATTTCAAAACCTTTTTAAGACTAGAGCAGATTTTATTGCATTCCCTGCAGGTACAGGAAGAAAAAACTTGAATCCAGTATTTTGTATGAGACATCCCCTTCCTTACTAGTTTGTTTGGTGCTGGAACAGAGATTCCTTAGAATAAATGGTAGAAACTACAATTCCTGCACAGCTGCTCTGTTTACTCCAAGTTTTTTTTGAGGTAAGGAGGATTTTGCATCAGAAGCAGGCCCAGAGCTCTACATTGAGACTGACCATGTTCTCTAACCACATAACAGATTCTCAGAGTGTCATCCTACAGAAATCCTTTTCACCATGCAGTTAGCATTTTTAAATACGGAGGGGATTCAGGATGGGATCCTGATCTCAGACTCACCGATCCTAGCCTTCTCAGCTGTTCTAAGCCACTGATATCAGTTATGACATTCTAGCAGAAAACAAGTAGGAGTTTATTTTACAGTTTAACCAGCAGATGAAACCTTTTTTTCTGATAATTTTTGCCTCTTTCCACTTCATAAACCAGACTAAATTAAACCAAAAATAAGCAGTAAGTTTTTTTAAATTAACTTTGCACAAACAGATTGCTACAGAATACGCATATCTATGACATATATTTGGAAAAAATCTAAATTGTTCATTGACAGCGCATCAGGAGAAGAGCTGCTAACTACTTGAGTCGTATAGGACTGTAATTGTAAGTAGCAGTAACAAATGGTGGGAAAATTACCATTTGTAGTTTACTCTTGCATTCAAAATGGGTTTGCCTTGATTTGCATTTAGATGGGAATTCCTTCTTGTTGCTCTTCAATCCATTAGGTTTTATAAGGTAAGTAGGTTTTTTTCTTCCTGAAGTACTTCGAAGGGCATTCAGTTTTACTGCTGAACTGTGAGCTGCGCAGGTGGCACCCCCAGCATATCAGTATCAATAATGTTACTGGCTTCAGTGATCAGAATGAAATGGGGAGTAAAACGTCAGGAAAAGCGTTGATACAGGCAGCCTTGAATTTATCTGAAAATGCGTATTTCTTACTAAAGGACAGGTCACATCTTTGCTGAAATGCCTGAACAAGTGTTCCACGCAGACTTGTGATTTGCAGCACCATTCCATTTTTCATTTTTTTTTTCTATTACTACCCTGTCATCAAAGACTTTATTATTACTCAAATAATATTTTAGTATTTTTCTAATGTAGCATTAAGGCCACTTGTTTTGGGGGAAGAAGCAAAGCAGTTACATTTCTATGAGATTGTTAGTAAACTTTGACTTTCGTACAAAAAATAAATATCAAGATTTCTCATTGAATTCTCATAATAAGACTAAATATACTTTTCTAAAGAATGCACAGAAGTAGAAACAAAAGAAAGTCTAGAAAGGACTTTAAAAAATAATTTCCCCCCACAGCACAATCATCTATATGTAAATAATTCCCAACAAATGTTTTTCTAACCTGTTCCTAAAAAACTCCAGTGATGGGGATTTTACAGTTTTTTTTTCAGCAAAGTCTGGTTGTGCTTCACTGTCATTATATTCAGTAAGTTCTCCCAAAGTCCAGCCAAAGACTTCCTTGCTAAAGGCTATGTAACTTCTTATTCCAGAACCCATGGACCCAGAATATAGTTTATCACTTTCCTTCTTGCAAGAACATGTTACATTTGGAACCTGTTATTTTATTTTCCTTCAGTCCTCTTCTTTGAGGAGGTTAAGTCTTTCTTTACAGGTCATGTCTTCTCAACTCCTAGATGATTGTTGTTGCTTTTCTTTGGACTCTTCATTTTTGAGTTCAGTGCCCCAAACTGAATCCAGTATCCCAGCTGGCATCTAACCAACAGATGTGTAGAACAGACTTTCCATGTCTTACCTGTAACACTTTTGTAGATAGTTTGATGTTGTTTTCCAAGAATTTGACATTGTTGTCTGATGTTTAGTTTCATTCTCTGGTCATTTCCTTGCATGACTGCTGAAAGCCAATCTTTTCCCATTTTATTTTTGCATTTGGTTATTCTTACTTGTGTAAAGCTCTCCACTTACCCATATCAAAGTGCATCCTGTTTTCCAAAGCATTGCAGGAATTCTCACGATTATTTAAGTTGTAAGGCTATCCATAAAAGTACAGCCTCTCTTAGCACCGGGTCATCTGAAAAGTGGTTATTCATTATTCCTTCATCAGGTCGCCAGTGAAAATGCTGAATGATATTAGACAGAACACAGACCTCTCTTAAACCCTTCCAGTTAAATAAAAAAACATTACTACCTTCCTTGTGAGTATGGTTCTGACCTTTAGCAGTAGTTTCATCTAGACTATCAGGTTTGCTTAGGAAAGTGTCATGCAAGATAGTGTCAAAAGTCCTGTTCACTCATGCTGCATCTGCCTACCACAATTCTAACCTGTTATTAAAGTGACTGAGATTGGCTTGGCATTGTTCATACATGTTGGCCGTTACTGGTGATCTTCCTTTCCTCTAACTACGTAAAATGGGTGCATGTTTTCTCTTACCATCTTGGAATCAAAGTTACACTGACTAGTTTATAGTTTCTTGGCTCCCTCTGCCCACCTTCCCTTACAGATAGACATTCTAAGTAGAATGAGCCTGTTCAGTTGGAGATGTAGAGGTCTAGTCAGTACAGTGACTGGAGTTCAGCACAAATCATTTTATCCTGAGTACTTGTCTCAAATAGGTCACGTGAAGGTCCTAGAAATGTCTGTTTCCTCACTTCCTTGTAGAAGCAGCACAGTAGGGTAACTCGTTCAGTATGAAAAGCTACACAGTAGGCATCCAAGCTCAGGTGAGATGAATCTCGTTCATTTTGATATAGCTGGTCTGATCTGATGACTGCCACTGGTAGATCCCTATCCCAGTGGATGCATCCCTACCAGTTCAGGGAGACAAACTGGCAAGAAACTACATCAAGAATAGTTTTCTGTTGATGTTAATTGCTGTTCATATCCCTGAACCATCCTTACAATTTAAATACTTAGAATGTTCTTACGAAAATAAAGGAATTCCTTCAACAGGACATAGGACTAAAAGGACTTCTGGATAATCAGATGTGTTTTACCATATTCATTATAAGTGCATATTTAATTTACAGGACTGATTTTACTTCTACAGAGTATTAGTAACTCCCTTTACCTTAGGAAACTAAAGAAAACAATCAAAGTAAGCAGTTATCGATTAAAATTTACATCCTAGCCTTCCCAGAAGTCCTAAAACCTCTTTTGTTTACATCCACCTTTTTATGACTTTCACTGTTATATCAACCTTGAGTTATTTGTTTTAATTTGCCTCTACAAAGATTGCTGGCACTACTTCTACTACTAGCTTCTATATCAGCATTATGTCGTGGGTCCTTGGTTTTTTGGCTTAAGTAATGCCCCTGTAAAAACTGAACTGAAACCTGGCAAAGAAAAAATATATTCAGGCAGTTTTGATTTTACAAATATTTTTCTTCTACACTTTTATATATATAAATTATTTTGCTTAGTAATATTTAGTATATGAAGTATATACTGTCTCGCCGCATCTCAAACAGTTAAAATGAATTACCTGACACATTCTGATACCAAATATTTAAATCCTTATCTAGACAACTCTCTAGGATATAGATGATAGAAACCTCTTGTGGCAGTGGAACAAAGAGTCACAATAAACAGATATTGAAATGTTACAGTATATAATACCATATTGGTAGGAATTACAGCTCCTTTGAATGACAGATTTTTCCTATCTTTAACCAGTAATCCTTTTGTAAAACAGCAGGTAGAGTTTGTATAGAGAGGTAATATCTAAGATTGTGGAAAATATCTGCTAATTTGTATACTGCTGTAGTAGTTCACAATGAACAAGACTGTTTTCACCATTAATTTACACGAATTTAAGTGTGGGCTGTTTCCAGAAGGTATGGTCCCACTGCCACTCCTGCCCTTGGCATTTCTTGTGCCAGTGCTAGCTGGTACAACTGCACAGTGAGCTGGATCAGGAACTGATCTGGATAAAAAATAAAATAAAATCTTTTCTTTTGGTCCGTTTGATTTTCAGCTGCATCTGTTTCCTGTTCTGACTCACTGTGTTGCCTACAAGCACAAAAAGAGCTAGAATGCAAAGCGAGGAGCAAAGTGAACACCATGATCAGTAGCTTGTTCTAAGATTGGTTTAAACAAATAGCGAGACTGCAGGCAGCATGGGGGATGGAGTTTCAGCCTTTACTTCTCAATTTCCTTTGTTGTTTTTTTTTGAGCAGTATGGATGTTACAGCATAGCTATAAAGTTTACATTACAAATCTCTGTTATATATTAAATTACTGCCTTTAAACTATCTCGACTTTCTCATAATACTCATCATCTGGATGTAGTTTCTGCTGTTGTAAAACCCTGATCTTGCATTAAGCTGAGGTTCACAATGCAGTGCAGCTCTTTGCATTAAATAGGCTTACCTGGCTTACTATAAACATATCCATGTTTTATAGCAGGTGAAATGCAATGCACACCTTTGATGATTCAGTGTCACTTCCACCTACAAACAACCTTGGAATTGTATTTCTTCAGGTCTGGTGCTCAGGAGAGTCTTCTGTGGAACAGATACATATTGTTTTAAAAAAGAAACAAAATCATGGCAGTTATTTCCAATCAGACATCATCTTATTCTTCTCTTTTGTCTAGCAAAGTAGGTAAAAACTCGTCAATATCAAGTCACATGACATGAAAGATAAATTATTTAGAGCTTTTAAAAATAGCTCCCAGAGATAATTAGAAGCTTCCAAAGCATTTTAATTAGTAGACAAAATAAAATACATTAAATTAATATGAATTGCCTTGATATCTTGTGGCTGGCCAGAATATTTATTGGAATCCTAGACATCTTTTAAAAATACAACTAGAAGTGAAATATTTTATGATTTTCTTTCCTAAGGATCTTTCTGGTAAAGAAGAACTGGGTATTATCAACATCTATCCATAAAAGTGTCCCTAGACAGAGGCAGCTCGGGAAAAGGAAGCTGTCACTAGAGGGTAGTTCCCTTGCTTGAAGCTTCACTGGACTTTAGAAGTGACAAGCAGACAGCTCTCTGTTTTCCCATAATTTTTGGTTCTCTCCTCCCATCATAGCTTTAATTCTAGTTAACTTGCATACTTTCCTGATATGTGCACATTACTGTGCTATCCTAGATCTATTCTTCTCCCCTCCTTGAAGGACTTGCTGAACTTCTGAAGTTTCAGGCTCTCCTTAGGGACCAACGCATGTTAAATATTCTCTAATGGCTCCCGTGGCTCCTTTGGAGCACCACACGTGTGTGTCTGTCTGCAAGATTTCTTGCCATTGCCAAAGAAATAATCTGCTTATCTACCCCTAGTATCCATGCCTGAGCTAGTCCCGCTGAGCCTCCCACTAGTCAGTGGGATCTGCTTGTAACAGTCAAGAAAGCCAAGCTATAGCTCATCACATCTCCGTCTGAACGAATTTAAATTACATCTGATGAATCCATTTTCAAATATCTGGTTCTTTAAGAGTGATTTTAAAGTACGATCGAGCTTCAGCACAACGTAGATTCGGATTTCACCCACTGACCCCCGGGCCGCGTCCCCCCAGAGCCTCAGGCGGACCTGAAGCCCCTTGTGAGGGGAGCGCGCAGCCCCCAGGGCTCGGCACCCGGCTCCGAGGGTTAACCACCGGTTTTCGTAGAAGTGTGCGATTCGTATGGAAGACATTCGGGCTAATCTTGAATTGTAACTTCTAAAAATGTAACTGCTTTTAAATGGAAACGAGCGCATCTGTTCTCAGAGCGGGTGCGGCAGATGGCGGCTCACCCCCGGCTCTGCCCGGTCGGGGAGCGCCCTGTCACGCACGTCCCCCGCGGGGGAAGCCCTCCGGACACCCCCCCCCCAGCACAGCAGTGGAACTGTCGGCTCCCCCGCCGCTGCCCTGCAGGTGAACGCTCGGGAGCATACCAGCCCCGTCTCGCGGGGGGGGAGCGGAGGGATTTCCTCCCCTCCGCCCCCTCCCGCACCGCCCTAGTCCAACGCAGCCAGGCGAACATCCGAGCCTATAGAATGGGCTGCGGAAGCCGGTTGGCCTGGCAGAGCTTTTGGAGCAGCGCCGCCAGTAAACCTCTCTTTCCACCCCCTCCCTTTTGCGCGCGGAAGTGGTAGTTACCTTCCCCTTTCGCTGCTGACCAACGGCCTTGACT
>VXAA01003459.1:1373540-1433931 GCA_013399115.1 Anseranas semipalmata
GGGGCTGCCGCCTGCGTCCTTGCGGGTCGGAGCCCGGCCCGAGCCCTGCTCCTTTTGTCCCGCTCGGTGCAGCCCCAGGGGCTCGCCCTGCTGAGGGCAGCGCATTGCCTGCGCCTTCAGGGCCGCGGCTGCTGCGGGCGATGCGTGCTTGGAAGCCGCAGGTCCGGTTAGCGGGGGTCCCTGGCGCTGGGTGGGGGGAGACAACCTCTGCGGCATCCCCTCCTGCCTTTACAACGCTCTTTCTCCTCTAATGCGTGTGCGATACCAAATATAGACTTCGAGAGCTAGGTGCGAGCAGTGACGGGAAGCTGTTTGAGCTACAGCTTCTGCTCCTTAAGGCTGTGCCTGCATCTGTTTAAAATGGACAGCTGTAATCTGAATTTTCTTATGTAGCTGCTCTTTACGTTGTTCTTAGCTGTATTGTTAAGAGCTGCAGTTTAACAGGGTGTGCTGTGCCTGGCAGAAAAACTTGCCAGGAGTTTCTCTGTCTTGCAAGCCCTAAACTGTTGTGGAGAAGCATTAATGTTTTCATTGACCTGAACAAAGCATTCGCTTACCTCTGAAAGATCTGTATTGAATATCTTCAGCTTTCCTTTTCAGAAAGGATTAGATTAGTGGATGCGAAAGTGCACACACAACTAATCTGTATGCTCAGTATTGTAAAGTGGCTAAAACTTCATGAGATGTTTTTTTTTCTGTAGTTGGTAACTGCTGTTGTAAAATGTAGGACAAATATTTAAGGAAAACTTTGAAAATAGTAGGCTGAGTCATTCTGTGAAAATAAATATCTAAGCTGGTATGCTAATAAGCCACCTTCTTGGTTAACAGCGTGCTTTTTACAGCTGTGGGACTGGTCTGAAGAAGTAACACCTTTTATTTTAAGCTTCCTGTGTGTGAGGAAAGGAAGCTCTTGACAATTGGATTCTTCAGGCTTTTTTAGGAGTTCATACCGAGTTTGATTTGTAATGAAATGCTTGTGCCTTTGAGTTGCAAACATGATTAAATATGAATACTTAATGCAAGTGATTTGTTGCCAACTTGCAGATTTCTTTGCACACTGATTAACTATTTTTAGTTAGGCTTTCATTTTATGCTTATTACAAATTAAATTTACTGAAGTTGCTGTTTTTTTACATAAATCTGATTACCACTAGATAGATCCTAAAAGCTGCTGACTCATTAACAGTTAAACCATTATAAAAAGCTCTTTTAAACACTAAGAAAATCTAGATATCTGAAAAAGTTGTCAGGTTTAAAAATAATAAGCTCATCTTAAAACACCTTTACCACTTTAACGTTAGTGTAGGAGATGCTTGATTAGGCTGAATACCTGTATGTCCATTGAAACATTGCAGTAAGATAACCTGAGTTCTGTAGAAAGCGTGGCGATTGGTGCTGGTTTTCCAACTTCTGATTTGCTTTGTTTCTTGATTCGTTTAACTTTAAAAGTAAGGCTTTGTCTGTGGATACTTGAGCTGGGTGAGTGTGAGCAGTTCAGGGATCTGTCAAAAGATATTGCCTAACAGCAAACGTGTGACCAGTCTAAAGTAGTATGTAAACTTTGGAAGGAAGCAGTCACCTAGCTAGCTTTCCAGCTTTAATGAAAACCTTGTTTTATGCCTGATTTCCCACCAGAGTGGGAAGGGAGTGGAGTGCTATATTCAGGGGGTAAGATGCAAGTGAAATTAAGTGTGAATATCAGAGCAAAACTTACTGTCCAGGATACCTCCATGAGGAGGGCCTGTAGAAGGAGAATCATAGGAAATCGAGACACAGACGGAAATGCAGCAGCTTAGTTGTGGTACCTGTTTTATGACCTAAATTTTTGCACTAGTTGCTGTAGTTTGTGCTAATATTGGGGGTGGGGGAGTAAAATGACATCTGATGGTAATTTTTGTTGTTGTTGGATGGCAAGTAGTTAGTGCTCAGAAATTGAGAAGCATCTTTGAAACATTTGGTAAGATTTAATTAAGTGGATGCAGCCACAACTTAACTGATGATCTTTTGTCAAACTCCAAGCGAACTTTCTCTAGTAATACCTAAATTGGAAGGTAAATTAGAAATTTGAAACTTGTTTTGAAACCACTTTTCTGACTGGCTCTAATTCTGAGTATTTCCTCTTGCTAGTTTTTGAGTTTCTGTGTCCATCAACAGCTGATAATCTTGTTTATCAAACTACACCGCAGTTCTCTTGAAACAGCTTAAAAAAAAAAAAACAGCTAGAAAATGAGGCTCAATGTGTTCCCTGAATGCCATCCGGTATGCTGAAATGGATTTCTGCTTGTCATTCTCCTCAAAGGTTACACAAATGAGAATGTGAAAGCACAGAAGGCATTCATTTAATTTAGATTCTAATTAAGAGAGTTGCATTGGAAAAAGCGGTACAAGAAAGATTTATGGTCTAAGTAGTAATTTAATGAAATATGCAGAGTCTAGCCTGATGAGATGACTTCTAAATAAAATGGTGCTGTCAACTCAGGGGGGGATTTTTTCCTTCTCTGAACACTTTGTACCTAATTAATGTGGGCAATACTACATGTGATGATGTTTTTGTCCCTTAAGGAATGCTGGTCTTTTTGGTTTAAAGCATGTCTACTTAATATATCTGACTGGATTCTCTGGGATCGGTGCAACTTCTTGGTTGATCACTTGTTCTCTAGCATTGGCTTAATACTGCTCTCCTGTGATGTCGAAGAGCAGATCTTAGTGAGATGACGTTTAACAGCATCAGTTGCACTACAGCTGAAGTAGGACAGGCTGTAGGCTGCTCACGTGCACAGAAAAGGACTGGATAGGCCAGTGGATATTTGTTTCCTTTAGGACTGCCTGAAAGGACTTTTCCCCCAACAGTAATTGGAGCAGGGAAGTAAAAACTCTCTTGTAAAAAGTCCAGAGTATCTCTTCTGTTCAAACAGAAAATCCTCCAGTTAAAACTTGCTGATATAAGAACCCATCTTGCTCTGTATACCTTGGATGGGGATGACTTACCTATGTCTTCTTAAAGTATGAAGGTTACCTGTTGATGGTGTGGGGTTTCTCATTGCAGCCTGAAATAGGTTAGTGCTGAGAGACCTCTCATAAGTGTGCTTATAGACTATCAAAAAAGCTTTCTTTGTACATACTGTATTATGAATATTGCTTGTTCTGTACTAGTGTTTATGCAATCATGTTTTATATTAAGGTTGTTTTTACTTCTGATCAATGTCAAGAGAACTTGAAGGTTTTATTTTATGGGGAATAAGATGAACATGGAAAAGAACAAGGAGAAATTATTGTGAAGATCTAATCTGAAAGAGAAAAATTAATCTGCTAAGCTGGAATTTCAGACATGGTTGTGTTACAGCAGTTAACTGTGCTGTGGAGGTTGGGTTAGAGAAGCAAACGCATACCTGTCAGTTGTATTGATTCCATTGGTGTAGTTCTGGCATGTTTTTTGGAAGCTAGCTTTGTTGCAGTGTTGGCTCATATCCACGTCAACCTTTTCTTTTCGCTCAGCTTGGGCAAAAAAATAATATCACAGGCTGGGTGAGGTTGGCAGGGCCTCTGCAAATCATCTGGTCCAACCCCTGCTCAAGCAGGGCCAGCTACAGCAGGGTGCCCAGGACCAGGTGGCTTTTGAAGATCTCCAAGGAGGGAGACTCCACAGCCTCCCTGGGCAACCGGTGCCAGTGCTCAGTCACCAAAATAAGTATTTCCTGATGTTCAGAGGGAACCTCCTGTGTTCCAGTTCTTGTCCACTGCCTCCTGTCCTGGCACTGGACACCACTGAAAAGAGCCTGGCTCTATCCTCTTTGGACCCTCCTTTTAGGTCTTTATATACATTGATAACATTCCCCTGAGCCTCCTCGGGGCTGAAGAGCCCCAGTTGTCTCTGCTTTTCCTTACTGGAGCAGTGCTCCAGTCCCTTAATCATCTTCACGGCCCTTCATTCAGCTCTCTCCAGCATGTCCAGGTCTCTCTTGCACTGGGGGGCCCAGAACTGGACACAGCACTCCAGCCGTGGCCTTACCAGTGCTGAGTAGAGGGGAAGGATCACTTCTCTTGACTTGCTGGCAGCACTTTACCTAATGCAGCCCAGGATACTGTTAGCCTTTCTGATGGCAAAGACGTGCTGCTGGTTCATGTTCAGCTTGGTGTTCACCAGGACACCAGGCCCTCATCTGCAGAGCTGCTTTCCATCTGGGTGCCCCAGCATGTCCTGGTGCCTGGGGTTGTTCCTCCCAAGGTGCAGGACTTTGCACGTCTCCTTGTTCTCCTTGCGTTTATCCTGGTAGCTACCGATGAGGTGAAACTTAACTGCTTGCTTTCTGGTATCTGCTAACTCAGGGAGTCTTTGCAAGGCATTTTCTGCAGACAGAAGTTAATTGCATGCTTCTCATGTATCTGTGTCCAATTCCTAGTCTGGGAAAAGAGTTCTGCAAACTGCAGGCAGCAACATAGCATTAGCGTCATGGAACCAATGCACTCGCTCTTGAATGCTCTACTTCCATGGATTGTTGCACAAAATAGCACTCAGGCAGTTATTTGATAAACAGTTTGTATTAGAGTGGAATCTCTTGTGGTAATGCTCTGGCCTTCATCTCACTTTCTTCATCTCTTGTGTCATATTCTTGTTTCTGGCTGTCTCTTGAAATAGACTTTCAGCAGTAATTGCATCCCCTCTTAACTAATTGTTGTGTCTGGAGTCATTCCTTCCCCACTCGGTAGATTTTCTGGAAAGTGGTTTCTTACTGAGCTCTCCCTAACTGCCAGCCTCCCACTGTCAACTGAATATCTGAATCAAGGTATGAAAACAGATGTCACTTTGAGGCCAAAAATAGTTGCAAGAAGCTAGTAAGAAAATGCATGTTAATGAGTATACTAGATTTTATTTCAGAATCTCAGACTGAAGGATCAGGTGTTCAGGTTGTGAAAGAATTCTTTAATATTTCCTAACCTTATTGTATTTATTATTGATAAAGAAATACTAAAGATAAGACGCTTTTACAACTGTAATTTGTTTCTAATGTTAATTATGTGGTTGTTAAAGCTGTTGTTCTTGAGTTGAGAAATAGTATTTTGACCATGAGGTGTGCTTTAAGATATCAGGGTATGTGGTGATAATGATGGGGGGTGTTTTGCATGACCTTTTCCACAGCTGATTAGAATCCTAAGTGGATGTAACAAGAAATCATTATGTGGAGATGATAATTGGCATTAATGGACTTTCTAACCTTAGATTAGGATTCTTTTCTCTCTCTGCTTTACAGTTCATTTGTGGTATAATATTTGAGGCACAATAGCAGGTTAGAAAAAAAAAATCCTGTTGGTACCTTTTTTTTTTTCCCCTGGATATCTGATTTGAAGTAATACTGAACACTTGCATCAACAACTACTCCCACTGAATTTACTCAGCTTTTATTTTTCTGGCACTTTGCAGCAAAGAATATCAAGGGGATGATGGGCTTTCCTGGGATGAACTTTCCAGAAGAGTTAAAGAATAACTTCTCTGGAGTATTCAAAAGTTCGAGTTTATTAGTTCATGCAAGAAATTATGATCAAGTGCCCTGCTGTCGTAGGCAGCCTCATGTCCTTTGTCTGCCAGTTTGCTCTGTAGTAATGTTATAGAAGTTTTCTCATGGATATTTCCATCTTCAAAACTGAAGGATGGAAATTATGTGTAAAATTATAGGTCAATGAAAGTATAAAGCCCTACTTGAATAGCATAAAATAAACTTTTGGGGAGTTTTGTCATCTTAGGTAAAGATTGTTCATGCAATCTATGCATTTCTACCTTGTGCAAGCATTGCATATGGTTCTTTCTGTAAGCCCAGTGCTCACCATCTCCGACCAGTCCTGACTTTTCCTGCTTCTACCAAAGATGCAGCTGTTATTCTTAACGTGGTATTTAGTCTTAGAGTGAGGAACGCCCTACTCGGTCTTGACTAGGAGATCACCAGTTCACAGCAGCTAAAGCACGTAGAGTAGAAACTAGTCTTTCAGGAAACAAACTTTTCAAGTGTTATTACTGTACTAAAGATCATTTGCCAAAGTAAAAGATACAGCCCTGTTACGCAGGACATGCTCTAAAAATAGGTCTTTGGGTGGGAGGAGCTTCTGGATGGAAAAACTTCCATAAAACTTTAATATTGTCAAAACACTTTTCCTAACCCATTCTTGGAAAGAGTGGGGCCATTCTGGCTGAGACTTCCTAGAAAAAAACTATAGAAAAACATCTACCATGGCAGAGGTGAGTCCGTATAATAACTGTGGCGAAGTTGCAAGCAACTGAAAGCAGAACGTTATGGGAAGTGTTGGAGCTGATTTGTGTCCTGGTAGTGTTATACCTGCGTGATCTGCAATCATAATGTCTACCTGGACTTTAGTAAAGTTTTTGACGTTGTTTCCCACAGCATTTTCCTGGAGAAACTGGCTGCTCATAGCTTGGACAGCTGTATGCTTCGCTGGGTAAAAAACTGGCTGGGTCCAGAGAATTGTGCTGAATGGAGTTAAATCCAGTTGGAGGCTGGTCACTAGTGGTGTCCCCCAGGGCTCAGTATTGGGCCCAGTTCTTTTTGATATCTTTATCAATGATCTGGACAAGGGGATCAAGTGCATCCTCAGTAAGCTTGCAGATGATGCCAAGTTAGGTGCATGGGTTGATCTGCTCGAGGGTAGGAAGGCTCTGCAGGAGGATCTGGATAAGCTGGGCCAATGGGCTGAGGCCAACTGTATGAAGTTTAACAAGGCCGAGTGCCAGGTCCTGCACTTGGGGTACAAAAACCCCAAGCAATGCTACAGGCTGGGGGATGAGTGGCTGGAAAGCTGCCAGGCAGAAAGGAAGATGGGGGTATGGGTTGATAGTTGGCTGAATATGAGCCAGCAGTGTGCTCAGGTGGCCAAGAAGGCCAACAGCATCCTGGCTTGTATCAGAAACAGTGTGGCCAGCAGGAGTAGGGCAGTGATTGTCCCCCTCTGATCTTCTCTGGTGAGGCTGCACCTCGAGTACTGTGTTCAGTTTTGGGCCCCTTACTACAGGAAGGACATCGAGGCCCAGGAGTGTGTCCAGAGAAGGGCAATGAAGCTGGTGAGGGGTCTGGAGAACAAGTCTTGTGAAGGAGAGGCTGAGGGAGCTGGGGTTGTTTCTCCTAGAGGAAAGGAGGCTCAGGGGAGACCTGATCACTCTCTACAACTACCTCAAAGGAGGCTGTAGCAGGGTGGGGGTTGCTCTCTTCTCCCAAGCAACAAGACAAGAAGAAACGCTCTCAAGCTATGCCAGGGAGGCTTAGGTTGGATATTAGGAAAAACTTCTTTACTGAAAGGGTTGTGAGGCATTGGAACAGGCTGCCCAGGGAAGTGGTTGAGTCACAATCCCTGGAGGTATTCAGAAGATGTGTAGATGGGGTGCTTAGGGACATGGTTTAGTGATAGACCTGGCAGTGCTAGGTTAACGGTTGGACTTGATGATCTTAGAGGTCTTTTCTGACCTAAGTGATTCTGTGATTCTACAATCTTCCGAGTGAAAGCCATTATTGGTTAGCAGCAGTTGGTTAGCAGCTGCTTGACGTAAGGTCAAAGGCTTTGGGCAATATCATCTCAACTTCCAAATGTCCCAAGAACCCGTTAGCATGTTGATTTGGAGATGCTGAGTTGGCAGAGTTGCGTGCTTCAGTAATGATAGAAGTGGCAGATGTGACAATATCAGTGTTGCCTTACAGATAACAACAAGATGCTGTCACTGACCGCTTTGGTGAGCAGTGGCATGGTTGAGCAGGGTGACTATAGTTTCTTCACTGAGAAACACCCTAGATGGTGGTCTGGAACATTGTCTGGTACACCTCTCCAGTGCCTATACAGCGATGATGGTATAGGTGAAATAATATTGTTGTGTTGGTAGTCTGATCACCTCAGTTGTTAAATTTGGCTTTTGTGGTCAAGTCAATGCTCTTTGGAAACTTAGTGCCTTTGGACAGGACTGAGCACAAAATGAAGGTGACTTGGTTTAAACTGAAGTAATGCCAATGCGATAAGAATGACAGTGGAGTACTTGCATAAGTTGGCTCGATCTAGTTGTTGCTAAATAATCATGAGAGATGCTTCTGCTTCCTAATCACTTGCAACAGATGTGACTGTCCCTTAAGATAGGACTTCTTGTAAAGCATACTGTGTTTTGGGTAACTCGAGGCTGGCTGATCACAAGGCTGTGTTTGTGGGGCCTTCCTGTGAGGTCGCTTGCAACAGCGCTGCTTTGGTAGGACCTTGCTCTTTGGGTAGCACTTAAGCTGCCTACAGGTACTTTGCTGGTTTGGATGTTTCGGCTTCCAGAACTTACAACTGTAGTAGCATTGCAAGGGGGTTGGGAATAGGTAAGTCCAAAACATTTTGGGGTAGACCTGTGTGGAGCCAGGAGTTGGACTCGCTGATCCTTGTGGGTCCCTTCCAACTCGGGATATTCTATTTTAAGGAATGTAGCATTTCCAGCAGAAGTACAGGAGTTGATGGTACCATTTTTCTTAACAGTTCTTGCCTCTTGAAACAAAACATGCCTCTCCGTATTGAGACTGTCTGCCTTTGGATGCGTGCTGTGGTGGGCTTTACTGTGGCTCTTCTTGGAGCAGAAAGGACAGGCGGAGGGAAAGCCAGGGAGGTTAGGGGAGAATCCTTCCATGGAGCGTTACACCAGTGTCTAGTGTTAATGCATCGCCAACCAATTCAATACAAATACAAGCATAACTGTTAGAGGGCAGAGCTGAATTTGACACTTAGGTGTCTAGTCTGGCATTGAGACAGCGCTTTGGAAAGCTTAAATAACCTTATCCTTCTTAGTCACCGATGTCTGTCTGGCGTATTTTTGATGTGATGTAGATATGTTCATAGTAGCTTTGAATACTATTTGAATAAATCTAACTTGTTTTTGAGATGTCTTCCTCCTGTGCTGAATTTAATATGGATTTTGCTGTTTTACATAAACCAATTTGGTGAAGAATTCTGTTCATAGTTAAACTTTTGCCAATTTTGACTGTGGCAGAAATAGGCGGCACTCCTAACTTTGTCTAAATGCAGCTTTCATATGCTGCAGACCTACAGTTTTGCTTCTGACATGAAAGTTCTTTTATTTTAGTGTTGTGTTGTTTTTTTTTCCCCAGACTTCTCTGCTTTTCTCTGATAATTTAGTTCAGACATTGGGTATTTTCAGAAACAATCAAACTTTTTCACCATTTGGTACACCTTGGTATTATCTTCAGCTACTTAGTTTCAATTTGTACTGCCATAGAGGCAAGAGGAAGAAGATGCCTGAGGTTCTGGAGAAGGGAGCAACCAGGGATGGACATCGAAAAGGGCCATGCATGTGACCAGAGAATATAGAATTTATATTAATGGAGGAAACTATAAAGCTTTTGCTCATTTAGCATAGTGAAAGGAGAGCCAAGAAGCGATGCGATAACATTATATGTATGAAAACATCCTGTAAGGGGTGTGGGAATGGGGTAAACACCAAGGAGGAAAATTAGCTGAACAACACTGAACAATGGATGTAAACACTTCCTGTAGAAGCCTTGAAATAGTATTCTGACTTCAGCATATTTATCATAGGGGTGAGCTTGTAGGATAGACTTCTGGTGCTTTAAGTCACTTCAGGTAGGGTGCAGTCATCCGATGAAAGGGGTTGTGTGGTTGCCTTTAATAGGAGGCTCTGAATGCCACAGTACAGAAGGTGAATGCTTTGCCCTGCTTTGCTTTACACTTGTAGTTGCATGTTTGTCTCCTGCCATAGCCTTCCTTGAACTCCCCATGCATTTTCAATTTTCTTATTTTTTTAAAAAAGAGAAAAAGATAATTTTGCACTGTATGGACATCATATGAGTTCAGAGAAAGACCGGCTTTGGGTGAAGTTGCAGTGTGATATAGAGAATACAACTTCTAACTAGGTTCCAGAAAGCTTAGCTAGCTGAATGTACTGTATTGATGCGTGTCGAATCTCACCTACTTCAGTTAAGCAGCTGTCAATTCAATTTCTGTATAGCTCCAAGCTATACCTGCCGTTAGGTAAGTCTCTTAAGTGGTGTATTGGAGCCAAACACTTCATAATCTATTGAAGTGTGCATATAGATTCATAAATTATGAGAAGACGTAGCAATAATAGCTACTTAGAAAATGTTGATGTGTATAGGGAGGGAAGGAAAAGAAATATGTAAGGGAGAAGCTACAGAAAAATGAGAATGTTTGTACTGAATGTTAAGAGCTTTAAGTTAAGATGTTGTCAGTAGGTAGTCATGCAGTATTTGAGACCAAGAGTTGAAAAACTGAGTTGAGAAATGCCTGAAATGCTTGCTTACAACACATTTTATTAGACCTGACAAAACTGTTTCTTCAGCAAACATAGGCTTAAGCCTAAGGACTCTGGACTAAAAATTTATTTCTTCCTTTAAAGCGTTTTATGCTTTGAGTTTAGATTGTTAGTCTTCAGTGAAAGATCTCCTAAAGATTAGATTCTTCACCTGTTCAATAGGGATATAGCTGTGATTTGTGAAGATGTCCTCATTTTGAAGACGCTTGCCTTGTGGACAATGCTTTTGTTAAGCTGCCTGTTCAGGTGTGATCTTAAACTAACTCCTGACAGTCCTAGAGGGGTATCTCTTTTCTGAAGTGTGCAGACTGTGTATGTAGTAGGATTTATACTTGTTTTAAAGAAATTGCAAAAGCTCAAACTTTTTACCAGTCTTCCTGTATAGATAGTATTTGTAAGGATACCGGCTGGTTTGTTCTTGCATTCATCACATACCTTGAACCTTTCTTGAATTCAACTCTCCGGCATATGGTTCCTGATATTAATATTCAGAGGCTTAATACCATTTTTGGTTTCTTGGTTTGTGGCCCACATCTCTCAATCTTGAAGAGCATGTCTGCATTCCAGACGGGCGACATCTTAAATTAGATCTTTGTTTGGGATGCTTGGGGAAAAATTGCAGTGCTTGTTGTCAAGGGAAGAACTTGAACATGTTTTAGAAAACTCTTCAGGTCAATTTATTCTTTATTGTGGTGAAAATCTTAGAAGCATTGTTAGGTTGAAGGCTGAAGTTGCTGCCTTTATTCACAAAACCACAATGATGTAACTTTTGTCAAAGTACACATCTCTAACTTTGACCAGAAGTTGATCTAAGTGATAGGGAGCTGTTTCAGAAGTATTGGGTTGGACTTCTGATATTGTTTAGCAGTTCCCCAGGTAGTCCCCAAACAACAGGGCTCTTGCTTGTAAACAAACAAGTTTCTCTGCCTGCCTGGACAAGAAACTTCAGAGTTACTATTATTAGCTCTGGAATGTGAAGTTTCTTAAGCTGCTCGTCACTTTTTGTCTGCTTCAAGTCTCGCATAATTATTTGCTTATCCAGCCTGCTAGCAGAGAGCAACATAATAAAGGAAGTGTTAACTTCTCAGTCTGTTTACCAGGACTTCTTAACTCCAGAAATGAGAAACAAAATTCTGTGCAGGATTTAGAAGTGTGCTATGATACACAAGGAAGGCTGAAAACAAACTCTGAATCTTTCATTGTTTCAGGCAGCTATTTGTATTAATTTTTTCTTACAAGTCTTAGCTATTACTGAGTTTGGAGAAGTAGAGATATTTAAGCCTCAAAACCAGAAAAGTGGATCTTCTGAAGTATTCTCAGGAGCTAATAGACTATTTTGTTCTTCACTAAGGCAGGATGTGCCTAGGCAGTTGCTGATGTTTGTCTCATTCTGTGTTTAGGACCTTTGAAGGAGGAGACTGTGCAATATCCCAAGGTTGCTTTGTTCTGTTTAACCAGCTTCTGGAATGAGTTAATAGCTCTGTAACAGCTGGGGTGGGTTTCTGTTTGTTTGCTTTTGTTTTGTTTTGTTTAAGCAAACTGTGCCTTTTCCCTACTTATGCTTCATTAAATGAATAACAGTAGGGTAGTTCTTTCTCAGTAGTACTGTTTAGTCATTCCCCTAATTTGCGCTCATCTGAGTGCTTTTTTCCAATTCTTGTGTTCTTTGAAAGACTATATTAACTCCAAACCATTTATGAATTCATATGATGAATATGAGCTTTAAATTCTTGCAACTATTTCTAAATCTTGCTGCAAACTCCTGGAAGCATCTTCTGTTCCCATGGCTGCCATGAGGCTGCCAGGAGGTCTCCACTTCTCCAGGCTGCCTTTCTTCTTTGCTTTCAATGAGTGTCTTCTCTAGGTGCTTTTAAATACATTGGTTTTAATAACTTGTTTCAGCACATACCTAGGAGTTTGGACTGTTTTTAAATTTCTTTGGCTCTCCTTTAAACTGGTCTTGTATCTTCATGAACTTGCTGAATTCAGGGATGGTTCATAGCTAGGGTGTCTCCTGTCTACCTCTGTAGTAACCTCCTGTCTCTGCATCAAGCAACCCCTTGTGACACGGGGAGATGACATCCGAATTAACTTAGTGGTCTAAAGTGACTTAATCATTGCACAAACTCTAGAATTAAAAAGACAAACTTGTGTGCAAAAAGGTGTAGATGCAAGCAATCCTAACTTTCCTTCAAATGTCTCGAACAATTACAATTTTTGAGCTGAAATGTTTTAAGATGTGTTATGGTTTCTTTTAGCTTTCCATTAGTATTAGAAAAAATGAACCTTTTTCTGAAGACTGAAGCAACAAGACATTGTTGCTAACCTGTTGGTGTACCTGTTTTTCCTCCTTATTTCATGTATCTCTAGAACCTATTTCTATTTGTAGGATGAATTACAGTTAGCAGGGGATAGCTTAGTCTTTCTAATATTGGCTCTGCATGCTCATGCTTTGTAAAATCCTTTTCCAATGAGAAGTTACGTATTCTCACTGTAATATATTAATTGAATTCATCTTGGATCACTGAAGAAGCTGCTGATACTGATCTGTAGATATACTTCCTATCACTTCTTTGTATCAGAGTATCTTACATCTGTAAACTTAATATGATCTTTCCCTAGCTGCCAGCTCGTACATTCCTTTAGATCAGGGGTGGGAAACATCCAATCTGCAACTTCCGTATCGTGTAGCCTGTGGCTGCATGAATAATACTGCTGTGTAAGTTTAATGTGTGGTCTGCCAGGATATTTTAAATTTCTTTGCAGCTTTCAGAAAGAAAGGATTTCTTGTCTCTGTCTTTACATCTTCTTTTTTTGCTTCCTTGCATTTGAAATCCTTTCAGCTTGTCCTGGAATAGTCAACTCCTATCACTGTCGTCATCTTATTTTCTGTGTATAAGACTAAGCTCACTTTTCTCTTCCTAAAATCAGAACTAGTCCTTTGCTAGCCTTGCTTGCTGCATTAGCAATGAAGCTATTCCAGGCATGTTCTAAAAATTTAATGATTTATCTCCTGCTGTTTACAGTAGGCATCTTTGTAACCATCTCTTTCCACCTTTTCCATCTTTTGTTACCACGAGGTCTTATCCTCTGATTATGTGGGTGTTTCTTTGGCAGTGTTTGGTTGTTTTTTGTTTTTCTGGGAAGCTTCCTCATGAATGAACAGAAATAAATGATGAAGTACAACATCACTTCTTTTTCCTGTGCTTGCCCTTCTTAAGCTAAGTCAGTATTCTTCTACTCGGTCTGATGTTGATTCTTCTTCTGGTGTCTTGTTTCTTGTCTGCTGTTTTCAGTGCTCCTGGCTCTAGAGTAGGCAGCTCAGCAGACTGAAAAGTCATGCCCTCTTACTGCATTGTTCTGTTACAAAATAAGTTTCTTGTTCTTTTCTTCCAGTCCCTCAGTTTCCGTGCTTTTCATGGGATGCCTTGTACACTTAATTTGTCTGTGTCCTTCAAATCTATTTGAAAAAGAACATTACACTGACAAATTAGTCATATTTCTGTAATGGGGAGTAGGTTGAAATGAAGCTGTTGCTCATTGTTGCAGCAACATGCTGTGCACAGCATAGTGCTGGGTTGGGATGGTGGAGTTGACAGAATACCAAGCAGAATTGCAACCCTGGCCGTCAGTAGGGCCGACTTTGGCCTTTTCAGGCAATGGCTAGGGGAAATCCCATGGGACAGGGTACTTGAAGGTAAAGGGGCCCAAGGTAGTTGGTTAGCATTCAAGGACTGCTTCTTCCAAGCTCAAGATCAGAGCATCCCAACAGGTAGGAAGTCAAGAAAGGGAGCCAGGAGGCCTGCATGGTTAAACAGGGAACTGCTGGGCAAACTCAAGTGGAAGAGGAGAGTCTACAGATCATGGAAGGAGGGGCTGGCCACCTGGGAGGAATATAAGACTGGTGTCAGAGGATGTAGGGAGGCAACTAGGAAAGCCAAGGCCTCCTTAGAATTAAACCTTGCGTGAGAGGTCAAGGACAACAGAAATGGCTTCTTCAAATACATTGCAGATAAAACTAACGCTAGAGACAGTGTAGGCCTACTGATGAGTGAGGTGGGTGCCTTGGCGATGGAAGATACAGAGAAGGCAGAGTTACTGAATGCCTTCTTTGTCTCTGTCTATACTGCCGGAGGCTGTCCTGAGGAGCCCCGTACCCCTGAGGCCTCAGAAGAAGTCAGGCAAAAGCTGCAGGCCGCCAGGAGGCCTCCCCTCAGTCTCCTCTTCTCTGGGCTGAACCAAGGGACCTCAGCTGCTCCTCATGCATCTTCCCCCCTAGACCCTTCACTGTCTTTCTAGCCCTCCTTTGGACACTCTCTAATAGTTTTATGTCCTTCTTATACTGTGGTGCTCAAGGTGAGGCCGCACCAGTGCGGAGCAGAGCGGGACAGTCACTTCCCTCGACCACCCAGCAGTGCTGTGCTTGGTGCACCCCAGCTCATTCAATAAGTTCAGATTGTGGGCGGACAAACTTATAGCCAGGTTTGGCGGTTTTCAGATAAAAATGTAGGCAGAAGAATGACAAGCAGGGGTAGCGACATGTCTTTTACCTACTGTATACTCTGCAGAGAGTTACCTGTAACAGCAGGGAGAGAGGGTGACTTTTTCTGGCTTATTTGACTGGTTAGCCACGCTGGTGTCTTCGGGCACTGTTTGAAGTAGCTAAGCTGATCTAATGGCTAGTTGTCATGACAAGGATGGTGTCCTCGTGTTCTATAGCTTCTAGTGCAAGGGAAGGGCAGGAGTAATCTAGTTGCCACATAGCTACGTATGGGAGATAAATAGACCTAAAACTGGTAATATCAGAAGGCCAAATTTCTGTGAAATTCACCATTTCTGGCCAATATGTGGAACTGTTCTGTGTAAATCTCTAAGAAATCTAGAAGCGCTGTGAGGGAGGGAGTGGAACCACACAGCCAGCGCCAGGGGAACAGCACCTGCTGCTGTGCTGTGCTGCTGTGGAGCCACATCTTTGGACTTGGCCTTTCAAAGGTAGAGTTAGTCCGTATTTGGTGGCAAAGGGGTGTTGGCTAGGAACATGACAAATTTTCTTTTAAATTGCTGCTTAAGCCACTCTCAAATCCCTGTTTTCACTGTGGTATGTATTTGTCTACTCTGTGATTAAAAATTGCAATGAAAAGTGTCTTTTGTCTCTAACAGTAAAACTTTAGCTGAAATGTGATATTCAATGTATTGCTTGAAGCTTTGATTTCTATTTTATATGCGTGTGTGGCTTGGAGTAATTTAAACTGCAGATGTATATGTGCACAGTAACTGAAAAGACAATGTTTTTTTTCTAGTAACTGGGTTCTTTAGTACATGTGAGACCGTCACACAAATACATTTTTATGTTCTTCCACATTTCCTTTTTTCTGCCATCTGAACCGGTCTGGAGGAGCTGGTTTTCCTAACAGTAGTCAGCTGGAGTGTCTAGTGTTGGGTAGTGGGACTACTTGGCTCCTGTTGCTTTAAGAAAGCTCTAAGCTCTTAAAATTGTGCAGTTTCCCAGGCTGATTCTGAATTAAAAAAAAAAAAAAAAAATCATGGGGGGGATGCATTAATGTGTATGTATGGTTTGTCTTCCTCTAAGTTGTTCATCTAGCTGGGCAGTTAGCTGAGCATATTTTAACATACTATTATAAGCTGTTTGTTTTTAAAGGGACTTTAAAATTTGGCACTTAATTTCATAGTAAACTCAGAAATGTCAGCTACACAAATAGTTGTTTAGGTCCATAAAAAAGATTCTTTGTGTTTTTCAAACATTTGAGAATTACTAGAGCTACCAGCTCTTAATCTAATCATGAGGAGCAGGGGTGCTACAGAGTATTCTTACAGCTGCAGTGGCATGATTGTGGTCTGTGGTGGAATTAACTCTTAAATCAGATGAGAGAAAACAGTTTTGTGGAACACAATGTCTTCCTTTTAAATGCTCCTGGAACCACAAACTAATAAACCTGAAGTGTGACTGGATACCAGCGCAAAAATGCAAGGAGCATGATATATAATACTAAAAAAACCTCATGGTTTTGTATTGTTGAGACTGGGAAACATGTATGGTTCAGGATCTCATTGTTAGGCCAGCCTGATATGATAAGTACAGGAAGACAGCCTGTGGCTTGCAGTAAACACTTCTGAGGAACTTCCTATAGGTCTTTATGTAGCAGTATTTGAAGGCTTTTCAGGATGTGTTGACCATATGTGTTACTGCGTGTTCCTGTTGTCCATCTGCAGGCACTTTTTTCTCTTGAAGGCCTTGAAATTCTGAGGGAGAAGCTACAGTAGAAAAGCACCCTGTGTGGTGGCAAAGGTATGAGTGGAACTGAAGGTATCTGTCCAGGAGACCTCGGAGGAATGGTTTCAGGAACGCTGTGGAAGTTTCCCTTTCACTTAGGAGGAGTATTCAGATGCTAGCTCCACCTTAGAGCTCTCTAAATAGTTAATTATACTTAGTACCAGATCCCACTGTGATCTCTGAGTCAGTATTGCTGAGTAGTTCATCCGTGTTTTTTTTATTTGGGGGGGAAAAAAAAAGCCACAATGTTTTTGAAAATAATATTTACTGTCTGAAATAAAGTTAAAGCATGCCTGTTATAGTGGAGAGAAGGGAGTAAAAATTACTTAGTCTTAAATGCATAAGATGGTAGAGTAGATTGGGGGAAATACAAATAGATTGATCTCTTCTTTAAAGGGTCTCTGCCTGTGGGAATAAATAAAGAGATGGTGCTTAATGACTTACCCTACAAAAGGCCTTGGGACAGAGCTCAATCAGGTGCTTAAGCAGTCCAAAAACCTTGTAACCTTTCAGGTAACTTCTGCTTGTGCTCTATCAAAAATCCCAGAAGAAAGCATTAGGAATTTGGAGGCTTTTGCCTTTACCTGTGACTTGTGGGGAGGCAGTGCACATGGAGAATGTCCAGTTGCAAAATAACTTTGATGAATCTTCAAGAAATAGGCTTTCATTAGGGAACACCCCCATGGAAATATACTGTCAGTCACAGTGGACTCTTCTCCTCCCCTGATCTCTGCTGTAGATTAAGATGACTCCTGCTGGGAATCTGTTCTGTCTGAGAGCCAAGTAATGTTCAGATCATGAGCTGTAGGAAGCTGAGGTTTGGCTGGAGGCAGTGTCCTAAATCATGGTATAGACCCAAGCTAATGTCCAGCAAATGCATACCCCGAGGCTTAGTTGCAACTGCCTTTGAGTCAGGGCAACTGTAACTGTCTAGTGCTGTTCCATCTTAGCACTCATTGCGAGCGTTGTTACAGAAGCAGTTTAGGGAAGGCATACATCAGGCATCAGACCAAGGGAGAAGGAATAAAACTGACGGAGTGGCAAGGACAGTCTGTGCCTAGCAGTGCTGCCGTTCCACTTCAGTTTCCAAGGAGAAGCACTCGCCTAGGAGGTCCCTGGTCCTAGAAGTTAACGTAACGTAGTCCTTCTGTGGCCCACCAGTTTGATACAGCTTGGGACATCCATTACTGTAACTGGGGCTTCTGCAAATGAGACTCCATATGCAAATCAAATTTGGGACACCTCAGTCACTTCTTCCAGCAGGAGCACGGAATCCGTATTGCTGCTTGTCCATGTAGTGCACCGTTGTGGTGTCAACACCTGAGTGTGTTACTGATCTATGGTGAAAGAATAGCCAGCGTACATGCATAACTCCTGCTTGTTGGGCAGATGATCCTCTATGTAGATCAAAGCTGATGTGCAGAGACTGAGTGGGGTTTTAAGTCGAGCAGAAAGGTCCTTCCCTGTCTGAAGGGAGTACTGCTTTGCAGGTACTGGGTAAGGCTGCAGTAGCTCAATGGTAGCCAGAGAGGATGGGCGTTTGTAGTAAAAACAAAGCTAGAACTAGAAGATAAATAGGTAAGAGAATAGAAATAACCTACTGGAGATTAGGGTATTTATATTTGATTATTTGTATCTGCAGCACAATGGTGGTTGGGTATAAATGAAAGCAGTAAGTTTGTCCACTTGAAGGTTAAAGGAACTGTAAAGAAGACTAAGCCCTGTCCACTTGCGCTGTGCAGGAAAGATGGATGTGTGAGTGTACCCTTGGGATGTACCAAGTCTTCTGCTTGAGACCTCTTCTCCTTTGAGCGGCTGCGTGCACTGATAACGTGCATGCAGTACTTGTACAACGAACCAGCTTAAGGCAGCTGTCCAGTAGTCATGGGTAGATGAGTGTATGGAAGGTCTTGACTGTCCTTTCCAATAGACACTTGATGACCTCATTTAGAACATATGAGGTAGATCAGTGGTGCTTATGTTTTGCATGTTTAGTTGGTAGTTAATATAGCAGTGCATTATACTTGTCTGTAGTATAAGGATCTTCTGTAGAAATAAACCTCAGTTCCAGCTGGACAATTGGATCCTTGTTTAGATCCTGCTGGAGTTTCCAAGCTACTTGTATACTTGCTAAACACAGTGCTCACAGATCACTGTGTTGTGCTTCTGAATATTTCCGATTGTAACTTTCTGTTGGCAGTGAGGGAACCAGTTGCTTTGTGGTGTCTGGAATGGGATGCCTGATCCTGGATTTCTGAGCTGGAAGACTAAGTTGGGTGAGATATGGGATGTGTGGGATCGGTAGGATGCTGCCAAGTGGGTGAGGATTGTTGAGGTCCAGTTGAAAGTATGTATTTGGAGAGTAGGGGTGTGTGCCAAGTGAGAGGAGGGTTTATAGGCACATCTTTACTGTGCTGGTCCATCCAGAGGTCTTAACTGTGGCTACCATTATCAACCTTACCTGATTACACCTGGCAATGTGTTCTGGGTAGCAATTTCTGCACTCGCTATTGGAATATATTACACTTGCATAACTGTTGGTAGGTCGACAGAACTGTATGGAGCAGTGATGTGCTCTGCTAAGGGTGTAATTTTTTCAGCTAAAGATAGTTGACTTTTTTTCCAGTTCATCAATTATTTGTTTTCCTATGCTTTTTTCTACCTAATACATACTTAATTGTATATAAAGTGGCATCGTCAAGGCTACAAAACTGATAGGAAGCACAGATTCAGGAGTAGAACAGTAATTTCCCTGGGTACATGGTAAATGTTTTGGAGAACCTCTCTTTCAGTCAGCGTGGGAAATGCACTTGGTCTGCAGGGGCTCTCAGAACTGCTGGGCCATGGTCTTGCTTGCCACAGCACTTGGAAGGTATCTAACGAGAGAGGCAGGAGGCTAAAAGTGCCAGCAGTGAGTTTCGTGCTGTTGTATGGGGCTGGCTGTCGTGGCTCTTGTGGTGCTGTGAAGACGTGACAGTGCAGGGTCTCCCTAATGGTCACAGGTCATATTAGTACCCAGTCTTACTTGCTTACCACTTCGAGCCCAGTGCTCATTGTGTACTCTCACATGGGAAAAGTTGACCCTAAAGTAAATAAGGACTCTTAATACTACACAGAAGGACTGCATTTATGGTTGTAGAAGCAACCTTAACTTACTAATGACCAGACTATTTCTTCTGTCATCTAAATGTTCTCATAGTATTGTTTTTAATGCTTAGTGTCTCATCCAATGCCTCCTTCTAGTTTGTTTAAAAAAAAAAAAAAAAGCCAACCATTTCTCATTCTATTGCAGGCTCATTAATTTAATTTTGTACAGACAGTAGCCATTTAAGCTATTGCAGAAGTTAGAGGGTAAGCTGTTACTATGTTATGGAGTTACACAAAGTGTCCTCTGTTCCCAGCTGCCTTTTTTGACCTCTTATACGTGCCCTTGCCGAGTCAGTACCAGTTCCCCTTTGGTATCATCTTATAAAGGTTGCTTCTCACCAGCCTTGTCCAAGTCAATCTGCCTTATTCTTTCACTATCAGTTTGCTCGCATTGTTTCCTAATCTCTTATCAATTTTTCCTAGCTCCTGCTATTTTCATTTCTGGTCCTGACCTTTATAGGAACGTAAATCCAACAAACGATTCTTCTCTCCTGCTTCCTTCCAGTTGGACTCTTCTGTATTCCTGTGGAACTGCTAATTTCATGGTGCTTGGGTTTCAGTGGGGAAAGGGCTTTTTTAAAGAGTAGCGGGAGCTGGAGATAAAGGGCTTGCTTAGCATGCAGAAGAGACTGCCTGTATGCTCCAGTGGCCGCTTACAGGGGAGGTCCAACTTCGGTTCTGTAGGACTGTACTAAAACTGTGCTGAGCCACTCTGTGGAAGTGACAAATATTTTCTCCAGCACTAGATGATTGATTTTGAGCAAATGTAGCAAGCAAGGAGTTTTGAGATTTATAGCTTCCTAATACAAAGTTCTTCAATGGTTAACAGGTATTTCAAGTTCGTGTATTTTTCTCACTTTGCAAAAGTGTAACATATGACCAAGTTCCTGCACATTATTACAGGGTTTAAAGGGTGCACGTCTGATAGAGAAGTTAACCTTGACAGAGTTTCAGGTACCTGCTGTAAAGAATGGAGGGCTAAATGGCTTTGAAAAAAAAAAAGTTAACACCCACGTAGATCTAAAGACTATATGCATACACACCTAAACTCTGACAAATGCAAAGTTAATTTAATATATACTGGATTGCATGGCCTTGCTACAGACATGTCACATTTAACAAACCAAAAAAATCTACCAAAAAACACTCCAGCCCAAATGGATCCTGTTTTCATAAACGACCTGTGGGATTTGTGATGTTTTGTGTCAAGTAGTTTGAACAGAGTGGTGCTGATTGCATAACTTGCCTGCTGCCTCTTAAGAAAATACGAAACTGAAAGGTGGACTGAACAGAAGTGAGATCAGAACAGAATTAATTTAAGGAGCTTGACTTAGTTAAATTTGACACTAAAATTTCAAACTGGCTTTGTACATAATTGGAGTTCAGGTACTTAGTATACATATTCAATAGCTTGCTGTTAGGAAAAAACAAAACTTAAATATAACTGCTCAGTGCTGAAGTCCTTTCTCATCAAGGAGGAACAATGCATTTTGTCTTTGTGCTATTTAATTTGAAAGGAAAGTGAGTGAAATGCAAAGTGCACAACTATGAACTGTCTGTCTAGATCTGAAAGTGTGAATTTGAGTTTTGCTTTAGGGATGTCCTTCTGCAATGGTGTTCAGTTGCTTTGGCATGCTTTTTACTTTTTTTAAGGTTATTTAAATAAAACAACATAATGTTTTTACTTACAGCACTTGAAGAATCGGAAAGTGACATTTATGTGCGATTCATGAGGTCACACAAGTGTTATGACATTGTTCCAACAAGCTCTAAGCTTGTTGTTTTCGACACTACGCTACAAGTGAGTATTCTCCTTTCAGTCTGCCTTTGCTTGCAGTTCTCTTTTTTAAATGAGCATATGTTTCCTGAGTGTTAAATGAAATTTGATCTCTTGAAGAAAAGTTCTCCCATAATGCTGTACTTCAAATACAAGACCTCATATTGTTTCAACTGTATCTTTCATGTTACACTAGAGGAGGAGCTGGGGGGAGACTTCCTGGTTGAATAGAATGAGAAGATATAATTTGTTTGTGGTTGGAATCGCTAACCAGAAAAATTTTCAGAAAAACTGAAATTTATATTGGCTTCTTCATGGCTATCAGAATTTATGTCAAGACATCTTATATAAAAATCCCTGTGCAGTAGTTAGAGTATTTAGGTGTTCTGAGCCTGTTCCTGCTATATTGGTAAGATGATTTAGGACTAAAACGGATGGCTTAATGACACAAATTACTACAGTCTCCAGAAAATTTTTGTTTTCAGTTTCTCATTTTGCATTTAATCAGTAAATCATCATCTGCTAGACTCTTGGCTCTGTGTGAAGAGTTTATTTGCCAAAAGATGGCAATAGCTGCCTGCTGTAGAAACAGAATAATCTGTTCTGCAGTGTGGTAGAGCGCTGTGGCTTTGTTTGTTTCCTGGATTTTGCAATTGATGGTTTTTTTGGGTGGATTTTTTTGTTGTTTTGTTCCCTTTCAAAGGTGCTCTGTTCTGGCTTAACTATGCACACTAAGTACTTTGGCCTGGAATGTACTACTCGATTAGACTCTAGCCTTCCACTGTCAGAGAAAACCATGTAATAGATACTTAGTCCCAAAATGTTCACGGAACCATCTTGCGTATTGGATACTAGTATATACTGCAGGATTATTAGTCCCATGATCTAAAAGATAGAAAGCCTACTTACACAACAGTGCAAAGTAACGTGGTAGGTTGAGAGCACTGCACGCAAACTAGTCAATTTGTACAAGGACCAAGAGCAACCAGAGCTGATGACCACCTGCACCGACGGGAACTTCTGATGTAAGGAAGGCTGGGTGGTTAACTGGAAGAGCAGTATTTCCATTCCTACTTCATGTGGTTGTGATCCTGATGCGTGGAACATGGAGACTGATTTGGACAGGCTGAGGTCCTTTTCACTAAATAGTGTTTAGACCAGGGCATCCCATTAATGTTCAGTTCTGCAGCATGATTAAAAGCACTAGAGCTTTAGTTGCTGCTCAATAAAAAAAAAAAAGCAGCTTGTAACTTCTGCAGTGGACTTCTGGGTTATCCGGGTATCTCACTCATGAGGGAGTTTACTTAATTTCTTTAGACTCTGAGCATGTTGAGGCTTCAGTGTGTTGCCTCTGGCTGAGTCCTCAAAGGTAAGTATATCCTATTGGTGTCAGAATTAAATTAAAACTTCAGCAGAGCTGTGGTGAAGCTTCTGCCTGTGTGCCATAGGACCTCCTACAGCTAACTGCTCTGGTAGCAGAGAAAGCAGTGCTAAACATAACAGTTAATCTGGCATGAGGCACTGGCTGACTATTTTCTCCTCCACCCAGGCAGCCAGACTTCTACTGGGAGCTTTTCATCCTTAAGCACCTTGGTATCAATGGAACAGTCACCTTCCCCAAGGGTCCTTCCATATGCTTGACTGGATACTGTCTTTTGTAATGAAGACATCTGGTCTGCAATTAGACGGAAGTTAGTAGCCACTAGTCTCAGGGGAAGAGCTTTCAAGCACAGACTTCAATCCCATAGTTGATATGTTCATGTAGCTGACTTTCCTTGTATCTTCCACTTCTTGACTGTTTTGAATCTTTCAACTGCATCTGCTCTTGCAGTTAACCAGTCACGTGGACTCGGTGATTATGCAAGTCCTGTAAGCTCTAATGAAGATTCTGTTACATTTAGACATAATGAATTCTTCACCCTAGGCTCTTTTGCCACATTCCTTTTCAGAGATTTTTTTGTCCCTTGGAAGCTTGCTTCAATGGGAGGCTGATCGTGCTGACTTTCTTTCACCATCTCGGAGGAAAATAGTGCTACACTTTTCTGTTTTTTTTTCTTTTTTTTTTTTCCTTCTGCCCGGAAGAGAATAACTGTCAATTCTGAACTAAAGAGTTCAGACCCTGAAAGGTCAAATGTGATTTGACAAGATGGTGATTAGGGTGTTAACTGATGCTCTTTCAACTCTTCTCAAAGATGTAGCTGTTTTTTTGTTCCAGAGGGTATTTGTTCTCACACTGAGGTAATGTGTTGGGAGTTGGTATCTGCAGCTAGTTGTGGCATGGCTGACAACTTGTTGACTTCTCAGCTGTCAGTGGTCACCTGGGTCAAAAGCTTGAGCTTGGTCGTCATTGCAATCAGAAAGGTGAATTCTTCTTCTTTATTACACAAACCAGTTAATCTTGGAGCTATTGGGGCAGGTTACTCGTTCCTTCTGTATTCCCCAAATCTGCAGATGAATTACAGAAAATGATCCCAGATACCAGCCTTCCTCACTGGAGCTGTGTTGAAATAATACTATAACAAAGAATTTGGGGTTTCATCTCCAGTTGGTGAGCCAATGTGAGGTAATGCTTGGAGAAGTAGAGTTCCAGTGAAGGCACCTTGTGAATCTTCATCATAAAGGTAACTAGGTAACTTAATGGTAATGGAAAATCTTCCAGGTAAACTCCACCAACTTCCTGTCTTATTTGCGTTCCCTAATGGTGGTTGTGGATGAAGCTGGAGAAGAACAAAGGGCATGCCGTGGTCTATGATCATGTGGTCATATTCTAAGCCGCCTTCTCCAGGTGTTTGGAACCAGTAGTGATAGAAGAGTGGTAGAGGGGAGCCTGTAGTTAGTCAGAGTAGTATGTGACAAATGTGAACGATATCTTTAACATCACGCTTGAACTTTGATACTTTGGACTTCATGTCATTACATTTAATCTCAGTTGCATTACTCTCTAATTTATAACAATATTTAAGCAATGGTCTTCTTCCAGCATTGGCATTGTCTTCCAACTTCACAGGTTTTGCAAAGCTAGTAAACTACAGGGTTATTTAAGAAAACATTAAACAGTCTGATAGGAACACTCATCCTGGGCTACATGGCTTGATCTTCTAAATACTTCTCTTTAGTATTTCCCTTTGCAGGTCTTTGCCTAGTATATTGTATTAATGTTCCACCTTTGGTATCTTAAATCTTTTTGGTATCTTGATCAGTGTGCTTGGTGCACATACATGTCTGGAATATGAGTAGAATAGCTTTTTCTGAAAATGGCTAAATTAAAAACACAGAGGAGAAGGTATCTTATAAGGGTAGACAAACTTTTAAAAATGTTTGTTTTTTAATATATAAATAACTAATAAAAAGTCCTGAGGTACAAAAAAATTGATTCATCTTTTGGTAACTTAGAACACAGTCTTCTGAAACATCCAGTGTCCTCAGGGTAAGAGGATCTTGTAGTATTTGTCTTTCCTGGATCTGTTTAACTTCTACCCAAATCAGTGTTTCTCCTAATTTAAGAACAAACGAAAAACTGGTGCCTTGAAGTTCTCAAATCTCTCAAAATTGAATTTAGGTTCTTAATAGTACTAGAGCTTAAACAGTGCATGGTAAGGGCTCGCTTTTTTGCCTTACTTAGCGTAAGCTAGTAGCAGTCAATGAAAGAAGAAATGGAGCTGCATTGTTTTCTTATGTCATCCTTTGGAAGACTGCCGTTGGGTTTATATTTGACTGGTATCTGGTCTCCCTCTACTGGACAGAAATCGCAGCACACATCGTAAATTTCTGCCCTGGAAAATTGTATGTGAGATATTATGGGAAGTATTCCAAAACTGTTGTTAACTGTAGGAAAACTGGAGATGTTCCTTTGTCATGTGATGCAAGCCATACCGCTAAAGTGACATCTTTTCATTAAAAATAAATGTTTAGTCGCAGTATTTTGGAGGGATTTATTGTAAAAATTTGTAAGGAATTTTGTTTCCTCCTTGAATAAGGGAGGAGATGGTAAGGTGCAAAACTGAAAGGAGGCCTGAAATAGAAGCAGTAGCTAATAAAGAGCAGAAATGGGCTGACAGTCTCTTCAGTCCTACTTATTTGTTAGTCAGAAGGCCTGGGGACTTCTTGATTGCAGCAGCTACCAAGCATCTTGCTTCTCCTGGTGCTACGCACCAGTCTGGTCTTGCTTCCCAGGAACACACCTGTGCCACTGGCACGTTTGTTAGCCTACTGTGCTACTGCAGTGGTATCCCATGCCCTTCAGTTAGGCATCAGATCATATGGTAAGGGAGAGGCATGCTGTGCTTCAGCTAGGGAAGGTGTCCCTTGGCCCAGACTTGAACAAAAGCTGTACTAAACAAACGACCTTTAGCTCTGTATGCTTTATTTACCTGCCTGAGGCCAACTGGCATAATTCAGTTTGCCTTAGTGGGGTTTAGCTTGTATTTCTCCCAAACTGAGTATCTGCATCTAGTCTGCCTGCCTGAAATGGTCCCTAGCCTGTACTGAACGCCAAGAAATGGTAAATATTGTCTGGGAAAGTGCTAGCTGGCACAGTGCTCGTGGCTTAGCGATACTGGACTGATCATCACCCTTTAAGTTTACTAATACAGTTGTAACCTATAAATAATGCTCCTCAAAAATATGGAACTGCCTCAGTGCTGTAGCTCGCCCTGGCCTGTGACCCGTAAGTGTTCCTTATTCGTGACAAGCTCCAGCCTTGTGTTTTTCCCAGAGCAGATACTATCTTTGCTCAACACACCTTAAAGAATTTTTTTTCAAGTCTGATCTGAGCATGAAGAGTTGGAGTTGAGAGAATTAGATGTTATGAGCTATTCTGTGACATTTGGAAATTTGACTCTGTGGATGTTGGGGAAACTAGGCAAGTAGCAACAGTGTGCAGCTCTTGGTGGATAAAACTGTCTGTCTTATCTCTTGCACATCTCCCAGGGCGCAAACAGCAGAACAAGCACTTCACGGCCCCTTTGAGAGGGTTAGGAGGGTTGTCCCCTGAAGGACTACTCTGCTGTCAGTGAATGAGCATTCACTTACTGTTCTTTTTCACTGTAATTAATCAATAGATGGATCATCTGTAATAGACCCTAGGAAAACACTGAGCTGGACGCAGATTTCCTGGTTACCTGCATGTGTTTTCAGTGTGGTATCTGAGTACTCTTTAAGTGTTAATGCATTTAATGTAGCAATATTCAGGGGGAATAGTGACATCCAGATACGAGTTTGCTCTTTACTCGTTGGTTTTTAACTCATAACTGGTATATATAGTGACACTTAAAGCAATTTGACCTTTTCTTTTTTCTTTGATACAAATGCTGTGGAAGGAAATAGGTGTTTCAGTAATCCCCGTGTTAGATTGAAGCATCAGTAAATTTTTTATTGCACATTTGGGCACGTCACTCAAAATTTGTTTTCTCTAGTGATACTAACATCATCTACTAGTGTGATTTCGCTTTTTTCTGTTACGTCCTAAGTTTGACTTTGATCTCTTGCATAGAAAACATTAGTGTTTTTCACCCCATCATGAACTCGATTTGAATTTTGAAAGGAAATGGCTCTTAGCATAGCTTATAGCAGTCTCTGAAGCTTAGCTCCAAGATTATTTAAGGATAGATTTTTGTCTAGCCTTCAAACAGATGTAATGCTTACACATTTTGTCTTTGAGAAGGATTAACTTCTGTACTCTTCTGTAGCACAGACCAATTAGCCCTCTAAAAGAAAGGTAAAAGGGAAGTATAAGACAGGGACTTCCTTGCTACATATCAAGCAATAATCTGCAGTCCCAAGAGTGGTATAATAGCACATTCAGTAGCTGTGTCTTGTGAAGTCTGTATAAGCTCTCATAAGGTAAAAAGCTCTGTCTAACCTTTGACTAGATGACATTCTCATCTGTTAAAAGTAAACTTATGTTTTAATACTAAAGCATGCATGGCTTTTGTTCGATATGATATTGAAGTTATTTTTGAAGTATTTGTCTAGCATTTCATAAACTAACGAAAGTCATTTTTATATGGAAACGCTCATCAAAACAAGTTTTCAGAATTCTCTCTGCCTCTTTGCCTTTCCTATATCCTGAAGAAATCCTGGACTGTTGAGTGACTGAAAGGTTACATTGTTTAACCTTTCTGTTAATTAAATAATCTAAGTTGGCGATGGACTGGATGTTATTGCTAATGTAGGCTCTTGTCAGTAACTATTGTACGCTAGTAAGATCTCAAGTACTTGTTTTTCTACTGCATAACTAGAAAAATGTTTGGGATAATCTTCTGGAAACTTTTTTGGAGGTTTAACAAGCTTGAAGTAAATATAACTTCTGCAGAGCATGCAATGGATTCCACATTAGAAGAATGGAAGAGGATTTGTATTTCTCTTCCTTGTGCTAAGTAAATGGATTTATTACTCTTGTTCCCTCCAGGCCATTCTTGACTGGGGTGTTGCCTCTCTCCAAGGTAATGAGATAGACCAGACTTCCAGGAAGAATGCTCTAGAATCTTTTGCTTCCAGAAACATGCAACAGTCTCTGGGTCTGCTGTCATAACAGTTTTTGCAGCTTTACAAAGGGACTGTCTGTTCCTTAATTGGCTTTGAGGTCTTTCCTCTTCAAAGCTGCTAAATTTAAACTAATACTGTCTATATTTCTGAGGAGTGTGAACACCCCTCCCTGCTCACCCATCCCACAAAATTGTGAAAGAACAATGTAAGTTAGCTTCTAGCTGGCATGTGGGCTGAGATAGACCACAAAAAATCTCCCTTCATTGAGATCAGGCCGGAATCGGTAGCATAGTACTGGAAGATGTTGTTTTTCTTTAGAGTTGCTCTAGTCTCTTGTAGATAATGAGCATTGGAGCTTAATTCCTGCAGCTCTCAAAAACAATACGAAGCATTCACTCCTGGATTTTGGGGGAAGATGAATTCTTCTGTACCAATTAAATGGAAATTCTTAGTCAACACAGGGTGTAGGTAAAATGTTTGTGCTTGGCTCAGTGAAAATCATGCATTGTTCTTGCCTACCCTGCCACACCACTGCCATTTTTTTGGCAAGATCTTAATCTCTGAAAGAATTTCTGTACCCTTTCCAATGCAGTTGGCCTAGTGGCTCTGCCTGTGAGACCTCACTTCTTACTTCTAGCCCACATTAGCATGACATCTAATAGCAGAAATTCTGGCTTGAAGTGATTGCTTTCTTAGAAAGCAGAGCTGTGCTTTTTTTTTTTTTTTTTTATTGCACATTAAGAACTAGAATGCTTAGACTGCCCTCAAACAGCAGATGGAAGTAAATATCGGCAGAATAGCTTTCAGTGTCCTTCTGACTGCTTGGAAAGCTAATGTTGAGATTCTCTGGAAAATTGATCCACCTGCCTGAAATTTCTTTGCTTCAGATCTTGAGTTTGGACAGAACTGTGTCATCCTTGAAGGTGTATTAAATGTCACTACTATATGGGTGTGCATTACGTCAAAGCAAAAATACATGAGATATTTGGAGACTGCTGCATTCATGCTGCTCTTGGATTGTCAAGGTGGTGGTCATGGGATGTGGAGGTGAATGCTGGAGTCCTTGATTCCAATTTAGTTCATAAAAATTTCTATGCTGTAGAATTAAATCCTTTGGAGATGATGCTAACAATGTGGAAGAAGAGGATTACCTAAGAGCCTTATATGGGAAAGTTATATTTCTCAATATAGAATGGTATGAGTTCAAGGGATGTTAAGGACCACCCAGTCCCAGCCCCCTGCCATGGGCAGGGACACCTCCCACCAGGTGCCCAAAGCCCCATCCAGCCTGGCCTTGGGCACTGCCAGGGATGGGGCATCCACAGCTCCTCTGAGCAGCCTGTGCCAGTGCCTCACGTCCCTCACGGTGAAGAATTTCTTCCTAATATCTAATCTAAATCTCCCCTCTTTTAGTTTGAAACTGTTACCCCTTGTCCTATCACTGCACCCCCTGACAAAGAGCTCCTCCCCAGTTTTCCTGTAGCCGCCTTTAGGTACTGGAAGGCTGCTCTGAGGTCTCCCCGGAGCCTTCTCTTCTATGAAGACAGGCTGAAAGAGCTGGGATTTAGTCTAGAGGAGAGGTGCTCCAGCCCTCTGGTCATCTTCGTGGCCTTCTTTTGGACCTGTTCCAACAGGTCTGTGTCCTTCTTGTGCTGGGGGGCCCAGCATAAGAACACCGCACTCCAGGTGGGGTCTCCAAAGAGCAGAGTAGAGGGGGACAATCACCTCCCTCACCTGCTGGCCGTGCTTCATTCGAGGCAGCCCAGCATACGGTTGGCTTTCTGGGCTGCAGGTGCGCACTGCCAGCTCATGTTCAGTTTTTCATCCACCAATGCCCCCAAGTCCTTCTCAGCACAGCTGCTCTAAACTTAGTATTGTGTTTTCTTGTGTTTCCAAATAGTGCATCAGATGAAAATGGGTGTTTAGCCTTTTCCAGGCTAAAGGACCTTATTGCATTACCTGGCATCCTGAGACAGAAAAAAGCTGAGAGTGAAGTAAGGGGGAGAAAGCCACTGTGAGTTCCTCCAGTCATTGCCAAAGAGTATTTTTCAGCTAAGGGCTTATAACTTGCTAGAACTGAGAGGCACCTGAAATGCTAGTGACGTGAGCGAGCAGCAGGGGAGAACATGTCGAGGAGACATTATTGCAGTTAGATGTCAGGCTTGCATCTCTTGCATAAGTTTGTAAGTTTTGGGTTTTTTTTGGTGGTTGTTTTGTTTCTTTCCCTTTCCTAGATCTGCGAAGATCTGGGCAGCCATAGGACTAGCTGTGCTACTTTAAGAAACACAGTCCTGTTTACGTGGGGCTAGAAGCTCTTGCCCCATTCTTTGGGTTTTTACATCAAAAGAAGTTGAAAGACAGTCAGCTCATAAACACGTTCAGACCAAAGGAATGAAATGTGGGCTGCTGAGGTTTTTTTTTTTTTTNTTTTTTTTTTTTTTTTTTTTTTTTTTTTTTTTGCAGTACAAGGGTCATTGCAGAGGCCTGCTGGTTTTCCTGTTAGGGCAAAGACCGGTTGTACCACTCTTGGTCTTCTTACAAAGTAAGAGCTATTGAAATAGAAGTGTTCGGCCTCTGAGAGAGAAGACTTGGGGTAAGCTTCTTTTGTGCCTTCTCACTCTACAGTGAGAACAATATGAGCAAATAGTCACTCGAGAATATTCTCATATTGTGAGGGTATATATGCTCTTATCACTTGAAAATGGAAAACTTTTTCCCTTTTACAAGCGCCTGTGGAGGCTTAACACCAGTGGACAGCTAAGCACTGCCACAGTGCTCTCTTACTCCCCCTCCTCTGAAGGACAAGGGAGAAAATACGATGGGGGGAAAAAAAGCTTGTGGGTTGAGATAAGGACAGGGAGATCACTCACCAATTGCCATCACAGGCAAAACACTCGGCATAAGGGAGATTAATGTAATTTATTGCCTATTCATAACAGACTAGAGCAGCAAAAACTAAAAGCAAACTAAAAACACCTTCCTCACATCCACCCTCTTCTACCTCCTCCCCTGGAGCAGCACTGGGGAATGGGGGCTGTGGTCAGCCCATAACGTTTGGACTCCGCAGCTCCTTCATGGTCATTCTGCCCCTGTTCCACGTGTGGTCCCTCCCACGGGATGCCGTCCTTCCCGAGCTGATCCTGCGTGGGCTTCCCACAGGCTGCAGCTCTTCAAGAGCTGCTCCAACATGGGTCCATACCATGGGGTCCATCCCTCAGGACCAAACTGCTCCAACACGGCTCCCCCATGGGCTGCAGCTCCAGCCTGGGCCTGCTCCTGCGTGGGCTCCTCTCCACGGGCTGCAGCTCCAGCCTGGGCCTGCTCCTGCGGGGGCTCCCATGGGCCGCAGCCTCCTTCAGGCCACATCCACCTGCTCCATGGGGGCTCCTCCATGGCTGCAGCGTGGAGATCTGCTCCGTGGGGTACCCATGGGCTGCAGGGGGACGGCCTGCTCCTCCATGGGCCTCTCCACGGGCCGCAGGGGAACTTCTGCTGCGGCGCCTGGAGCCCCTCCTGCCCTCCTTCTGCACTGACCTGGGTGCCTGCAGGGCTGCTTCTCTCGCATTTCTCACTCCTCTCTCCCAGCTGCTGTTGCACAGCAGTTTTTTTTCCCTTTCTTAAACCTGCTCTCCCAGAATCTCTCTGGCCAGCAGCAGGTCCCTTTTGGAGCCGGCTGGAGCTGGCTCCTGTCTGACGTGGGGCAGGTCCTGAACTTCTCACACAGGCCACCCCTGCAGCCTCCATGCTACCAAAACCTTGCCATGTAAGCCCAATACAGGGATCCGTTGAGAAGGCAGTCCATGTCTGGTTGTTTTATACTCATGGGTATATGACTTTAACAGTCTATGTTACTTTTTCAGCTGTTCTTATCCAATGGGTAAAGACTGAATGTTTCTGCTTTTAACTAAAAAATTTTCAAGAAAACTTTGCTTGTAAACCTCCCTAGGATAATTATTTTTCAGTGATTGCCTGAAAGATTTGGGTTTGATATTTTCATCCACGTGAATTTTATGGGGCGTGTGTTCCCTCTAAGTTCCTCGTTTGTAGCTCTTAAAAATCACCATGAGAAAAGGCAGGGATTTAAGTTTTCAACTTATCTGGTGAAAGCAGCAATGAATGTTCTAGCTGACCTTTGATTACCCCTCTATCAGGAATAGGCCATGATGAGAGTATCAAGGATCAGCTGGGTCCGATACTGCTTTTTATGGGAGATCTGTGAAGGAAGGAAAAAAAAATGCTCCTTCTCCCTTTCTTTCTTGACCTAATGAAACAGAGATTTTGTGAGGCTGCATTAGGGGCTTTTCAGGTGAGTAAAGCTGGTGCCTTGGTATTGGTTTATACAGTGAAAGATGAGGCATAACGTGGTTAGGTAAAACAATGTACAAGTGTGTGCGTGTACATGGAATTTCTTGTGAACAAGCTCATCCTCTGTTTTCTTTTCAGAGGCTTTCTTCATTCACATGTGCCCTTGCAGAAATGACCCCTTAAGTAAGCTAGTGAGATAACTGGTCTGGTGCATCGTAATGATGAGTGTCCCTCTCAGTGTCTTCTGTCAGTGAGGAAGAAACTTCTGTGTAGCTTGGTGAAGTCTTCTGTCTGCTCAGACTGTTTCTGGTGTCACCGCCTGGTAATCGAGCTATTTTGGAGCTTACTAATCTTTAAGGACAAGGTCTTCCAAATATTCTACTGCGTGGAAACATAGGGCTTCCTGTGTAGGGTCTCACTTAACCTTTCTTGGTGGTGACCCTCATATTGGAGGGAGGCTATGTCCTCATTAAGACTTAAAGTGAAAACATTTGGGTGGTGTGCAGAAGCGATGGCCTCCAGCAGTCCTGTCTAACCTAAATTATTCTGTTCCTTTACTCGGCATATTCACAACCGGTATAGTAAGTTCCTGTAGTAAGAAAAGCTTGTTCCTGGTGTGCTCGCTGTAGTGCGCTAGCACCTATTGTTGAGGTGACGTTCAATACAGTGCAGGACTTCAGTCACTGTTCTTCATGATAATATGACCCTAAGTTAAGGGGCAGGATATTGGAGAAGGCAAGTAGTTGTGTAAGGTGAGATTCCTCATCTCGTTGTAAATATCTAGAATGTAGATATAGTTGGGGGGGAGGGGAGGATGGCATTTGTGGGGTGCAGTTTATCTCAGTCTAAGGCTGGGGAGTCGTGCTGCAGAAATAACTGTTTCCCCCTGTTGGCAATGAAGCGATGAGGTGAATATGCAAGGTCGGCACGTATGTCAGATCAGCCTTTACATCCGGGCAGATAAATCCCATCCTTTAATGGTTTGTTGTTTGTTAGGACCACTACATGGTTAATAAGAACAAAAGTGCTTTGTTTAAAGAACGTTTGTACATGGTGTTGAACAGCAACAATCATGGGACCTGGCTGAGGAACAATGGCCTTGTGAAGGTCAGGCCAGTCCAACACTCCACATAAGATCAGAGAACTACAGCGGAAGGCTGGCCTCACACAGGAGCACTGCTGGTGGGGTTGAGAATTAACAAGGCTGTTGGAGGTCTAAAGATGGGACATGGTAGAAATCCTCAAAGACTCCAGCCTATATATAATCTGAAAGAAAGGTCCTTGTAGGTATTTTCTGCATGAACATCACTGAACATCTAAATGGGCTGGATGGAAGCCCAGCTCCACACCCCAGTGCTTTGGCTGGCCACCAAGCAATACTTTGGGCAACTGAAATTGGTAAACCACAGAAACTAAAGGAAAGTGTGAGTGGATGAGGGGATGTTTGTGCTTGCAAGCAGTTTTAGCAAATAAGAATGAAGTTGGTTTTTGCTTTGTAATGACCTTACTTAAATAAGAGAATTATTAACATAAAGGACTGATGGCATTGTTTTTATTTAAAAGGTAGCTGTGTAACACTTTGTTATAAAACTGAAGAAAACAATAGGACCATCATTTAAGCTGTGGTCAAGGAGGACAGCCTAGAAGAACAAATACAAGTATTCTCTTACTCAATTTTTGTGAACTCATTGGCTTTTATGAAGGTTTTAACTCTGAGCTATCTTTGTAGCTGTATCTGTTCAGCAGGCCCCAGTTTTTCCAAAGTCTGTCTTTTAAAGCTAGACAAGATGGCATCTAACAGAAGATTCGTGAGTTACTTTGACACAAATAACCTGCAAATAAATCAAAGAATCTGGGCAAGAACTGATCCTTTGAGGAAACTTTATTTTCCTTCTGGATTTTCTACAGGCTCAGTTTATTGCCTAGTACATTTTTGGAATTCTCTCTTGAAGTATAATTTCTGAAGGTAAAATAATCCCTCAATTTTACCACCTTGACCATCTGGACATTTTGCTAGGTGGTTCTTTCACTGTCTCTGACAGAGAGGTAGTAGCATGAATTTGGAGATTGTCTGAAGTCTCACGCTTGGCATTTCATGTCTTTTCTGCTGTGGGCATAACTCTTTTTGGTTATCAGTTAGGGTTGGTAAACTTCCTTGAGCAGTTCTGTTGCATGATTCCTATGGAAAGAAAACGTTTTCTCCTCTGGCTTTAATAGGTTAGCTGTTACCTTAGTTCTGTGGCAGAGCTTGAACATCTGACTCTTCTGGAAGACTTGGGACATAAGTCGACAGTAACCAGTAACTCTTGTTACAAAGCATGACAGCCATTCTTACGGAAAGATATCAAAGCTGAAGGTTCCCAGTTTCAGGCAGTCTGAGTGTACTTTTTTGCTTTTATTTTCTCTTTTTTTTCTTAAACGAAGAATAATTAGAACCTGTTTACTTTGCCCCAGGGTGGAGTTAGTCTGTGTGAAGTCACTTCTGTCTCTTATCTGTTCCCCAAATAGCTCCCTGCTGTTAGCTTTTGCTGTATTAGGAGCAAGCGTGATGTTATGTGGGAACGCTTTGTGTGGCTGCCTGGAGGGTTTCCTTGTGGTTTCAGTCTTCCTTAGGGGTTAGTATGCTCCTGTGGTGGATTTGGTAATGTTTGTTTTACTTGACTCCTCCCTATGTCAGTGAGGTAGCTTGATACCCCTGGGACCTTCCTGTCTAACCATTTTCTAGAGAAATACTACATGGTCTGTGTATAATAGTCTTTTTGTGGTGCTGGGTATTTTTTTTCCACATGGTTTCTTCAGTTTCAGTGCAGTTTAGGGATGGTGGTTACGTGGATTGTTATTCCTGTTCATTGATCATACAGCAGAAGGATCAGTAAAGTCAGAGGGCAGCTTTGAGAGCTGTCCTGTGCTGAGGTCAGGAGGGTCGATGAGCTTCTCTTGATTAGAGAGGAAGTAGAGGTTAGACAGGGGTTGCAAGAAGTATGGATTGCTTTCAGAAGTCTGATCCCAAAGATTGGGGTTCACATACAGTAGGATTAACACTGGGTATTTGAAATGCTGAATGCAAATTACTGAAGTGTTGGAAGAGGTGATGTGTTCTGGTGCAGACCAGAGGGCTTATTAACTTTTTAATAATTTAAACTGATAAATTATACCACTAAGTCTGATGTCAAGTGTCGTATGACACTGGATTTCATGTGGATGGCTTTGCAGACTTTTTCCAAGAAGATTGTAGCTCACAATGGCAGATTTATTTTTTGCCTACCTACATTTTTGTTGCTGCTTTTTTGGATACTGATTCCGCTGACTGTGAAGCCCTTTTATTCCTGACTGAGTTGTGGAGAGAAGCCCCTTGGCACATACCTTAAGTTGATGCTTAAGATGTGTACGTGTTGTCTGTTCAGCTCAGAGTTGTCAAGTGATTGCAATTGCTACTTCTGTGTTGTTTGGAGCAAGGAGCAATTTCATGGGTACCGAGCTACTGGCTGCTTCCTAGTTCTGTGCCAGTAAGGGACCTGGACAAGAACCATCGCTTTTGTCGTGTTTTCCATGTAAATGCAATTTAGATGCATGGGCAGGATAGGAACCATAACATGCTCAAGCATATCATTAAGAGATCAGGACGTTGAGGTGCACCAGAGCCTGACCACTTCATGCTTCAGAGAGCTAGTGTTCCCAAGGAAGGCTCTTTTCTTCTGAGAATGACACTGTAACCTTATAAGGTCCGATTTGAAAACTGGGGAGAGTTCATTCAAAAATGAAAGAATTTGGTTGTGCTTCTTCAGGGGCAAAACAGGCTAGCTAGTCCTTTTAACTGTTTTAGTAGTATTTAAAATAATCAAATAATCTCTTTTAATTTGTATAAATTGTGCATCTAGAAGCTGGAGAGGAAATGAGATTTGTTTCAGTTTTTTTCATGCAACTGCTGCTAGAGTGAACGGTAACTAGAATATAACAAAATTTTCAGATCTCAAGCTGTATTCATAAACTGTGTACTTGTGATAATTATGTTCATTACAAATGTTTACTCTCCCCCGTAAGCATGACATTTTTAATAATTTTCATGGTTAATACCAAAAGGAATAAATTTGAAGTTAATGAGCATATCTTTTCAGCTGTACCAGCTTCATCAGTTCATCAGAGGTTTTCACATAGCATATTCACATAATGGAACAAAAACAGATCTGGTTTTGCTAAGCTTTTTAACCATTTTAGAAGTAAATGACTTAAGTTTTTTTGTGGTGTGTGTGGTTTTTGTTCTGTTCTGAATACCTGCTACCTTTCTGTACGGCATTTTTCCTGCTAACTGTGGAAACCCCTCTGTTGGTGTCTGGTATGCTAAATTAAGAGCAAAGGTTTATTTAGCTGTTCATTCTTTTTGCAGGTAAAGAAGGCCTTTTTTGCCTTGGTGGCAAATGGTGTGAGAGCAGCTCCACTGTGGGAGAGTAAAAAACAGAGTTTTGTAGGTAGGTTGTTCTAATGTTATTAAGGATTACTTGAATTTTCAGGGTGCTGCGCTGTTGCAGAAGGTGGTCTGGGGCTAGCCGTGGTCTGACATCCCAAGAGATACTGGGCTTCTTTGTTTTCTCCTTGCGAGTTGTGAATTGTTGCTGGCTTGCACAGTTTTGCTGTTCTTTGAGAATCGTGATGGCTCTTCTAGGTCTTGAGCTTCTGAAATTTGGCGTCTAATATGTCTGTTTCCCTGTGTATTTATAAATAAATGTAACAGTCGCAAAGAAGAAATGCAAAAATAGGAACTATAAAAAGAAAAAAATTATGCTACAGTATTCTAATATGCATGTGATATGATCATCTCTTTCTCAGCATGTTCTCAGTAAGGTGCGCTCTGAAGTGATCAAATACCAAAACTAATGTTGAATGCTACAGATAATATGTCCCATACAAGGAGAAATAGGTTTTCGTTGGGCGAGATTGAAAGAGAAGAAGCACACAGATTGTAGTTTTGAATATTAATTCAGACTTACATATTTTTATTCCAAAGGATTGTATCAATGTGAAAATGTATATGCATAGTTTTGGAATTAAACAGTTGATTAGTCCAATACAAGTAGACAGTATGTTACACAGATTTAATGTTTATTAAATTATGTAGTGTGATTTTAAATGGAGAGAATAACTGAAGTTCTATATCTTAAGTATGTATCTGAAGAACTTTTTTTCTGTATCACTTTTTGCAGGAATGCTAACAATTACAGATTTCATTAACATACTGCATAGATACTATAAATCTCCAATGGTAAGTATGACGATAAGCTTCTATCAGTTGTTATACAGTACAGAAACTGAAATATCAAACTGCTCGAAGGATTGATTGTTGTTATTTTTGAGTGTCTGCAAGCTTAGGTATGTCGTGAGTAATACTCATTGAGTTTTTTGAAAGAGAAGATAGTTTTGTGATCAAGGTAGTAGCATGGTATCTGGATACTTGGGTTCATTCCCAGCTCTACCCATGAAGGTCCTATGAGCTTGGGCAGGTAACATAATTGGTCTGCTTCAGTTACACATGTATAAACATGAGGAATTTCCTTAGTGAGTACTACCATTTGTTACGTTTTGTGTGGTGTTTTACCATAATGACAACCTTGGGATACTAGGCTCCACTTGGAATTGCAGCTATTGTCTAATGCGTTTGGGATGAAGGACCTGTCTTAAGATATTTAAAATTAGACATAATATAAACTGTATGAAGGTGAAATACTTGATTGTTGATGACTGTGTGTGTTTTTGTCCAGGTTGTTTCAAAGCACATGATTTAATAGCAGTCAGAGCTCTGTATAAATGGGGATTATCAACCAAAAATGTATTTGGGGTTGGGGGGAATGTTTAAAATTATATGAAAAAGTTGTATTTTTGAAAATCAAATATGTAGCTACACAGTGGCTCATGTGATTTTATTAATTTATACATTTATAAATAAGTAAATCATCTTTGTTTCATAACGATGATAGAGTTATCCTGAAAGGAATATGTGGAATTAGGCAGAATGCTAGCTTACGGAGGCTTGGATGCATTAAAAGGTTACTCAGATTTTGAAGTGATGCTGTGAATAAACGAGTTAAACTAGTTAAACATACACAAATATTTTAGTTGCGTGGCTGAGTTGCACAATCAGTTGGAGATCTCTTGACTTAATTAACTGTAATTTAAAATTCCCATTGGCAGTCACTTGATGAGATTCTCTTGCTTACATGTTCATACAAACATTTACATCTCTTTCTTGTTCCTGTCAAATCCCAATTCCCCCACTTCCAATTAAAATATACCTACTGTTTTACTAGCTAAAAAAAATCAAGGACAGTCGGATGAAACAGACGTCTGATCTATTAGACTTCTCAAAGCTAGTTGATCATGTTTGTTTTTAAAATTTATAGTGAAATATCTCATCAGATGCAAATACGTCGGTGCAGTATCCTTTTGTACTGTTAAGAGTTTTTTTTGTCTTCTGGGGATTTACCGGGGGAGGGGAATAAAGGCAAATGGAAAGCGGTTGCACACTGATGATTTCCTTATGGTTTCCATATTGTAATGGCTCTCAACCTCCAATAATACCAATTTTCCTGTATAACTTTACCTAAGGTCTAACTGTTGTCACTCCTATTCATGTTGTCTAACATACTGTTCCATTGGTTGTGCTTAAAACAGCCTCTGGGCAGGGAAGGATGAATAGCTGACAAGTGACAACATTTGATATAAGCGATTGATGCAGTTTTCTACAGAAGAAAAAGATATAATAATAAATGTTCCACTGGGGAATGCTCTAGTCTTACTAGGTACACGTGTGCTGAAAACGTAATTCTGAAGTATTTTAATCGTTCTTTCTAAAAGCATCCCATCATACATGGTGTGAAGCATATTGCTGTTCATGTGCTGCACGATTTTTTAATAAGGAAAGTTCAGGTAATTCATCCATATGGTGTGGTCAAAGAACTAGATTTAGCCTCATCTTGTCAGCATCTGAAGAGTCCTCTTGTTCTTCTGATCACTTTGGTAGACTGAACTATGCTCCACAGTCTTAGCTGACTTTTTTGGCAAGCAGTATAAGAAGGTTTAGCCTACTCATGTAGGTATCTTTTATACCACCCATAAAGGGTATATTTCAGTAGTCTAATTATAGTATGTCAATTTAATGTTCCCTTATCATCTTTGAAAGATGACAATAGAATAGAATAGTTCAATTGGAAGGGACCTTCAAAGACCATCTAGTCCAACTGCCTGACCACATCAGGGCTAACCAAAAGTTAAAGCATATTATTAAGGCCATTATCCAAATGTCTCTTGAACGCTGACAGGCGTAGGGCATCAGCCACCTCGCTAGGAAGCCTGTTCCAGTGCTGGACCACCCTCACAGTAAATAAACTTTTCCTAATGACTTCATGCCATTACTAATCTCCTGGTGCTCCAATCTAGATCCCTCTGCAAGGCCTCTCATCCCTCCAGGGAGTCAACAGCACCCCCAGGTTTTTAGTATCGTCAGCAAGCTTGCTGAGGATGCACTCCAGTCCTGCATCCAGATCATTGCTAAAAGTGTTGAACTGTGATCCCAAAGCGGTCTCCACTGGTTCAAAGACAAACGTAGGAGGCTTTGTGGAGACTCCTGCCCTTCACCTATAAACTTTTCAGCTTCAGCAGTGTTCATAGAGGTACCTGACAGTGAGGAACGGGGTAAGAGTTGACAGGCTGCTTTGGCCTAGGCTGTGGTGTGTGCCACTGCTGTTACAAGTGGCTGGCTTGCAGCTTGATACCTCAAGAGAAAGGCAGCTTTCACATCCCAAACATTTTCAGAGAACCGTGAGCAAGGTGGAAGGAGCTACTGTAGGGAGGTTGTACAGTCTTTTGACAAAGAACTTTGTGAAATGGCTGCTGAACGGTGGGAAGTTGGTGACTGCGTCTTTTTCTTGTTTTTGTGTTTTCTTGTGGGTTTTTTAGTTTACTTGTTTTTAAACTTCAAAGACCAGACTCTTGAGGGTGGTTTGTTACTGCTGAGCTTATCTAATGGCTGACTGCCATCAAAAGGTGCAGACTTGCCACATCCTTTGTCCACTATTGTTTGGCCTTTATGTGAGCCAGCTAAGGAAGCTAAAACAGCAGAAAACTAGTAACTTTCATGATTTTTTTTTTGCCCGTTTGGTGCCCTGAACCAGCTGTACACAGGTCAGGTGAGCACCATTGCTGGCACAGGAGAAATGCTGAGAGCATGCATGGTGTAGATGCAGCTCCCAAAAACGTTTGAAGAATGTAACATCAATAAAAGATCAAATGTGAGGATAAAAAAAATAAATATAATGGTGATTCTTCTGATTGAACTGAGCACTAAACCAAGTACTTTTGCTTGTTTGTAGTCCAACAACAGTAAAATTAATCTCTTTTTAGCGTTAAGAAGTGATCAGGATAAGCTCTTTACTTGTTTATATGTGTGAGGTGTCATCAGAGGGTTTATTCCAGCATGATTGTTTTAAGGTGAGATAAATTACTGAGGAGATGCCTTTGAGCCTAGAAGAGATTTAGACCACAACGTGGGCAGGTGAAAAATCTTTCCTGTGTCCTGAGGTGATAGGTCCAGTATGGTGCTCTGCGTTGAGCAGGATTGCACGCTTCTGTCTTGTTATTGCCAAGAAATGCTATTGTGGACTGGGCAATTAATTAGCTGGGATTCTTACTCTATATGTTAAATTGCTTGCAATGAAATATAAGGAAATTAACAAGATTATTAATATCTGAATAATTATTTTGGGTTTAAAATTAATGCTTCAAGTTAAACTTTCCATTCATACATTGTAGGTTCAGATCTATGAATTGGAGGAGCACAAGATAGAAACCTGGAGGGGTAAGATTATTTATTATTTGATTGCTAACTTAGTGTTCTAATATATAGTGGATTTTTAGTTAATCGTAGATGTAAGTTGTTTATCTCCACGTACTTTTTAATGAAAGCAGGAATAGCAAAAGCTTGTCTGCTTGTTCTTGCTGCTTATTTTTCTATCTGAAACAATGTGAACTAGAGTGATTATGCTATATATTGCTTCACTACTTTTTCCTGATTAGTACCATCTTGCTCTTTCTTCAGAGAAGAGGAGAAAGCAGAGTAAGGGGGTGTGTATATGGCTGTAGAGATGAGTGTGTCTGCAATGGGAATGTATCTGAACCAGGATGCGGAATGAGTATCAGATGACTCTGGGTAATGAGTGAACTGAGAGATGAGCAACAAGTCATGCCCGAGTGAATTGCATGATGTGGCTAGAAGGTCACAGAACATGGTTGGGTGTGAACAGAAATGCTGAATGCAGGGAGGAACTTTAATGGAAAAATTGACTATATGCCATATAACAACATATAGAAATCCTCTGTGCAGCAAACCCTTTCAGAAAAGAAGGTGGTAAAGCAAAATTATTTGCTGTTGTTGCAGTGACCTCTGGTGGTAATCAGTTTAATCCTTTAAAACTTTGGATTCTTTTTAATGTCAATATAGGTGAACACATGTAAGTGGTAGAATATCTAAAAATAACTGTATATATTTCTCTTCTGTCCATTTAATTTTGTACTAAGGAATTCATAAAATGCTTTCTTAAAAATGTTGATGTTTTCATATAAAGTGATAATGGTCTATTTTTCTATAAACAGAGCTTTATTTACAAGAGACATTTAAACCTTTAGTGAACATCTCCCCAGATGCAAGGTAGGATTTTCCTTTTCCTTTTGCTTAACTTGAAATAAACTAGCTCCATTTCAACACTGAATTCGAGACTTGTTTTTGTGTAAAGAAACAACTTCTGTTGTAAACTAGAGTACAATATACAAAGGGCTGCATTTTAATATAACCAAGAAGGTGTGGGAGCTTTTTATTTTGGGTGAGGACTTTCTTAGTTACCCAGAAAGTAGAGCTTAAAGTTTAACTTCTGTCTTTGATCGGTGTAACTGTTCAGGTAAACGAACTAGACAGTGCCAATTGGGTCAGTTAGTTGTCCTTTTTGCATATTTTTGGGCAATATGATGACCCTTCAGCCTAGCCTTCTAGTCATACTTGTTTCATGAAAACCAAAAACCATAATAAGCCTTTTAGCTGTCTTATTCTCAGCAGTCATGCTAATTGAAAACTTACTGTATTTTCAACACGAGTAACTTTTTTTAACTTAAGGAAAGATAATGTTTTTTGTTCTGCTCTCCTACTAGGTTGCGTTCATTAAAATATAAATGACCTTAGTTCAGTAGGTATCTTTTTGTATCGATGGAATTTTAAGGGAATAGTTTTTAAACTGTCATTGTGCCTTATTTACCAAAGGTAACTTGAGAGACAGTTTTAGCTGATCACTTAAAGACTTCAGTACTATTTAATCTTGGAACAGGAGAGTGAAGTTTTGATTCTTGCTTTCAGTTTCTGGAGTAGGATTGCTTATACCCTATCAAAGGAAATATCCTCAGTAGAATTGCCACTATTGAGGGACTACTGAGGGACTTGGGTTCTGTGACAGTCGGACTGCAACGCTTAGGAATAGTTAAATGCTCGCTCCAGGAGTGGAGTCTAAAGTGTAATATGGAGAATTTTGGCTTGACGTGTATGTAATGGAGATAGTTCATCCCTGTAAGGGACTCAGAACATGCGAAGTTTTTACTGACTTTATTCCTTACTAATTTAATATAGTTGGCGGTCAACTGTTTTTATTACAGTCTTACTAGGACCAAGGAACAAAATCAGCCATACTTAAAGGAGAGTAGACTTGCGTAGGTTGGAATATTGCTAAATCATAGTTTGCAGTGTCTGGAGGAATGTTTTAGATCTGCTGAGAATAACTTCTTGCTAATACCTAGTGATAATTCAGTGAAATGATTAGATATTTGTTTTGGCTTAATTGCATTATCATTAAAACTTATCCATAAAAATGCTCTTCCTAGAAAATGTTAAAGAAGTTTGGGACTGAGATGCATTAAATGCAAGAACACTAATTTTCAGTGTTTGTCTCTAAACAGAAATATCTGTTCTGTGTGAAGAGGTTCTGTGAGGTCAGCAATCATTTGACACATCATTTCAAACAATCCACACTTGTAGAAAGGACAGTAGAAATATTTCTTCACCACTGAAAGTCACTGTTTTGTCACAATTTTTTACTGATGTTAGATGTCTGTTAGTGTATCACTATGGATAATTTGAAATCCCTTAGCTTCTGTTTGCTATAACATAGACAATGCAAATAATTGTGTACTTCATGTGGGTTTGTAAATCTGTATATGTATCACTTGAGGTTACTTGTTATTGTCTAAAATTCATTTTAAAAAATGTTTTTCTCTTCAGCCTTTTTGATGCTGTATATTCATTGATCAAAAACAAAATCCACAGATTGCCAGTTATAGATCCCGTCAGTGGAAATGCACTTTATATACTTACCCATAAAAGAATCCTCAAGTTCCTCCAGCTTTTTGTAAGTATTTAAAGTTATGCTTTGCTTTAACTGAATTCCTCCTGTCCTTTTTTCCCCCCAGCCTAGGTAAACATCTGCAACATTAAGTAATGTAAGTTTTAGTTCAGAAACTTCTTTATAATCTTCCATATTTGAGCACTTCATTGTGTCTTCGCATATCTTTTTTGATAATAGAGAAGTTAGCTTGATGGAGTACCTATATGCTACTTTATTTTGCTTTAGTCATTTAAAAAAAAAATCTAAACACCAGGGTCTTGTCTTGACTTTTTGAGTAGTTTGGTGTCCTTTTCTGGAAGGTCTACTCAGCTTCAGAATTTGTTTGATTACATGAGTAGAACAATGAATCGTCTCCCAGAGGTGAGACTGTTGTAACGGTATCTTGGTCACGGGAATGGAAGGGAGGCCAAACAAAGCAACCGGAGTTCAAAATAAGCATGCAGCATGTAGTATCTTTGATGTCTTCTCTCTTCAGTTTCAGTGGGAATGACGTAGCTTAGGATCAAAAGCTTTTAGTGATGGGCTACTACAAAAATAAACTGACAAGCAAAACAAAACCCTAGTTACATAGTCTTAATTTAGAGCTTCTTTGAACAGTAGTAACGCTTCTAGATCTAAGCTTGTTTTGGCTTTATGTAAATCTAGTAGCAGATTCCTGTAAGGATCTATAACAATCATTTGGAGCCTGTAGATGGATGAGTGAATACAGATTTCCTAATATATATATTTTATATATATATACACACACACACACACATATATACAGAATATATATATTATATGTATATATAATATATACACACAGAATATATATATATTATATATATTATATATTGTGTATATATGCACATATATACACCAATCATTATGGAACCCTGGAAGCTGTAGCATATCTGGCAGAAAACTACACTGTAAATACATTAATTCTGACTTTATCCTAGATGTCAGAGATGCCAAAGCCTGCCTTTATGAAGAAGAATCTGGATGAACTTGGAATAGGAACTTATCACAACATTGCCTTCATACATCCAGACACTCCTATCATTAAAGCCTTGAATATATTTGTAGAGAGAAGGATATCGGCGTTACCTGTTGTGGATGAGTCAGGTACGTGTTGATTCCTCTGTATGCAAGAATGGGGTTAAAATAAATGATGCTGAATTGTGGATTGACACCCCCCTATATATGTATATATGTTTTATATATGTATAAAACATTAAAAAAAAAAAAATTATGCTAGATTAAGGTTGATGGGCCTGAGAGAACTCATCATGGATTGTGGGTTTTTTGTTGTTTTTTCGTTGCTTTTTCCATTTTCCTTCTTGATCTGTCTCTTTTCTTTCTGTGTAATTATAACAAATGCAAACAGGATGTAAGCAAATTAACTTCATATTTGAAACACTTTATTAACATATATTTTTCTTTCTAGGAAAAGTTGTAGATATTTATTCCAAATTTGATGTAATAGTAAGTATATCTTTCAAATTCTATTAAATATTTTACATGTAGTAAGCATTTAGAAATGAGTTTGCTAATATGTCAATTTTAACTATTTTGTTTCTTAGGCTTTAGTTAACTAACTGAATAAAACAAATTCAATTCACCCTGCACAGTGTTGGTTTTTTTTGCCTTTTTTGTTGTTGTTTTTTTTTTGTTTGTTTTTCTAAGCTACCCTTAGTAATACTGTTTTTATGCACAGGCATGTACTGCTCTGGATGTTACCCCAAATTAGATCTGGTCATACCATTACAAAAAGAGGGCATAGGCTTTTCACATTAATTTCTCTTTCTGAAATTGGACTTTCTTTTCCCAGCTACTGTCATTCCATGGTTTGTTTTCAAAGAGAGAATGCAGATTTCTTCACGCAGTTGGGGCACTTTTTATAACTTGACCTTTTCAGTGAATTAAAGCTACTTGGCCTATTCTTTCGCATTAGTCTCTGAATCCAGGGTATTGCATCTGTGTTCCTTCTGGCTTAGATCTAATTCAGGCCACTGTTCCTAGTGTTTCCTCAGGAACACGACCGTGTAGTCAGATTTGTGCCGTAATTTCTCAGCCTGAGAGAGCAAGGGCTCTTCTGTCCTTGTGATCTTCAGAAACTTGACAATCTGTTTTTTTTATTTTTTATCCCTGTCCCCTCCTATCACCTGTTGTCTAATTGGGACCTCTGATAGTTATATTATTTTTAAAGATTCAAATGCACAAGTTGCTTATTCTACCAGCCCGCTAGAGCTGATGAAGAATCCAGACGTCTGAAACGCTGCATAGAATGCTCTCAGAAATACAGAAGATAGTCCCAAGTGGAAATATTTTAAGCTTATAAATTACTCTGGTTGCAAACAGTGTCTTAATTCTGAAAATTTCACGATGTCATTGTTCTCGCCCATCTTTTCTAGGCATCTGTCTTTTTTGTCCTTGGGTTTCTCTACTGTGTAAGTTCCTGTTCTGCCATAAAGGCTGGTCAGGACATAGCTAGTAGCTGTACAAGTGGGAGTTTTCTAACATATGGAAGGCCATGAAAATTCGCAGTTGGTTCAATTTATTTTGGTTTCAGTTTATTTTGCAACTTCGGTTGGCTTTGAGGCAGGACTTAATTCCTTTATTTCCCAGGATGCATAAGTCCTTTGACTTACTCTGAGTCTAAACAAGGCCAAAATTTAAGTTACGTAAAGCAAGTCACATGTTTCTTAGACACTGTTCACAAGAAGTATCTGCACCGGGAGTGCGAGACTTGAACTGATGTCTCAGAAGGTCCCTTCCAAGCAGAATACAGCTGTTGTAGGCAGTGTAATCTTGTGCATACTTAGGGCTTCATCTGAAAAGTAGTTGATAGAAGCTGTGGAGCAAACATTTGAAAACAGACAGTCTGACGCTTCAACTGGATTGTTAATACGGAAGTTGAGGTGACTTTGAAGTTATTTGCAACCAGCATACAAGTAACTGCTTCTGTGTTGATATAAAGAATCTTAAATAACACCACTTCTTTACTTGCTATGTTTATACCGGATAATTGTATTCATGTCTCTTCTTGCATAACATTTTAACAAGGAGTCCTCCTGAAGGACACTCCTATTTCTTCATCTGTTCTACTTTGATTACATAATTCTTGAGCACAAGTGACCATGGTAGTATGTAGCTTTTCGTGTAAAGTTTAATTGGTTTTGCATGTTGGTGTTAACATTGCCCCATGTCTATCTTCTGGTAATGTAGGATGATTTTTGCCTCTCACTGGGTGCAAATGATTGTTGATAGTTATCCTCTGATTGAATGACTAATACATCCAGGTTTTTCTCTTCCGTTAGATCAGGCTGATATCTTACATTATAGCGAGAAGTTCTGTTAGATCCTAGGTGCACGACCATGTCCTCAGTACTCTTAAAGTGCACCCCATTAATACTATTCCTGTTGTCAGGGTCATCTATTTTATGTATATCTGTATATAAGCTTTATGTGCATCTGTTTCAATGATGCCAGGAATGTTGTCTCATCAGCAAATTTCATTTCCTACTCAGGTAAGAGAAAATGTATTTTCTTCGCATCCTTCCTACAAGGAAAGCTTTTGCTGGTGTGAACGAAGTCCTCTTGCTACAAGCAGGGTCCTGTTCTTAGAATGAAAGCTGGGAATGTTAGCTTTCAAACTCTTTTAACCTCCTTACTTTTACCGATGATGGACTTTCCTTTTTATTATTTTTATAGTCCTTATTAAAATAAAACATACAAAAATTCATGTCAAGTGGCAGTACCAGCACAGTCCAGGAGAGGGAGTTAGAGCCCACAGATAAGAAGGGTGAAGAAAACTAATTGTTCTCTACTTGGATCTCCAGTAGGATCTACTTTATGGTTCTTGTTCAGAGTAGTTGGTGTCCTCGTCTGTCCTGTGAAAAACTGTATATTCTTAAAGTATATTGTGTATTCTGAAAGCTGTAGAACTTCGTCTTTACCTTTTCTACTGCTTGCGGCAAAAGCAGGATGAGTAATCAAGCCAAATATCAGATAACAAAATAAGGAGATTTTCATTGGCCTAATGCGTAATCAGAAAACAGTATTATCAATTAATCCAGTCTGTCATATGGTGTTTAACATAATTGCATGCTTGACTGTTCCCAAAAACTGAAACTGAAGAGCATCTGGTTTGTTTAATATGCGACTTGGAACAGATTCAATTTACCCCAGAAATGTGTGTCTACTTGATGCCAAAATATTTACTTTGAGTACTTTATTACTAAGCACTGAGTTATTTGTCTTGTTTTTCAGAATCTTGCTGCTGAAAAAACATATAATAACCTAGATATCACGGTGACGCAAGCCCTACAGCACCGTTCTCAGTATTTTGAAGGTGTTGTAAAGTGTAGTATGCTGGAAACACTGGAGACCATAGTTGATAGAATAGTGAAGGCTGAGGTGAGTTTGCTTATAATTTTTTTCCCTTCACTGGAAGTTAAGTTGTATGACCAAATACTACAAATATATCTTTTTGAAATTATTTTGTTTACTTGAAGGAGTTTTTTTCCACATCTACATATGTAGGTATCAGTTTGATTTATAGACTTACAGATGCTCGTAGGGATGTGCAAAATATTACACTGTGTGTAACAATGCTTAGTTATTTGTGGTACAGGCTTATGACATTAATTGAACTTCAGTGTTCAAAGGGTTTTTTGTTTTGTTTGTTTGTGTTGTTTTGGAGTTTTTTGTTTTTCTTGAAAAGAATCAATTTTTTTCCAAGCCTGCCATAACTTTTGTGGGCAAATAATTCTTTGAATGACAGCTCATAGCTGGGTTGATTGGCCCATTGTTCAGGAAATTCAATGGATGCGTATGGAATCCCACACTGTTCTCATACAAATTCTGTGAAAGAAGGCCAGAAAATAAATTCTTGTGATGAAGAATTCACCAACTGCTCTTGTAAATGATTTCTGTGTTTTTTCCATTCTTTACATTTTTATACATTCCATTCTTATACGTGGAGGTGAATGAGTACGCAGGTCTTCCTCCTCTGTTACGCCTCTCTGCAGAAGAAAATCAGTATTACCAGTTTCAGTTGTCTCTGAGGTGTGATCAACTCCATTTAGAAGATTTAACTTCCTCAATTTTACAAGATTTTTTCAACTTCAGGGCCGTAACTGTGCTTATACTTAATATGAATAAAATTTCCACTTTGTGAATAACTCCTTAGAACCTACATTAGACAATTTTTACTTGCAATTTCCTGCATCAGCTTGAGCTTCTTCCTGAAAATAAGTAATTTTAGCATTGCTGATGTGCAGATTCCAAATGTGGCTAATCTTATTAATATCTTCAGAAGCTTCAGACATTTGGGTTTTAAGAACAACTCCTACCCTCTGGCTCAGTCTAAACATAGTGAGATTATATGTAAAAATGAGTCAGTCAAAGCTACAAGTAAGGCAGTAATTGATGCTATTTTTAGCTGTCAGACAAATGCTTGATCTTACTGGAAATGAAACAACTATATTGTCCATTTCTCTTCAATTCATTATGCTGAGAAAAGAAAAGAATAAAACATATGCATATACCCAGCTAAAATGTCACCATCATAGTTTCATCAAAAGTAAAATGGAAAAATATTTTCTCCCTCTTTCCCACTCCTTTTGTTTCCTCACTGTGTCAGGTGGGTATGATTGTTCAAATACATCAGAGCTCCTCTTTTTTTTTAAAATCCTTAGAGCCCCTCTTTTTTTTTTTTTTTTTTTTTTTTTGCATCTGACTGGCAATAAAGTGGTTGATCTCAGCCATAAATTAACGTACCTGTTAAATCAAGACTACTGCAGCTTTCTTGCTATCACCTCTGTGAAAAGATGAAAAATTCTTTTCACTTTCTTCACCATTACATTTTGATTACTTGGACTTCAAGTAGAAGAGAGAGAATTTGCTTAGATAAGAAAACCCGAGTAGGCTCTCAACTTTTGACAAACACCCTTTCTAGGATCGCTTCTTTATGAGCTTGCTCAGCTGTGATGTTTGTTACACAGCTCTGGGCCCAGTTGTGCTGGGCTCTGGTGCCAGGACTGAGATTAGGGCACTGTCCCAGTTTTGCAGCGGTCTTTTGCTGCTGTAGCCTGCTCTGGGTGATGAGCCTCAGGATACAGCAGCATCCCGACACTTACCCTACAGTTAGGACAGAAGTTTTGTAGTAGAAAATATGGCATAGGACAAATCTGTAAGGATAAGCTCGGTATTCAAAAATGCAGTCTAAATCTAATTGTGTTCCGAGTTGTCCTCTACACTGAATTTCCATAGGTAAATGGAATCTTTCTTCTGTCCCCATGCAAAATCTGGATTTTAAAACCAATCTGGCACTCAGCTCCAGTTGTGTAGCCCTATGAGAACAGTTAGGTCAAAAACAATTTGGCATGTCAAGATGCAACAAGCTTTAGTGCTGTGCTTCTCTCTATTGAGAAAGTATTTCTCAGAAGGAAGCCTTATTTTACTTCATTTCACTTTATTTCATTGAGATTGCAGGCGAAGTTGCGTAATGTTTTCAAACATACTCTTTTTCTACTTCTCTTCATACCACATCGGTTTAGGATTTTTTGCGTTTCTTTGCTTTAGCTATTACTTTAAATCAGAAAAATCTCAAGATATTTTCCCTGCTTGCAGGTTCATCGTTTGGTGGTAGTGAATGAAGCAGATAGCATTGTGGGTATCATCTCCCTCTCTGACATTCTACAGGCTCTGGTACTCACACCAGCAGGTACGGATGTTGTGTTGTAACGTTTGCCATAACTCATTCAGTAGTGTGCACAGCCGGCCAGTCTTAACTGGTTTAATGACAGTAACACCTTTTTGATTTTAAAGTTTTGTAACTGTTTGGTCATATTTTTGAAATACGTGCTTCACTTCTCTTCAGGAAAAAGCTGACAAAATACTTAAATGTCAGTCTTTTTGTTCTTATCTTCTTTTTTAGAAAACAGGTCTCGGTTAATCTTCTAACAGGAAAGACAGGGTGAAGCCTGTATGTTGCATGTACAGACATCTACAACAGGGCACCTTCCCCATCTTCTGGAATTTCTGTGCTCTGGCAAACTGTTCCGTGTGTGCTTTCCACTAGCTCTGCAAAACCACCCCCTCAGAGCACTGCAGTTGTTAGCTCTGCTGTGGGTTTCTGTTGGCACAGCTGTGTCAGAGACATCGCCCCAGACTGCCAGAACTATTCCAGTAGAAATCTCTAGTGTATTACTAAACATGACCAGGTTTCTTTTAATGAGAGTATCCAACAATAGATGTAATTATTTCTGCTACTTTATGTTGGTTGTTTTGATTTTTTTTTTTAGTTTTGCCCAAGTTACTAATCTGCTTTATGTTCTTAATTGTAGCTTCACTTTGATCATGTAAATGGATTCAGTGTCACAACAACTAAAGCAAAGTCCTCTTTTGGCTTTGTGAGAAAGACAGAAAATGTTTTAAGGATTACAATTTTGCCTTCAAAAAACACTGGGCTAAGCAGACAGAGCTGAACATTTCCTTCAAAAAAAAAAAACAAACTAACTAAATGAGCTTAACTGGGATTTCTTACTTGCACTGATAGATAAAATGATAATGTAAAAGTCTTTCTTCTCTGTAGATTAAAAAAATAATAATAATGTAGCTTTTTAAAATAGTAAGATTTCTCCTCTGAAAAGAAGTAGTCGGTGATACTGCTGGAGGTACTATGTGAGAGCATCTGGTCCCTTTTAATGTCCTGGAAGAGCAAGTAACCCAGCTTTCTTTGAACGGCATGGATGAACATGAGAAATCATCCAAAGGACTGGGTCTCATTGCCTAGAAAGAGAGTGGAGGGGGTGAATGGAGGGGTAGATGTCCCTTCCTCCTAAGAGGGACATGTAAAGAAATATGGGCAGAAGGTGCCTTACCAGGCAGAGCAGGTTGTTTCCCTCATGGCTGGAGGGAAATGCTGCCTGATCCAAGGAGGGTAGAACTTTTAGTTATTGTTAACGAAGCAAAGTTTAGACGTATTTATCTGGATGTTGAGAAACCGAGAGCTTTCTGTATTGGAATTGCATGGACACTGAAGGTACTGTTGTGTGAGCTGATACAACAGCGCTCTGTAATTAAAAAGGGGAGTTCCTGCTCCCGTACTCTAAGTCATGTGCTTCTGTTGCTTAGCGTGTGGCAGCACCCACTCTCATGAGATCCCTCTGTGAGCTGCTCTAACTCATTGATCTAACAGGAAACTGAGCCAGCAAAAAAGCTGTGGAGTTTTGTCAGGTTAGAAAGGGAAATACATAGACTGGCAGGAGTTAAGACCAGTGTACACTAGGGGGGGAAAAATCGGTTGTGATGTGAAAACTGGATGTATTTAATGGGTTTTTCAGTGTTTGTGATTATACGTTATAAATAGTGACTCCAGGTTGCTGGCAAGAGATTCCTGCTCTCTAGAGTTGGATGCTGAAGCCAGCTCACCGTAGGCTTCAGTCTTGCCCAGCATGCGGCTAGTCTGAGTGCTTGGAGAAGAGGCAAGATGCTGCACAGCTCTGTGGAACAGGTCTTGTGGATCCTTACTGTAATCAAAATCTGCCTCTGAGCCAGGAAAAATCAGTTAATGCAGCATAGTTAAACTGAATTCCTACATAAGTTTTATTTCTCAAGTAGGACCTTACTTTTTCAGGCTATTATGATGCTTAAGCTTGGCTTCTAAGCAGAGGGACAGGTTTGCGGTGTGGCTTTTCAGTTGGGCTTCTTTAAATTACGTGGGGGGGGGGGGTAGCGGCACTTCAAAGCCAGTTTTAGTAACTTGCCAGCAGTTACTTAGAGAATTACCTTGCCAATGAAGTCAGAAGCAATAATGGTCTCAAGGCCTCCCTCACTCCGAGCATGTTAGCGTTTCGCAGTCCTGAAGTGTATCCACAGATGGTATCCAGTCCTAAGATTCTGGTAACGTGGTCGGACAAATGTTGCAGCATTCGGAACGAGCCGTGCTTTTCCATGAGCCAAGTGCCGTACGCATAAGGAAATCACACGTGCTTTCTTCTTCTGTTAACAGGTGCCAAACAAAAGGAGAATGAAAGTGAATGACTGCTGTGAATGTATAAACGTTTGTAGGAGAACTTGAACAAAGTTTCTGGGTCAAGTTTGTCTCAAGAACAGTGACTGCAATAGAACAGAGCAGGATGGGTGAGAATGTGTATTGGGACTTAGTGATGGATGATGAGTCTATTCCCCCCCAGTGATGTCGCAAAAAACAAAGCAGCATGACAAAAGCTTATGTTAAAATGTAGGCTTGTATTTCAAAATGTCTTCAGAACATTTGCTGGAAGACTTCACATGATGTCCTTCATTAAAATGCACTGTATTCTGAAACTTTTTTCATTTTGTATTTGACAGAAGTCACTGGTCAGCAATGGATATATGTGACATAAGGCAAGTGTATGGCATATTCATATCATAGTGCCTTATGTCAAAATACAGCAATATGTCATCACTGTTGCCCATCACTGTCAAAGGAAGTATTGTGCTAAACGAGACACTGTATTTGAATGTGAAAGTCTTTAAACCTAAACCAAATCAGTTTCAGTTCTCATTAGACTTGTCATAAAAGCTGTAATTTGAATATCAGTAGACTTCTTTAAAACTTTAATGACAGTTTTGTGTTAAATGTTGCATTCTGAACCAAGATGTAAAACGAGACTGATTTTAAAAACAGCTTTATTTATTTTTACTTTCATGACAATTTTTTACACATCTTTGGTGGATAGCTAAAATTTCACCATATCCATTAATAAACTGTTGATTGTTATACAACCAAGTGGTAGATTTTCTCATTATTTAAAACTTTGGAGTTGCAGAAGCTGTGGCCTGTTGATCAGTCCACGTTACTTGAGTTGAAGATTCCAGAAGCATGGATGAAAAGTGCTCTGTACTGTAATACAGGGGCACCATGGAGGAAATGAAGTGCCAGAGAACAATACTTTCCTCTGTATTAAAGTGTAAAATGATGTTTGTACAACTAAAATGAAACTTTTGTATCTGATTTGTACAGAAGCTGAGAAGTGAGGAAGGCTATGGGGTTTTGCTAATGTAGATGTACTGTAAAGTTTGAAGATGAGATTTTTATAATTGTAGATGGAAGAAATTAAACCCTACAACATCAGTTTGTTTTTAGCAGTTCTTGCCAAGTTTTTTTGCATGTATAAAAGTACGTGCATTTTGGTTAGTGTAAACTAGACAGAGGCATTCTCATTTTCCTTCAACTTGAAAGGCAGCTTGTGATAATGGCATAACGCAGGTCGTACTGCTTTTGAAAATACTGTGTTTCTAACGTGAATGCAATCCTGGAATAATGGCAGTAAATTGATCTATTATTTTTCCATGTATAAACATTGAGGTAGAAGGTTAACTGGTTCAGTTTGCTCACAAAATGTGAGGTTTTCAATAGTAATGAAAAGCCCTTTCTTCAGAACTTCTCACTTTCTGTAAGAACTTAAATTTTGAAACTACAGCTGTGAAAATTTTCTTCCTACTGGCTTTCTTCATGTATAAAAATGTTCTTGTAGTACCCAGTGGAAAACTGTTCTCTTAAGCTTTATCTCACTTTCTTACTCACTGAAGAACATTGTCTTCTCCAGCACCTCTTCTGACGAGGTAAATACCAGCTGTGTTCCCTGCGATTCTGGCTGGTACTGACTTGAAATAGCTGTTTTGGCTCAGCAGCAACCACCTTGCGGGGTCTGGTGCCGATTTGCTGCCCCTGCAGATGGTATCAGCCCAGCTCTGGTTATGTTTGCAGGGGAGATGGAGTGACAGAAACTAGAAATAGCGGCTCTTGTTCTTTGTGGGGTGTGGAGGGGATAATTTGTGGTAGATTGGAACTTCTTGTCGAGGGTAGGTGGTCAGTACTACCTGCAAATGCCACCCAAACTGCACAGATGCAACTTCTTGAAAGCCCAAATGCTGTTCCAGTACCTGAATTACAGCCTTCTCTAGAAGATAAGAGAGTTGCCCAAATGCATCACTAGGTCCCACTCCACCTAGCACTAGTCTGCAGGAGCATTTTTTTAGTCTCATATTTAAGGTATTTTTTAAAAATGAAGGGTTGAGCCACTGAGATACTTCTTTTTCCATATACGTATTTTTTTAGCACAAAGTCTTTTGGCCCTGTTCCATCCAGACAGCTTTGGACTTGTCTGCATAAATTAGCATGGAGGAAGCCAGAATGAATTTGCAGTTTTCAAACAACCATGCACAGACTCCCTGCTTTAACATTATTATAAGTGCTGTTCGTGTGTCGTGGATGCAGGGCTAGCAAAATCGTGGAAAGCAGTCTCCTCAGTGATGCAAAGCTGTATTTAGAGAATTTCTGCGCTTTCCTCAGTGACAAAAAAAATGTATTTAGAGAATTTCTATCCTTTCTAAAATTCAGTTCTGAATTGTAATTTTTTTTTTCAGAAGTAGAATTGCAGTGTAACTCTACAAGTATGACAAGAGTGCCATCAAAAAGGTACTTTTCCATACCACTCCCCTTGTCCTGGCACAAGTACCTGTGCTCGTGCAGTAAAGAAAACTAAAGAAATCATGTCATTCTAATACAGATCAGCTTACTAGAGCTAGAAAAATGCTTGTTCCAGCTTAAGGAAGGAGTAGAAGTAAATGAGGGTAGAAAAACGAGGGATGACTCAGCAGCAGTGAGCATGTACCATGCTCAAATAACAGCAACTAAAGCTTTGATCTAGGACTTGTCCCTTTCGCGTGGCCTCAGCCAGGGAAAAGAATGAATAAAATGTCATTAAACTCAAGTTCTTGAAGATTTTTTTTTTTTCTGGACAGACAGCAATCGGTGCCTATAGAGCTGAGACCACAGCAGTTGATTCCACGTGCTCCCTTTCTTTACACAAACATGGTGATGCTGCAGATGGAGCTTGCAGTTTCTCCTGCAACTCTGCTGAAAGACTGTTTGATAGCATAGATTTTCAGTCCCAAGGATGTGAGATGCTGTAGAAATGGATCTGATTTTAACCAACAGGATGGTAAAACATATGTGATTGATTGATTTCTGTGCTTCCCTGTGCATTTCCTTGCCAGCAAGAGATGTCCGCAAAAAATAGTTATTCTAAAGTACTTCTTGGTCTTGTGAGGGAGCAGATGATGTTTGGTTTTGACCTACTCTGGATATGTTTAGGTGTAAGAAAATGTCTTAGTAGAATTATGTAGAATTTGGGATTTTTTTTATTAGACTTAGCCCCTTAGTATTTTTCAGCATCTAAAGATGCTGTGAACTACGTTACTTAGGAAAATTGGCCTTTGCTGACATGAATCATTTGACTGATGAAAACATTTTCCTGTTGTTTTACTTCTGGAATCCTTTTAGTTATAAGGTCTGAGATGTGTAAGCCCACAGACAGTATTTGCTGTTTACTAGGAACTGAACTGCAACTGTCGAGTCTGAGGCCTGTTCATCTCCTGACACTAAGGAATATTACTCTGCTGGGAATGTTTGGCTAACAGAAAGAACCAGCATCACTTTCCGAGGCTTGAGCTCTTGTCCTCACAGCAGATGAGGAATCTGGCTGAAGCAGTTCCAAGACTGCTTTGAGAACACGCTTTGCCATCTTTCAATTGAGCGTAGGGTAAGTTGGAGTCCTTCAGTTTTGGTCCAAGTAGAAGTGAAACCATGCGTGCTTAATCCTCGTGTACAGCAGGCTGCTCGTAGTGAGCTCTCCAGCCAGTTTTAGGAGTAGCTGGTTTACTTCAAAACTTTCCATGAACTTTCACACCTTATGCTCCCGCACTTAAACGTTTACTAGGGGTAATTTCCAGGGGAAAATGTCATTCTGAATAATTTAATATTAGCCTTGTATCCACATCATGTATATTATGCAAAAAGAATGTTCTGCAGATGCTACTTACTCCTAACTTCAGGTCTTAATTTAAACGCAGGTTTGCAAGCCACTTTCTTAGTACCCATTTGTTTTATGACGATAGCATTGATTCCCACTGAAGTGAATGGGAACAGGTGACACGCACTCACACCTCAAACTGATCTCTACAGAGCACATCCCTGCCAGCTGTGTACCAAGAACTGAATGGCAGGAGCCTATGATGTCAGTAGCCCCAGTAACCGGAGTTGCAGGTACCATTTAACAGTGAATTAGTTCCTTTTTTTTTTTTTTTGCTATCATTTTGCCAGTGTTTCTAACTGAATAGTGGAAAATATGATCATTGTCAAAATTCAGGAACAAGTGTAAGACTGAACTAAATGTACTTTCTAACCTCTGTGGGCAGTAAAGTATATGCTGTACATGTGGAAGCATGCCCAATGCTAACACTGGACGCGCTTCAAAAATTCCTCAGGAAGATCCTGATTTGCCAGAGGATTGAACAGGTAATTAAATTGGTAATTGCTGTTATAGGAACTGAATGTACAAATCAGAGTTGTTCTGCATTTGGAACGTGAGTAGCACTATGTTTGTTCATGGGTTTGTATGTACTGTATTGTCATAAAAATACTTAACTGCTGGGTTATGTTTCCTAAATGAAATTCATTGCAGTTTTTCCTCCATCACAGCAAAGCAGACACAGGCAACAGAAGACAGACATGTTCCCTTTTCTCAGCCTCAACATCTGTTCCTGATCTCACTGCATATACATGCTCTATTTGTGCCTGCACTTCTGCCTTTTGATTTTTTTTTTTTTTTAGAACCTAGACCATACCTGATGTGTTGCATTCATTGACTGTCTGTTGATAACTCATTTACAATAAAATTAATATCACTTATCAACTAAACCAATGCAGAGTACATTTGATTTGAAGGAGTATCTGGTGAAGCGAGGTACTAAACTAGCTTGGAGTACACCCTGAGCATGGGTGCATGGTGTACGTCACTTGTCCCAGTGTTCTCTGAACTCCTTTGAAGTTCACAGGAGAACTTGCAAATGCTCTAGGAATGAAGAAGCTGGAGCAGTGCGAGGGAAGGCACAGGCAAAGCCGTACTGCTCATGCTGCCACTGCTTCAGCACGCTGCGGTGAAGTCACAACTTGAGCACCCAGTCTAGATTGTTAGAGAGGGGAAGAGAATTTCAGGGCAGGGCTGCTTAGTGAGTGCATGAAGCTGCTCAGCCCAAAACATATGAACAGTACCAGGCCAAATAAAGCACAGTGCACTAATCAGACGTGTATGATGGATGCTTCACAGCTAAAGCTGTGCTCTGCCACTGCAATAGGGCATTCCAGGAAGCACTTCTACTTATCCCAAGTAGCAGAAAGGCAACGATAGCTGTCTCATGGTCCAGATCATCTCATCTCCTTTCTGCTTAAGCTGCTGCTTGAGTGGCAGTATCCCAGCGTGCTCTCAAAGGCCACTCTGCAACAGCACCAAGTACTAGCGCGTGGAGAAAGGACAAAGTTTGGCTGAAAGCCCCCCATTTGCCTGTTTCAAATGCCCCAATCAAGACAAAATGAAATGCTTGTGTGATCCTGATGGCAGAAGGATTAGTCACTTCCTTCCAAAGAACCAGGAGAAGAAAAGAACATTGGAGTTTTTTCCTAAGTTTAAAAAACACCACGAAGGATGAGTTCTGGGTTCCTGCCCCACCACAGGCTCAGCAAGCATGGAGGCTATCCTAAGATGGAACAACCCCATTGCAGTTAGAGGCAGTAAATAAAGCAGTTGGGGGGACAGAAAACTGGTAGTAAGCTCTCCTAAATAAAAACCAAGTGCAAGTTAACAGAAATGAGACAAACAGACAGCAGTCCAAAGGTGAGTGAGATAAGAAAAAAGGGAATCGACCTAATCAACGAAAGTGGGGCGTCAAGGGAGAAAACTGACAAATGAAAAAATACTTAGTGGTACTTACCACTCCTTGCTCTGAGCACATGGAAGGATCTGAATATCTTTTCTGAAAACGTAGATGAGGTTTGACCAGAGTGATAAGCACAGTGCCTAAATTCTACAGGCAAGTAATATGAAAGGTGAAGACAGGGAAGTTGAAAGTGCAACTAGCACAAACTTCACCTTTCCAAATCTGTTGATATTGTTGCAAGGTAACTCCTACCTCAGTTCTTCCAGTCCTCTGGCTTGGTAAATGGCCTTAAATTTGGGGCAATGCCATGATTTCAGAAGGAACAGGTGCAAAAATGACAGCACAGCTGCAGAGAGATGCAGTGGCAGTGAGTATCAATGCTACTGCAAGATTATGGCTACTGCAATTCTCGTGTCCTTTAATACACCATGCAAGGCAAGAAGGAATACAGTGATCTGCATCAGGCAGGACTGTCCCTCCATACCTCTCAGAGAGCTTTGAACAACTTGACTGTTCACAAAGACAGGATTTCCACGTTACTCTTCCTCAGCCTGACCAAATCCGTCTGTGTGGTAGGATTGTACCAATCCCTATGGTGTAATACTCTAGAGTGATGAAAAAGTGGGAATCTGTCCTTTAACGTGTGGAAATGAAAGAGGTCATACACAGGGAAGGAGCGCACAGAACAATATCCACCACAGCTGTAAGTATCTTGACCAAGAACATAAGCCCCCCTTTTTCTCATGAAATAACTATCTTTTCACTATGTACCTATTGACTAAAGGCCACCATATCTGATGATTCACAGGTTGCCAGTACTTAGCCCTAAATATCCTGTAATCCAGAGGATGAAGGGTATAATCAGACTATCCTCAACAATGCAGATACTTCCATAAAGCTCATCTGCTTCTTCAGAAGCAAACTGCTTTTGTGTACAAATAGTTTTTTTTTTTACTTCAGTTCCCTGCCCTCTTACCAGATGAATGCCAGTACATGAGTGCATGGGTGGGATCAGGAACAAGGCCATTCTCCCTTATCATCATCAGACTGCTAGGTTGGGTTAGCTGCATCAATGAGTTGTCCATGTGTGTAACTGCACGTTAGATACATGGATGTACCCCCAAAAAGAAAATATGCATGTATAAAATCTGATTCTTACTTCTAAATAACATTCATTTCTCAGGAAAATATGGAGTAAATATTAGTAAAAATACACATCAAATGAGTAACAGCAGAGTAAAAGCTTCCTGCCCTTTATGCCCTTCTCCCTTAAAATCTATATCCAGTAAGTGCTGGACCTGCTTTCCAAAGTGCAAGCTTACTACCGCTTGGATCCGAGTTCACACTTTTCCACCCTCCTCCCTCCCCTTTACATGCATTTGCCAACACTTCATAGATACTCCGAACCAACGTTTCTCCAGAGCAAACAAAGTTATCTGTGCAAAGGGAACACTCTGAAAAGGCACCGGAATGGTTTTAAATAAAAGCTACCGGCCGGCAGAGCGACCCTTTTCCAACACGCGGCCTGGTCCCGGTGTCCTTGGAGCCTCCGGATTGCGAGGCAGGGGCTGAGGGGCCCCCCCTTGCCCTGTCAGGGAAGCCGCCGCGCCGCCACCAACCGCCCGCAGCGCTTCAGGGCCGCGAAGCGAAGCCCCCCCCCCACACACACACACCAGCGGCGGCTCCAGCCCCCGGGCCGGCGGCGGAGCCGAGTTCCCGAGGGGAGCGCCCGGCGCCTCCCCTCAGGAGGGCGAGGAACGCCTGAGGGACGCGCGCGCGCCAGCGGGGACCGTTGGGACCGGCGACCGTTGGCGCTCGCGCCGCGAACCCCGCGCGCTGCACCCGCCCGGCTCCCCCCCACCCAGAGGGGCGCG
>VXAA01003459.1:1434779-1453237 GCA_013399115.1 Anseranas semipalmata
GGCCGTCTGCCCCCGGGGGGCGGCGGGGCGGAGCTGGGTGCCCCGGTGCCGCCGGTCGCGAGGAGCTGTCGTCCGGGATTACAGCCTGCCGCCCCCAGGATCGGAGCCCTGGCTGGAAATACCGAAGGGAAACCAGCGTCGCTCTATTTGGGTCTGATTCCTGGCTTTTTGATTCTTTTTTTTTTCCCCCCTCCCTCTGTAGAGACACTTCACATCAGCACCGTAGAGCCGGCTGTACCCATTCCAACCTTGCGCTGACTCCGTGCGGTGCCCTCGTGAGCCCCCGGCACGGCACCGGGGTGCTGCCGCACGGCGCTGCTGGGTGCGATCCAGCGCGGGCGAATCCCAGTGGAAGAACTGCCTGGAAGCGTCCAGCACAAGGCCGTAGTAGCCGGTAGCTGTTCTGTAGCTCCCCACGCCGGGAATGCTTTCTCCTCCAGCGTTCGCGGTCTTTGATGGAAAACAGTTTGAGACGTTTCAACGTTCGGGTTCTTAAAGCGTAGTACAGCTGTCCTGATCGATCAAACTTAAAAGCGTAGATCAATGTTGAAGATAATGTGTGGTTGGAAAATAAAGGAGATTCTGTAGAGAGATACTTTACTGTAGAAACCCTTTTACAGCAGCACGGTTGTGGCTAAATTAGTAATTTATCTTTGGTCATGCACTCAGCAGAAAGAACCCGTAAAAGCCTTTTTTCGAGATCAAAGAAAGGCTACATAAGTGTTTCTTAGATGTTTTGTGTGTAATTGCAGCCCGACTTCAGGATGGGGTGATGTAAAAAAGATCGTGATTTTGTATAGCGCTCGAAAGGAGCAGCTAGCAGTAGATTGATCAGTTTGCATAGTATTGTCCCAGTTTCATGGTTTGTCTTGTGTGTTGCGTTTTTCCTCTTTTCTTAGAGCACTGATAAAAACAAGCAATGGGCAGTGTAAGTGGGAAGGAAGAATTCTTGAAATTCTGTGCTTTAGAAGCCTGTGTAGGGGACTGGGAGCACTGTAGAGCTTTGGTCTTTCATCTGTTGACAAAGAAAAGCAGCAGTCAAAAAAAATCAGATGATCCTAGGGTATATAACCGGTTGAGAAAGATGGCACAAATAGCGTGGTATTGTTAATCCAGCGGTGTGACCTGGAATGTTTTGGGCAATAGTGCCCATATGGAAGAAAGCATTCTAGAAAGAGATGGGCAAAAAGTTACCTGATGCCTATTGAGGCCTACTGCTGAACTTCAACTCAAGTGTTCTGAGACTGGTGCGGTTTTAGGCTTTGTGGGACCCGGTCAGTTTTATTAGGACAACTACAAGTTGTAGGAACACAGAAGAAGAGGGAAAAAGTAGTTTTCTTCTCATTACCCTTGACAACTCTCTGTTGCCTCACTTGCTCCTAGGTAAAAGTCTTGCATGTTAAAACCACAAAGCTACTCCTCTTAAATAGGGGAGCATTACATTTCTAGGAAAATACTTACGTGAAAGTTCAAGCAGTAGAAACAGGTCATTGGGGTCTTGCTTCCATCCTGTAAGGCTGTTAGAAAAACACGAAACTTAAGCCATGAGATTTAGGTTGGGTCCTTTGTTTACCCAAGTATGCCTTTTAAAGTCTGGGGGAATAACTATGTAGTTTGGCTTCAGAGAAGCTTTTAAGTAAGTCTTGCTTTATATCATGATGACAGGAATGCTGCTTGAACGCTGGGTTAAAAAAAAAGGGTCTCATCTCTTCTTAGAACGAGCTTTTGGGCAGTAGCTCCTTGAGAAAATGAGGAACATTACTCCTGGGGAAAACGCAACGTTTGAATAGAGCTAGTTTTCATTAGAGTGGGGAATAATTCCAAAATCTGAAGGTTTCCAAGTTTCCTTTTCTAAACAGGGAGCTGCCGTTAGCCTTAATTCTGACGCTGGAGTGAGGGAGGCTAGCTCCGGTAGGTTGTAAAAGGCTTCCAGTTGTATAGGTTCGAGTACGTGCTTAGGTGACTCAATCTGAAGTTGTGGGACCTCCTTGTAATTTGCATGTGCAGCATGGCGCTTGAGATGAGACTAATCAGAAAATGGCGACCTTTTTTTCCTGTGTCTCTTTCAGTTATGTACTGAAATAGCCAAGTTTTGGTGACATACATCAAGCAGTGAGCTGTTCCCTACAGCTGATGATTCAACAGTTCCGCGGCTCTTTCAGGTTACGAGTGCGTGTGGTGATGGACAGGCACGTCCTCCACGAGGGTTGGTGAAACACCAGTCCGAATCTTTTACGGGCTTCACGCTAAGCCCTTGGTTTTTGCTAGTATTGAATTTTGCCCTTTTCCCACTGTTGTCAAATACAGTAGAGATTGGGAGTGGTGTTCTGATAGAGCAGTTGTTGGTATGGAAAGTTCAGGAGCGTGCTTGTTTGAATACACTCCCTCTATCTTTCAACACCACCATCAGCCCTTCCGTATGTGAAACTAGTATGCTTCCCCGATGGGAGGGATCGTGGAAACCTCATGAGTTCCCGTGCAGACGTACTTTCTGGGGGAAGGGAGATGCAGACGGAGTATTTGCCAGGAGCTTCAGGAGTTGTTTTTTGGTGGAGAAGGCCAATTGTGTGTGGATATAGCTTACAAGTTGTGGCATGACGCTAGACAGAAATCTCACAAGAATGTCTTCTTTGGGTTTTGCTCGGGCTTAAAGGGGTCTAAAAAGGAAGTTAGATTCCATTATGTAAACATGCTTGTCTCAGTGAGGTTCTGATAATAGAAATCAGATGGATTTCATCCTAAAAATCTGATAGTTTTGCAATGGGAGGAACTTGTCCTCGATTACTGGTGTCAGTTAAGTGACCAGAGTGGACCAGCTACCTGAGATTTGATTCCAGAGAAAATCCGTCTTCAGTGTGATGAAGTGTAAGATTTTCTAAAGTTATAAGGTCGTTGCTAAAAAGAATCATTGTGCGCTGCCCTCATTGTGTTTTGGTCACAATTCATTATTCCCAGTTATATTTGGGATATATTAGATATGCATGGAAATAATTCACCCAAGACTAAGATCTTGGTGTCTGGATCAACTTTCTGAATTTCTTCAGAGTAACATCTACTCTGAAAAGCACTGCGTAGTTGTCCAAAGTGCTTTGGGGTCAGTTTGGTTCTTTTTTGTTTATACAAGGAAAAGGTAAAGTCTGACTGAGGGTGCCTGTATCAATGATGTTTCTTAGATCATTTTGCCAAATAGCTTATTACTGGGACTCTCTGTGTTGTACTGAACTGATGGATTTAAGATAAACAGGGAGGTGTTGCTTGGATCAGATGCTTCAGTAGTACGTTGTTATCTCAGCCTCATCTGTTCTTGGTTTGTTTGTTTGTTTGTTTTTTTTTGTTTTACTGTTAATATGACTTGTTGCTGTTATTCTGGAAATAATTTCTGAATTTTACACATTTGGACCGATGATCTGAAAATGCTCTCCTGGTCAGTTTGTAGCTCTGAGAGGGGAATGCAGTCAATTTATGGGTGACTCAGCTGCTTACCTTTTTTTCTTTTTTCCCTCCAGATAAATAGTGCTTAGTGACTTTCAGGTTTATACATAACGAACTTTTTTGTGTAGGTGGAAAGCAGTCCGTACTGCAGTTTTTCAGACAGAAATAGTTGCGGTCTGTGATTGGGGCATGCAGATAGTGAAAAAACTAGACTTGAACAAAATTATCTGCCGAGTTCAAATTCATATAGAAAGGCTTCCAGGTGGCTGTAATAAGATTAAAAAAAAAAAATGCTTCTCTGCCCTGCCTGAAAGCCGGCGAAGGCAGAAAAAGCAGAGACCTGTAAAGAGTAAGAATAATTGTTTGGATGAAGAGCAGTTCCTGGTTTTGAAAACACGAGTTACTTGAATATTAGGGGGGTTGTATCGTAAAATGGAGCTGAAGCTTTGCTTTTCCCTTCTGAAAGACGGCATCTGTTAGCACGGTAGCGTACCACCCGGAGGAGGTATCCCTGTGGCATTGGACGGAGGGAAGAGGTAATGTTAGCAGGCAGTAAATTGCCCGTGTAACTGTCAGGAGAGAAGGAATGAAGAAATTACTGCTGTCACGTGATGTAATCTGATTTACAGAACCGGTCGCGTCTGCGACGTTGGAAATCCCGAGATTCGGGATCCAGCTGGTGGCTCGGGTTAAAATCTCTGCTGACCGGGACAATCTCCGTAGCGCTTCCCTCGGTCGGGCCGCAGCTACCGGGGGACGCGGGGGACCTGCCGGCGTTCATCACGGCTCGGGCTGAGCGCGCGAGCTGCTGCAGCGCATCCGTGGCAGGAGCTGGAAGCGCCAGAGGCAGCGCTGGGCTGTAATGTCAGCGCGGGGTTATCTGAGGACGCCGTTCTGGCGTTAACTCTTCCGTTGCCTACCCTGACTTCCTCCGCTGGTAACGCTCGCGGGCTTTGCTCGTCTGCTGGAGCGTTGCGGTGCTCGATTGCTCGACTGAGAGCTGACATCCGCGGGGGAAACCGAACCAAACGTAGGTCCTGGAATTTGTAAGCTATAAGAAGTGGAAGCTCTTCGTTTAGCTAGGTGACGGTGCCTTAATGTGGGCCCGGGGTGAACCAGCCACCTCGGTGGCAACGCGGGGTAGCCACGCGCTTGGGATCGGAAGAGCAGGCTCGAACGCGATAAACTAACGATTGTGATTAACTTCCAGGAGCTCTCCTGAAGGTGACATTCAAGGGCGTGTTTTCAAAAGTGCTCGACTTCAATTGTGTATTCAGTCCCAAATCTAAACAGCTTGTCTGGGGGATTTTCTTAGTACGCTGCAAGTACTGCATGAGTCAAAATTAACCTGTCTAGGTGTCAACCCAAATTAGCCTAAATCAGAAGCTGGAAACACGGAGTGCGGTATGTAGAAACACCAAGCTTCCCTTGTTGGTCATAAATCTGTCTCCTTAAGGACTTGAGACGTTTCCTTTTGTTTTCAAAGGCCTGTAATTGAAGCGAACAGCAAATTTGTTGTGAATTTGCTAGCGTGAGAAGCTAAGATGTTGTTCCTGTGTTGGGGGCGGGGGAGGAGGAAGGGTGGTTGCTTAAAATTTCTCTCTTCCAGTCCTGGTCAGGAAATTTGCTTTCATTTGCTATGCTCGCACACCAGTGGCAGCTATCCTGCACATGGCGGGGGTGTGGGGCGGGGAAAGGGAAGAATGTGGAGGGAATCCATGTTAAATGTCGCCTGGTAGATCTCTTCGCGGCATTTCAGATTATTAAATTTACCAAAAACACATGAATGTGGGCAATTTAAGATTGTATTCTCATTTTGAGAAGTGTGAAGTACAGTGGATGCTGAATTGATTTGGGGGGGGGAGGGGAGGCTTGTATTGAACTTGTCACACGGAGGTAAACCGAGGCAGGTTTTGAACAGTGCTGAAACAGGCTTTCAAACGCAGCCTTTCTTTAGAGACGTCGCTGCCGCTTTCCTTTTCAGTTGCCATCTAATGAAGGCAGATGTGAATGCAGGGCGCAGGGTGGGGATTCGCTTGGCACAAGCGTGGCTAAGCCCACCCTGTTGCAGGTTCCTGCCCGGACCTATGTGCTGGCCCTGGCACGCCTGAAGCACAGCCACCAGCTCGGGGAATTGATTTCCTTGAAGAACAAAGCAACCAGGAGCTCGGCTGGTCGGCTCTGCAGCAGGACTGGGGGCAGGAGCGCGCTGTTTGGGGAGGGCGGAGTGGCCTCTCCGTGGCGGTGCAGACTTTGATTCGATCCGACCCGTTACGAAACCACATCTGTAAGTATTTTCCTCCGCCGCTCCAGATAAGCGTGAACGCTTCTGTGCAGACTTTCAGCTTCGGGCCTTTCGAACCCGAATAGTTCTCTTGCCGGGAAAAGGTAGCCTTGTAAAGGTGGTGAACCGTGGGTTAAGGAACCACGAAGAAATCAAGTTCTTCAAGATTCTTGTTGAGGTAACTTTCATAGTTGAATCTAATCCTTTCAAGCAGAATCATGGAAAAAATAAGGTGACCTGTGGTAAATCTAAACCTTGTTCTCAAGTTCTCAAATTCAGATGATGCTTCAAGTGATACAATCTGCTTGGAATGTGTGGAAGCACTTGGTGATAAAGATGTTCCAGCGGATCAGAGGCAAAGGTCCAGACCGTGCAAGGCAGTCAGAACCATCGATTGCCTCCCTGCTTTGAAAAACAGTGGAAACGAATCTAAAAGGCACTGTTGCTTTCCAGAGCAATCTTCAGTGCTTGCTAAGATATCCTACAGAGTATCTGTTACCTGCAAATGTCAGTCAGCTCTTCATTTAGACGTAGGTATTTATCGATGCTCTTGCAGCATAGAGGTGAATCAGAAGTACTTAATCTGGTTAGATGCACTGGTTCTTCCTCAGCTTACCATGCGCACTTTGATCACTGTGCATGCAAATTTTCAGTGTTGTATGAAGGATGCGGGGTGAGAACGATGAAAAAGGTACTGGTATAAATGGATACTGCAGGTTGCTGAAGTGCAGATTTTGGATTATCAAGCATACCGTGCCAGTCAGGATGAAGACAGGACAAGCAAAGAATGGCTTGTGAGCCTTGGGAGTTCCTGCAGAAGGGAAAACTGTTTGGAATTTCTTGTGGGACTTCCTATGTGAATTAGAACATGAAGAGGAAATTTATAGTTGTTTAATTTGGATGAAATCCTGAAGAGTTTGTGGATAATGGCCAAAGATGAATCTTTTTGAGGCCTACGACTAAGTAAATGGTTTCTGAAGGCCTTTTAAGGAACAAAAGACCCTAATGTGTGACACTCAGAAGACTTGTTCAGAAAAGTTGCGGTGCTTGTATCTTAAATAGATCAGAACTGAAGAAATCATCATTCCCTGTCATGGTTTAGTTTGTGCTTTAAACAGTGAAGTTTCCCTTCAGCTGTCTTTTTAAAGTAAGAGAGAAGTCTTAATGAATGAGGGGTTAATATTTCTGGAATGGTTATCGGTATCCTGAAGTAATTTAAATAACAGCAACCAGAACAGCATGCCTGCAAGATCTTAGCTAGTTATTTGTATTCTGTGGAGTACTGAGTTAAATGAATTTTAATTTGGAAAAAGAGGGAATACATCAGTGGTCTTCAGTGTGTGGGTGCCAGCATGTGCAAGTGTAAAATGAAATTATGCTATTAAAGTGTCCCTTGACAACGTTGTCTCCTGAGTTAGTGGGATACATCTGTCTAGCTTCAACAGCTTGTCAGATTGTATTGCCAAAACTTCATTCGAGATGTATGACCTCCTTTAAAGGTACTCTGGCTCCACGCAAAAGAGCTGGGATGCATAATGTGTAGGAAAACTCCACTAAATCTGTCCCACAAACTGTCAAAACAATCATGCACTTGACATTAATGCAGTGAAGTATATTTTGCTTTAAGGCTTGGTCTACCATTAATAACAAATTTTTGGTGTTTTAAAATCTGTTTCAGAATTACCATTTTGAATTGGAACTGGAAATTTCTGCTTTGAAACTTGCATATAAACAAGCACTGTTCCGTAGTTTGCTGCAATACTGTCTTCTGCATTGCTTTCTTGGGAGATGTCCGTTTCTAATAGCTGTTTTGCTTCATCCACGTGGTTTGGCACTGGTGAATATATTCTAAAGAGAGGTGTTAATTGTGCTATTTTAACTTCTTTCGGAGGAAAAAGTTTGTAAAAATTCTTGACAAATCTTTTGTTGGTTGCTAAACTTAAATCTAACGATTGTTTAAATGCAAGATACATATTTTTTTTTTCCTGAGTGGGGAGGATAAGCTGTCTGACCGTATCAAAATCATGTTCTTTATACAGCGTGTGTCCAGGAGCCTTGTGACACCCGATGTATTTTTCTGCTTGTCCTCACCCAACTGCAGAATTGTGGTGGTAGGACAGAGGAGGAGTTACAGTGAAAGTGCCGGAGCGTTCCAGTGACCAGCTTGTTGAGACGTCTGCTAGATGAGCATCTTGGATGGTGTGCCTAAGTTCCTAACCCGTTGGGTTGTGCTTTTGTCAATACAAACCACTCTGAACAAGTTAATGGTACTGCAGATAAATAAGATGATGCCTTCTCTTTTAGGATTTCCAGGCAAGAAGATTGTGATCTTAAAAAGCCATTCTCATTTATAATTGATAGCTAGTGATGGGACTGTTGGATATACTTTCGTTTGTTCTGAAGATGGTCACATGAACATCCCGTTACTTTGGCGTCCAGCTGCTCATGTGGCCATGGGCTCTATGTGCCGAAGGTTGAAGGGATTTGAAGGCGGAGGTTGGTAAGGAGAAAAAAGCACGGAATGAGAAGGGGTGCGTGGAGCCAAGTTTTAGGGGCAGCTGATTGTGGGGGAAGTTGGACCAAGCGCCTGCAGTTCCTGCAGCATGGAAGCATAGAAACCAAAAATGAAGATAGGGGTTCTTGTCCAAATAACCAGGCTGAGGGCGTAAGCCACTTCTGAAAGGCTTTGCTGTACCTACGGTAAATCTTGGCCACTGATCTGTTGGCCTGTAGTAGTTCATGTTTTACCCATTTCTGCCAAGTAGATGTCATGTACTTAGCTTTTTAGATACTGTTTAAAATAGACTTGAATTTATGATTAACTGGATTAACTTGTGATTTAACTGGATAATAGCAGGGTAATAACCACTACCACGCTCTGAGAATTTTGCGTTGGTATGCAAGGCTCGCGCAGCAGACAGATTCAGCGTGCTGCTCCGTCTCTGAAGGTCGGCCTGAAGTTTGGGTGCCGTAAGCTGTAGCCTGATACTCCTCTCCTGGTCCAAGCTGCGTGGCTGTGCTAGCTGGGTGCCGGGAGCTGGAAAATCCAGCTCCTGTTGGCAAGTACTTCCTCATGTACTGGAGCTGGACCGGCTGGAAGACATTTCACTTCTGAAAGACAGTCTAAATGTAAAAATAGTTTAATGTCGGGTTGCAAGTGTCATCATCAGTTATTTCCCTGCTGTTTTTTTTTCAAGTGGATGGGGGGGGATCGTTTTTTTTGCTGTTTGTTCTGGTTTTTTTCCTTGTTGTTCCTTGCAAAGATCAGAGTTCTGTTTTGTGATCTTTTTGTACCAGATAGTTTAAACACTGAGGCTAGATTTGAAAAACCTTATGAGCCAACAGATGGATACACAGTGGTTCAGAAGGTGCCTGGCTGTCACGACAGGCAAAACATTTATAATGCGTTGTCGAAAACATGGGTTACCTTTTCTATCTTCTCTGCCCTATGGCAAAATCAACTGTGTCATGTCATATCTGACAGATCCTTGGCTTACATTACCTTAGCATTTCCCAAGGTTGGGGACCCTTCCACTAGATTCTTCTAGTGCTCTACGTGGGATTATTCTTACCCCTACAGTCTTTTTTTCCTGATGTTTTACCCTTGGCTGTCATGCTGTGATTTTAGCATATTATCACTTTGAACAGTCCTTAGCCTTAACAGATTTTCTTCTGTTTTCAGAGGCTGTTCTGTTACATTCATCTTGTAGACAAAATCCTTTCTCAATCAGTTTTGTAGGTTTTACAGTGTGGAGTATATTGTATAGGTGTGAAGGATAACCTAGAAAAAGGGTAAGCGTGTAAGAAGAGAAGGCTTGCAATCAGAATTAGTGAGGAGGTGTCGCTGACTAACTCTGGCTATATAAAGTGCTTTGAAGATGGCATTTAACTGATCGTAGCTTTATTCAGCCCTGATTACCGAGGAGGGAAGGAACTTCACATCTTAAGTGGAAAGAACATACGAAGTGCACATAAAGTTAGTTCAAAGAAGATCTAGAATTGAATTGGAGGAGAGACAACAGTAACTTTAACAAGTTGATCTGAAGCTGGTGGGGAAAAGCAGTTTTTGTAAAGGGAAATATAGCTTCAAGCGTGCTGGTTTCAGTATTGCATGGGTATGTATAGATCCACAGCAGGGACTCATGCACCTTATTAGTGATGACTTGGTGCCCTTGTAGCAGCTGTGGCAGCGTGCTTTTGCCATGACCCGCTGTTCCTTGGGCGAGTGCAGGAGAATGAAAGGGGTCAAGACTCAACTGTGTGATCAGTAGGACAGTCTTGGTGCCTACCCGTGCATCTGCTGACAGGGGTACAGGGGAGTTCACCATGTCCTGCTCCGCTGGTGGGAGAGAGGGGCAACACTGATCTTTGTCCATAGCCCTAAACACCACCGTTTCTGTTTCGTACTAAGAGCTCTTCGTCTTGTCAGGGTTGGCACCTCGGTTCCTGGCGCTTCGTGCAGCTTTGGGAACATCAGCAGTGCAGGACGTGGCAGGTAAATGGTGCTCTGTGCTGATTTTGACTGCTGGTAGCAGAATGCTTTCCCTGAAAGTCGGGTTTTGGCTGCCACGTGCAGTGCTGGCAGTTGTTGACATCGGGTTCCTCAGGCTTTGGACTGTCAGCAAAGACAGAAGAGCTGGTTACACTGGCTGGCTATTTTCGAGTGATTATTATTAGAGTAATCTAGTTATTATTGTGCAGTTATAACTCTGTGTGTACACACAAGTGCAAGAGTCCATTCCCTTAGCTCTAGGGAGCTTAGGTAGCTCATAGCTCCCGCAGTTGAACTCAGCGATGCTGCAAGTGCAGTTAATGCCCATACAGCGCTATGCAGCGGGTGGAGAGCTAGTGCTGGTCGCTTCAGAAAGGTCCACTTCTTTAAGAAGGGCCAAAACCTGCTGGTCCTGAGACTTCTGACTTACAGAAAGGTAATTTAAGTTGTACACCCCAGTGATCTCTGGCTTCAAGAAAGAACAGACTGGAAGCTGGCAGTTCCTTTGTGTTGAAACTAAAACTTCGAAGCTGGAACAAGGGAATGCACGGGATGCATTGAAGCAAGATACACACGCTTTTATTTCTGATGACACAGATTTTTACAGCTGGTTTAATGATGAAACAATGACAGTTGCTAGAAGTATTTTTCAAAGATACTTCATGTAACACATACCCAGTGATCCAAGGAAAGGTCAAGTTTATTCAGATACCTAATTATCTGCCTGAAGTGTGTGCAGAGGGAGAAAGGACTTGACTTCTACCCAACACCGAGTTGAATTTTGCCTCTTCGGCGGAAAAAAAAAAATGTATATAAAGTTGAGTCTTTCCCTCTAAGAGTATCATAAACTGAAACATTAGGGTCTGATTTTTAAGTTTAATAAGTTTCCCTTTGGGAGTACAGTGTATCAAATTGTCCTGCCAAACATTTAGTTTAGGAATAAATTTGCTAATTGGGGTAGCAGCACACGCCTGGTAAGTTGAGTTACCTCTGAGTTTCTGCTGTCACCTTGAATGCTTTAGTCATGGTGCTGCAGGGATGCACAGTTTCTGCAAGCGGTCTGAAGAGAATACAGAGGATGGTGTTCATCTGCACAAGCACTGCTGAAATATCTGAGGCGTGAATGTTTAAATTTCCTTGGGAGTCGGGAGCGTCCAGGATGCAGTTCACCTGACCCATTTAAAGCATCTTGGATGCAGCCAGCTGTGTGTACACCGTGGCTAGGTGAGATGCATGCCACATAAGTTTCTGGATTTTTTTCTTTTTTTTAAGTCTTGTAGCAGCTTTTCAATCTTTGACAACTGATAGTTAACATGAAATTAAAATTGGTTACTTATTTAAAAGAAAAATATCAGGCAAACTGTGTCACTGTTTTTCTGCTGGCAAAGGTAAGAAGCAAAGGTAACTGGGCTGTGCACTAAAATACCTGAAACGTATCTTCTGGCAATTGTTTGCTGAGTTTACTGACTTAAATGGAGGCAAAATGGATGTGTGGAAGTGTCAACTAAGCTGCTGCAATAAAACAACAGATTTTTTTCTCTAAATACTTTCCGTGACATCTACTGCATTGCAACAAAGTGGAAGTGAACATGGAGGGGCGAGCAGGGCTGCTGGATAGAGCAAGGTTGTTGTTCCACATCAGGGAATAAAGCATACGCTCTCGTCTTGCTTTCCTTACAGAGAATTTTATCTAGAGAGCGTTATTAGGACTTCTTGCTTTGTGTTTGGAAGGCACGTTGCTGCCAAACTAGCAGGGCCTGCACAAATGCATGCGGGTTGGACTGCTTTGAAATCTGAAGAAAATAAGGAAGCCGTCTGACTTCCGTTCAGAATGACTGCCTCTCAGATTTCTTCTGGCGCGCAGAGGAATACCTTTGATAAACCTCAGAAAGGTTGTGCAATGCAGAAGGAAGGGAAACGAGCACGTGTCCTTTTCTTCCTCCAGGCTTGTGTTCTTGATGTTATAGACTGTCATGTGAACCTCTTCGTCTACTGTAGGAGAGGTTCTCACTACAGGACCTTGCCTTAGACTGTCAAATACTTTTCCTTATGTCCTGATGTAAAAGTGGATCAGGAGAAGGCATGAAACAGTCGTAGCAATGGAATAACGTGCCAGAAAAGTTGAAAAAGAGATGGTGTTGTCCTGAACTACTGTTCCATTTGCCATTAAGGTCTCTTTTGTTCTTGAGGTCCCTCACTACTTTGCCAAATGTTGTCTTGTTGAGGCCCTCAGACTTTCGCTCTTCTAGGATTGTAAGTGCAAACCCTGTAGTTTGTCCTTGAGAAGGCTCGGATAGTACTTTGAGAGGGGTGCCACCAGTCTTTGTGAGTTGTGAATTCAGCGTGAACATCATGAATAAGTGCAGCAATTGAGCTCTGTGTGTCAGCGAGATGCTTCTCTATAAGCATCAGAGGATCACTTTTTTAATCCTGTTATCATAATGTTGGTGTCACAAGGAAATCACTACAAAATGGATAAAACCACATCTCAAAGCAGATGTATGTGCCATGTTTATAAGTGATAACTCGTCATGATTAAAAGTGATAATAATAGAATTAAGTTGCATCTGAATAAAACACAACTCATTGTATCATCTCCAGAAGTTCAGAAACAGAATCCTTCACCGACCCAGATATATCATTTTTATAGACGTCAGAATGATTCACTGAACTACATAGCAGTGGTCAGCAAAATAGCAACTACATAGCTGTACTAAGTACCTGGGGAGAGAAAAATCTTAATTAACCATAGAAAGTTGCTAACGATGAAGCCTGAGATAAATGATGAGCTAATGATGAATTCTGAGATCTACTATCTTGTGGAAAGATTTTTGCCCAAGACCATTTCTGTAATTCCCTTTGCTACCCAGTGAGACCTTCTGTCTGCTCCAAAAAGTCATTCTGGCCTTTTCTGTGCTCTGAGGACAAGTAGATAATCTGCGCTGGGGAAGCGCTGGTGCATTTTGTGTGTGTTGATATTCCAAATTTTAAAACAGATAAAGATCCCAACGTTCAAGTTAAATAGAGCATGACTGTAAGTATGAAAACTTAATCTTTGTGAAGCACAGCAAGTTGAGTATAAATGCACACGAGATGCTGAAATTTTGGTGCGCAGTAGGGTTTATCTAATTCAATATGACTGACGGCATTTTATTATGAAATTCCTTGAACTTTTTTTTTTGACAAAATCTAAACTAGTTTGTTCTGTAGGTAGGAGTAGATCTACTTAGAGACTAACTTACGTAAGATGCTAGGTTTGTGGTATGAATGGATTACATGCTGCCAGCTGTTCAGTGTTTAATAATTAAGCAAAGTACATAAGCGGGCGTTTTTGTGAAAAAGATGGATTAAAGAAACCATATGCACCTAAAATTCAAACAGAACAGGGAAGTGCAGCTCCTCACTAGCTGTCGTTCTTGACCACATCAAACTGCTTACTGATTGCTCGTGCAGCCAATTTCTAGCATTGAGAAATTCTTCCTGTTCGGATAAAACTGCGCTGTGCTGCCCTTGGCCGTCATCGTGGAGATGCCACGTTAGAGGGCAGCTGCGGAGTCGAGCTTGCACAACGCCTCGCTTGTGGAGCCATCGTTTGCCTTGCTGGCTGGCCCATCCCATCATTTCTGGCTCCTGGGGAAATTGGTCTGGGGGAACCTGGCAGCAGATGAGAATTTCAGCGGGGCTTTCCCTCTGCCTATTGTAGGGAGAAGGATGCGGGAGCGGGACGGCAGGCAGGTGGTGCACCAAAGAGGTGGCATGTCCTCTTCTGGGAGGCCGCCTGCTGACGAGCCCACGCGTGCTCAGTTGCTCATGTTCCTGGTAAACTGCCTGCTGTCGTTTAGCTCGAATTTTAAGGGTAGACTAAATACCACAGCTCTTGTCCAACGAGTAAAAGGATGAGTAAAAATCTCAATTTGGCAATTGTTTTGCATTGACAATTGCAATGGCATTTGTAGCTGATTGTAGCTCTGACTGCACTCGTCAGCGTGTTCATGGTCTGCTCCGCTTTATTTAGCAAGTGGTCTATTGTATGAATAGAAATATGGCAGCTTTTTTTTCTTTTTCTGAAATGGCTTTCTGTCTGGAAACTATTCCCTTTCTATTTTGACAGTAGAAATCTTTTTTCCTTACCACTCCAGCATCAAACCGTAAATAATGAATCGCATATGCACATAGCCCTTCCGATACTTCTGGACAGCTTTAGTTGAGCTTTCGGCCACCCGGGACTTGTATTCTAGATACCATCAAATCCATTCCTCCAAACTCTTCCCCTCTCCCATCCCTCCAGGGAGAGGGAGGGTCAGGAATTCTGGAGGGTTTTGCTTACAACTCCTTTGCCATAGAATATCCACTGCTTTGAGTTACAATGACCAACGATAGCTGCAGGAGCCATCCTGTTGCCCTGCCCCAGTGTTGCCCTTACTTGATTCACGTATTTCTTCATAGTAAATTTAAGCTCTCTGATGCTGAGCAGAGAGTCAGGAGGTTGAACCATAATCTCCCTCCAGTAAGATTTTTGCAAATGCTTTTTCATCTGAAAATCACAGGTCTGCATCGATTCGGTGAGCTGCTCCCAGCAGGCTGTGCCTTGCTTCTGCTCATGATGCTTCTCCTTTTGGTTTCAACGGATGTTTATTTTCCCAAAACTTGAAGACAGGAAAAGTACCATTGTGGCGGATAATACGAGGAAAAGCTTAGCAATCTAAAAAGCGTTTGGGGTCTGTTCCAAACGGGGGCATGTTAGAGCTGAGCCTTTTTTGAGGCATGCACCCTTGAGTAATGGAGCCATTGCTGCTGGTGTAAGCCACCTGACTCTGGTCCTAGGCTGCAGCATCTCCCCTCGCCCTCCTCCCTGCGGAGCGCAGAGATGCAGATAGCACATCAGTAAGAACACAGCTGTGTGCAATTCCTTGGCCCGTGCCTGACGGACCGTGTATTTATGTTGTAATTCTCTGAAAACTGAGAATCGAGTTGCCTGATCTTTCTGGGAAAAGAGGAGATAGGAGTTAAGTGATGACCTTAATTCTCCTCCCAGTCCACGAGCGTAGTTCAAAGGCCTGGAATAAAACCTGTGGGACAAAGTTCAAGCCGAGCTGTTGTTCACGTGGTCCTGCATGCTTCTTGGGCATGGGCTGTGAGAAAGCACTGGGGGTGTTCATGACATAGGTTTCAAATGTCTGGTGCCCGCGCTGGGAGCCTTGCTGTAGTGGGATGCTGTTGTGTGCGCTTACCCGGGGGCACGTGGCTACCCCTGAGGCCGGAGAGCTTCCCTGCGGCTCGTGGAGGAAAGCAGGCGTCCTTTGGGATCACAGGCATGGCGTTGTGTTAGGAAGCTTGGAGGAATTCAGGAGGAGAGCGGCAGAATACTGTTTTAGTCTTCTTTTTGTTTGTTTGTTTCCTTCTCTTTCACTGTTAGGAGGAAAGCAGTAATTAATACAGCTGGATGTTAAATAGTTTTCCATGCAATGACTGAAAACTGTTTCTAGTTTTCCTCGCTTCTGGATGGAAAAACCTTCCAAGTATAACAGGTTGTTAAATTTAGTTTTATGAGGACTGGACTCTGCAACTCTTAGATTCATTTTAAACTGGAGAAGGCTTTTAAATAATGCTATAGGGTCTGTGTTAAAAGCAGAACGCGTGCTGAGTAGCTCTTGCACTATTTCTGATACAAGTTCAGGAGACCCAGTTGCCTAGGAATAGGCACCTAATTTAAAAATAGGTCAGTTGTTGTGTACAGCTAGTTTACATGTACCATACGAAGCTCAGATTGGCTCTTGTAAAAACATGACTGTATCTGCTACCGAGTGGAAAGTGATAACAGCCCGAAGACTTGTTTCAATACCAATTATCTTTTCCTTGCTTTACAGGAAAATCTTCACTGACGATTCAGTTTGTGGAAGGACAGTTTGTTGATTCATATGATCCAACCATAGAGAACAGTAAGTAAATAACTGATAAGCTGCTCTTCTGTAACTAATTTTATTAGAAGTCATTGTGATTATGCGTATTATTTATATGGGCATTTACATATTAACATTACAGCTCATTACTTTAACATTTAAAGTTGAATTAATGCAGTACGATGTTGAGCCTGTGTGTTAGTCTGGAAGTTGGAATGAAGTAATCATCAGTACAAGATTGCTTTTTGATTTATATCATCAAAATTAGGAGTCAGTGGCCATTAGCATATTTTACTCAGGATTATTTTACTGGTTGGAACTAAAATTCACATACTACTTTCTGAAGAATCTCTTGCTTTGCTTTAGCAAATCAAGCTGGATAATTTGCCTTTTGACATGAGTCATCTATTAGTCCTTCTATGGATATCTTAACAGTTTCCATCATTCTGTTTTACTTTGTTAGAGTTATAATAAGGTTTGTTTTGAATTCAAGCTGATAACAAACAAGATATTGTACATCAGATTTCAGTATTTTACATCTTAACATTAATCAGGACAGGTAATTTTTTATTGTCTGCACTATAAAAATGGAAAGTATTTAAAGTAATCTGCAGTTTTCTGCAGGTACATGGAAGTGATTTGAGATACAAGGAGTCAGTCTGTCTCCAAAGTGTGAAGTGTCTGTATATCTTGTGTTAGGATTTTGACACCTTGGCACAAGACTGGCTTGTTTCACCCTTTACAAGCTCTTGTCCACAGAAAGCTATTGTCCATTAACTATATGAAAATATACTCATTTAAAACATCACACACAGATTTAGTGATTTAGATCTGCCTGGATTTGGTCAGAATCTTTGTTGTCTACTGAGCTTGATTACATATGTGTGGATAATTCAGCTGTGCGTGAATTCCGTGCTTATTTGGCTTTTATAGTTGGCACAGCTCACTTACTTGGAGTTCAGAATATGAAGTACGTCATGGCCATGAAAACTTTGTTGGGCAGGGGGCATCTTGAAAAAGCTCAACATTTCATATGATTTCTTGTTTGTTCAGAAAACAGACAGCATTAGTCTTGTGGTGAAAGTCTTGTGATGTGCAGTATGGCTGGAGGAATTTGCTCTCTGAAAGGTGGAGAATTGAAGGTCCCTTCTTGCATCAGAACATGTTGCTAGGAAGTAGGGGTTGAAAACCTAAAAGAGGTACCCTGAGGTTCAAAACAGTAGGAAGTGTGTCCTAGTATAAAATCATTCTTTTGACTTCGGTTCTCAATCTTTTACACACTTTTTCTAAATATAAATTTTTAATCAGTCGAGTCTTTTGACACCTTTATCTCTATGCTTCTGATCCTGTCCAAGGTCATAAAACATGATATACGTAATCAACTCTTACCATTTTCCTTGCTTTAATTTTGAATCTGATTAACAGTGCTGGCAAAAGGGGTTCAGAAATCCAGGTTCCTGTACAAAGGATGATGTTGAAGGATGTTGCATTTTTTCAGTGCTTTATAGTAGGTTGTAAAACCTTTTAACTTTCATAGAATCATAGAATGGCTTGGGTTGGAAGGGATCTTAAAGATCATCTGGTTCCAACCCCCCTGCCATAGGCAGGGATGCCACCCACTAGACCAGGTTGCCCAGGGCCTCGTCCAACCTGGCCTTGAGCACCTCCAGGGATGGGGAATCCACAGCTTCTCTGGGCAGCCTGTGCCAGTGCCTCACCATCCTGTGAGTGAAAAATTTCTTCCTAACGCCTAATCTAAATCTCCCCTCTTTTAGTTTAAAGCCATTTCCTCTTGTCTTATCACTGTCTGCTCTTGTAAAAAAGTCCCTCTCCATCCTTTTTATAAGCCCCCTTTAAGTATTGAAAGGCTTCAATAAGGTCTCCCCAGAGCCTTCTCTTCTCCAGGCTGAACAACCCCAGCTCTCTCAGCCTTTCTTCGTAGGAGAGGTGCTCCAGCCCTCTGAGCATCCTCATGGCCCTCCTCTGGACCCGCTCTAACAGGTCCATGTCCTTCTTGTGCTGGGGGCCCCAGACCTGGATGCAGCACTCCAGGTGGGGCCTCACAAGGGCAGAGCAGAGGGGGACAGTCACCTTCCCTCGACCTGCTGGCCACAACTCTCTTGATGCAGCCCAGGATGCAGTTGGCCTTCTGGGCTGCAAGCGCACACTGCTGGCTCATGTCGAGCTTTTCATCCACCAGAACCCCCAAGTCCCTCTCGGCAGGGCTGCTCTCGGTGAGTTCGTCTCCCAGTCTGTACTCATGGCTGGGATTGCTCTGACCCAGGTGCAGCACCCTGCACTTGGACTTGTTGAACCTTGTTAGGTTCACATGGACCCACTTCTCAAGCTT
>VXAA01003459.1:1453461-1475632 GCA_013399115.1 Anseranas semipalmata
GATCACCTCCTTGTCTTGCATGTGTCTTAACACTGCTTCCAGGAGGATCTGTTCCATGATCTTGCCAGGCACAGAGGTGAGCCTCACCGGTCTGTAGTTCTCTGGGTCTTCCTTTCTACCCTTTTTACCTTTCAACCCTTTTTAAAAATGGGGCTTTTTCCAGTCACCAGGGACTTCATCTGACTGCCAGAACTTTTCAAATATGATGGAGAGTGGCCTGGCTACTACATCAGCCTGTTCCCTCAGGACCCTGGGATGCACATCATCAGGCCCCATAGACTTGTAGCCATTCAGTTGCATCAGGAGGTCCCGAACCTGCTCTTCATGTAGCGATCAGGTCTACTCTAGTGTTACAGAACTTGAAATGAAAAAAAAAAAAATACAGGCTGAAGAGTAGTCTGCCTATATGATTTCTGTTTTGTCTCCAGAAATTGTTATTGATAATCATCAAAATATTTTAACAGCGCTGATGAAAGGGTAGAAAACTGCAGTACTGGTGGTAGCGTGGTCTTTATAATTTTTGTTTTCAAATAATATAGCTTGCACGAGAAATTGAGTCTACAATTAAACTGTGTAGAAAGCAAGCTATAGTTAAGCTCTCACAGGAACAAGCTGCATAGAATATAAGCCTTGAACTATAAGAATATGACCTAATATTCCAGCAGTTTTATTCTCCAATGTAAAAATCTTTCCCTTCTTTGGAAGTGGCGCAGGGAAAATAAACTGCATCGAGTTTCACTTAATGTTCATTAAAGTCAGCACTTCTTCACTGCTGCATTTTGCTTTGTTTATATTACATTAGAACCAGAAAAGTTAGTTTATATAAGTTAATAAGCATGTTGAATTCAGTTGCTTCTAATAAACTTGTGTATCGGGAAGAGTAACTTGTAGCATTTTGTGGCAGCAGAGGAGGTGAGTTAATTGCTTAGCGAAATAGAATTTCCTTTTCCTAATGTCCCAACAAGAGTGACGCTGTGATGGGTGGCTATTCTTGAGACAGCCGGGTTGAGAAACCAGAGGAACAATTACTTGCGGACATGTTGGAAAGAGAAGCAAAACCATTGCAGAGCAGGAGTGCGTGGAAGGAGTCTGCGTGGACACAGAGCTGGATGGAGGCAGATTAGCTCTGGCATTCTTCTATTGTGCACTTCCCCAAAGACCAGAAGAATTTCAAACTCTTAAATTTTTATTGGAATAAAACCAAGAATCTTAATTTGGAACTCAAAGCAAATAGGTCAGAAGGAATAGAAAATGTGCACACAGCTCCCCCTGCCCCCATCTTTGCAGGGCTATCTTTGGTTATCATTAATTCAGCGACTTTGCATTGCAGGAAAGCTGACTTGCCTGCATCTCAGAAATGTTTTCTCCAGCTCCCCGAGGCCTGCCCGGCTGCTTTCTGCTTTTCCCTGCGCTCTCGGAGAGGCCTCCAGCACTGCGCTGTGAATTGCCTACCCGGCTCTCCAGTCTTTCTTTCTCCCCTGAACAGGCTCCATAGCTCCCCAGGGGCAGGAACAGTCTTCCCCCGGGGGCTTTCTACCTCCATCCCATTTTTTTTTAATACAATTGTGGTTAAAAGTGTATTAGAAAGGGGGAGAGGGCTGGAAGCACCCTAGTAGTTGTGGAGACCATACGTACAGGTTTGTATGGTCAGCTAGAAGCATCATTAAGGCTCAGCTTCTTCCAGGTGTGTCAGGCCAGCTGCACTGGAAGGGTGACAGTCTGCTTCGTCCCAGGAGCTGCTGCTGAGCAGCCTTCTCAAGGGGTGTAAATGAGGCTTCTGAGAAAATTCAGAAATAGCTCTGTTGCATTACACATCTCAGTGTTATACAAGATGTCCTGATGGATTCATGATAGGCATTGACCTTGGACTGAAGATGATTAGAAAGGGATGCAGAAGGTAATAACCGATGAACTCTTATAAGGTGGTTGCATTTACCAGCCAGCAGCTCTGGAAATAACTTCACACCACTCCCCTACCTCTACTCAGTAGTGCTGTTGGTCTGAAAGTCTGCATTCACGTGCCTGGTACACATTTCTTAGCATAATGGCTTGCTTTCACAGCAGCTGTCGTTTGAGTCGCATATGCAAACCAATTCATTCATGTCAGCATAACGGAGCATACGTGGTCTTAGGGTAACAGCGATCAGCAGGCGATGGAGTTGCTGCGTAAGTTAAGCTTCTGAGCTGTAGCAGCAGTCAAGGCTGTGCTGTGCACGTAACTTTACCAGAACTGTCCCTGACAGTAAAGGGGCTTTAGTTTCTTTGCAACACAGCTGTTCACTGCTGTCCCCTTAACTGCATGAATGTATCTGTCTGGTGTTGGGCTGTTCGCTGCGTCACCAAATTCTCTGAGTTGCAGCGATGCATCAGAACTATAAACAATAGTAGGTGAAAGTGGGGTGGCAGTTTCTTCATGTAGCTACACTTGAGTCATGTGTTGCAAGCTGTAAGCATGTCCTGTTCTGAGATGTGTGTGCTTCATCGAGCTAAAACAGGCTTAACCCATGCTTCAGCTGATGAGCAACATTTCACAGATGGTCATGTTATGACGAGGACTGCGGAGACTTGTTCTGGTCTGCAGAAATCTGTTCTTGCAGTCCCAGGAAGAGCCATACTGTGCCACGATTATATTATCAGTCGTGTTTGTCTTGCTCATGGGCGCAGCAGCGAGCAACACGTCCCAGAATGGCAGGTGATCGTGCTGGAAGTGAAGACTTGCTCTAGGTCAAGGAGAGGAGCTTGTGGGTCACTGTTCAAACTCAGTACAGCTTCAGGTTTTTCCTGAGATGTGATTCTTACCAGGAATGTTTTCAAAAAGCTTCAGCGAAGAACAGGGGGTTATTAATTATGACTGTATCAGAACAGGTTTGTGCCGATGGAGTAAGCTGGTGCTACAAGTGTCTGCACTGAGCTAACAGCTCTCTTCGCCCAGCCTGCGGTGCCTCCTCCACTGCTTCTCTTCCCCTAGCTCTGGCGCAGTTTGCTTTTGGTCCTGATGATGATGATGTCTCTGCTTGGTCTATTCTGGGCTTCTAGAATACTCTGCAAAAGCTGCCATCTGTCTGCGTCCCTTTTTAAATATTAACTTCATGAGGCTCTTGAAACTACTTTGATTGTGGAGTGCTTTGATATGTATGCGAGGTGTCAAGAGACTGGAGAGAGGCTGTTACTGTTCGGGTACCTGTTAATGCAGCACGTCGCTCCAGATGAGGCTGTTCTCCCTCGTGTTTGAAGCAGTAACACCGTGTGTAGCAACCCTGCACATTAACATCTGTTCAAACAAGCGGTTGCTTCTGTCCCCGCCGTAGTATTTATATCAGGCAAAAAGCTATTGTGGATTCTTGCTTCATAACCCTACAATTTTGTGCAGCGATGACAACAGCATCCTGACAGCGACTTGACAGCAGCTCGCATGCACAGGTGCTAAAGCAGCTGTAGCTCCGGGGACAGACAGGATACGGTAGGAGCTCTCTTGGAGGCTTCATTCAAGTTGCGCTTGTCAGTATTGTAATGGCAACTGCGTGTACGCTCTGTGCTGTGTATTTGGACCTTCTGCGTTAGTTTGGCTTTGCTGTGTTTGAATTGCCGCTGTTTAAAAAGCGTGCTTTGATTTACTAGGGCTGAAACTGAGAGTTTCGGGTCTTTCAGTGCGGAGTCGGCCCATTTCCTCGAGATAATGCTTGTGTTGTGGAGGCTTGACAGGGCAGCAAGCACTGGCAGGGAGGAGGGGAGCTGGCGGACTTCAGCTTCTAGGAGAGCCTGCACCAGACACAAAAGGCATGGGCAGGAGATTGCACAGCAGGATCGAGAGCAGCCTTGCAGCTTCGGGATGGACACTTCAGGCCATGATCAGCATGTCACTGCAGTGTTGGCTATGTCCCCAGTCGTCGCTGCAAGGAAGGGTACAGCTTCTTATGACTGTTAGCGTTTGGGAAAAGCGCCTTAACCAGAAGACAACGCAAACCTTATTCAGTGTCCACTGATTGTGCATTCGAGTACAGCACCAAGGGCAACGTGAAGCTCTGAAGCTCGGCTCGTGTGCTCTGGTCGGTATGTTAGTGCTCGGTAGTACATTAAGCTACAGGAGCTCCGACACGGTTTGCTTTTGCAGTTGCATAATACAAACACTGAGTAAGGTTCCTCAGCTCGCAGTGCGTTGGCATTTCACAAATCCTGGGAAGGGAAGCAATTCTCATCTCTTAGGAACTGAATGTACTTCCTGACTGAAGACTAAACAGACTGGTAGCTACAGCAAATGTGCAACTAGTGTGGTGAGCTTCTAGCTAAATTCTCATTATTTAGGTTTAGTTTTTCATAAGTTAGGCTGCGTGTGTCTTAGTCTCCAAAGAGTTCTTTTAATCACGATCACTTACCTCATGGTATTTACATTTAGGAAATTGACCTTGCTAAACTGCTTGGAAACTGGGGAAAATACCCTATATTAAGTTCAAAGTTAGCTTTGATGCTAATTGTATTTAAGTGTCTCATGTTACCACAAATTAGAGTTGCCTGGAAGTCTCTTTGAAATGCACGTAAAAAGCCTTTTTGCTCTTCATTTTAAGTAACTCTAAAGGAAGAACTGCTACATGCAGCATAAGAATCTTTTGAAATTTGAAATTTTAAAGTAAATTTCTGAGCTTCAGTACCTACAATATGCTAGTTAAAGGTACAGCAACCTGATCTAGCCTTCTACTGCTACTTTAAAGCCTGTAACTCAAGTTACTTGGAACTCAAGTTCTTTTTCTTAACCTTTCAGCTGACAATGGCATAGATAAATGACCTCTGATCTCTTCCTTGTTCATAATTCTGAAACGTGTATGTGTTTCTTGTTTGTTCTAGCTTTTACAAAACTGATCACAGTAAATGGCCAAGAATATCATCTTCAGCTGGTTGACACTGCTGGCCAAGTAAGTAGTCTTTCTTCCTTTCAATCTTTCATCAGAGTTAAGACAACTGGTATTCATATGAAGACCTAAGTTGGTTGCGACCATGCATTCAAAACTGAAGTTCAACTTATATGATTCTGCCTTCTTATGTGGTTCCCAAAGAGCAATGTTTGTACAGTATTTATGTAAAGGCTTCTTTTTTTCTTCTGTCTATTGAAATTGAAACGGTAGCTGGTGCTTAAAGTACATATGCCTAAAAAAGTGAAGAAAGAACTTAACTCTGATGTACCAAAAGGTCGTAAGTAGTCCACTTAATACTTATGGACTAAACTGGTAGTCCTGCTTTAGATGGAAAACATCAGTTCAATAAACCACAGGGAAGTTTTTCATGACTTTCTCCTGTTTGTGTGCTCCAGTTACAACACCAGGATTGTATCCATGAAATAGTCACACAGAGTAGACAGCAATGCGTGTAGGTAGTGCTTACTGGGCTGCCAATAAACAATTGCAGTTCGTTTACATTTTTAAGTAAGTGATGGTTCCTGCATGCTTCTGAGCTTCACGTAATGGCAGGGAGTGCAGGAGGAGACAATAAAGAAATATCCTGTGGCATGGTCAGTAGCTTCATGAAATACAGGTGTTCATTACATTGTATTGCTTGGCAGAACTTGCAGGTGAGTGCATGTTCCGTACATAGGAGTGCTCCATCTTTTGAGAGACTGTATTTAAAAAAAAAAAGGGACTGCTAGATCCCCGTATTTTTTTCCAAAACTTTTTATTGGTTACATGTTCTTAGCTTCTGTGAGTTCTGGTATTGTGCCTTTTGGTTTTTCCAAGCTATGAGTAGTGTTAAACAGTCTTTGTAAAATGTGCTGACAGTACTTGAGACTTGAAAGCTGCAGGACACCTGCTTATAGCTGGGAGAGTATTCAGAAGGGTTGTGACCTTCGAGGTATGTTTGATCACCTTCTTTGAAGAGAACTACACGATTTAAGAATAACCGTGCCCCATTTATATGCTGTTAGCTCGTGGTGCTAATCAGCAACACTATATCCACTGGTAGTCTGTCAAAGGCATTAGAAACACCATATTGACCACACATACTGGGGCAAGCATTGTTTGATGGGAATATTATGCAGAAGAGAGTGAGGTTGAGGGATGGGCAGGCTGTGAAGTGCAAGCAGCAGAGCAAGCCCCATAGGCTTTACTTTGTGTGCATCTCAAATTGTAGCGTGGTAACAAAAGTAGAATTTCTCTTTGAAAAAGAAATGGCGTTCTCAGAAGGCAGCATAACTTCGTAACGGTGACATGCCTCTGTTGCTGAGATTTACTTTCGGAGTTGATTCAATGTAAATTGAAGTTAAATAGAATTGTGAAACTAATATTTTTTTCCCAGTCTGGTTATTTTCAGATTTGATTATTCTTATGAATGACGTGAACTTTGAGTTCTGGCTCACAGGGTTAGAGGGAAGAGATGATACTGAGTTATGGAAGGTCTGACTTGACCAGATTTCTTTCTTAATTCTGTCTTGTTAATGATCCATAGAGTCCTTGTGTGTACATTGTAGCAAAGATTATATTGTAGATTTATGTTATATACTTGGAAACTTGGCTATAGCTTGGCTATAATTTAGCTAAAACTTTTCAAGTTTGTTTTGTCACTTGGCAAAGTTCTTAATTTGACCTACAAGTCTCAGGAAGCATAGCAGGCTTTATTCATTTTCCTAACAAGCAAAAATTAGTTTTCTTGGAACCCCTTTTCTGTTTTGTGCCTCTTTACCTTTCATGGGTATGTATTCAGATTTACGTAGTTGGGTTAAACAGTAGGCTTGTTACGGGATCACAGAATAGGAGTATAAAAGGAAATCTTATCTAAAACCGAATTCAAACTGTGGCAATCCAGTGTAATTCCAGATAAAGGCAAATAACTATGGAGTTGCACTTTCACCTGTTTTACATGTAGACCAGCTCAGATCCCTTCTGTGTTGACTTTTGGATTACACAGCCAACAGAAGTGGCAGTTTGGCATTCAAGCAGAGATAGGGGAGGGTTGCCCTCAGCGTGTAGCATTAAAGGCAAATAAGGGTATCTTTTGCAAGTGTCATTCTTGCAAACTTTTTTTGGCTGAATCTGTGAAGATGATTTGTGAAAAGTTTTCTTCCTATTTGCCAGTTAAGGGAGTTTGATTCCTTTTAGCTATTTAGATTGAAGCTGCATAATTGCACTGCTCCATCTGTTCAGTCATGACAACATACAGTGAGGTTATGTGATCTTAAGCTAAAATTAACATCTTAAGAAACCCAGGTTAAAAAAAATTGACAACTCGTACAGTAAGATGTATAGCTCTTGTCATATTGTAAATTACCTGGGAACTTCTATTAGAGTATTTCAATTTAGATATTTAGTGTGCGATTCATAGTATATTAATCTGTTTCATTTACCTAGTTGGTCGTTTCCTTTTCTACAGGGGTAGTAAATCTAGAGATTGTCTTTGTTGTTGTTGTTCTGTTTTTTGTTTGTTTATTTTATGAAACATTTGTCATATAATGGAAACTTCCAGTTGGCATGAAGCAACTAATAACTATAGTTCATGCATCTACAGTTGGTAAGCATTAGTTGCTTGGTAAGCCACAGCTACTTAGTTCCTAACAGACCCCTTACATAATTTAGATGTGTGGTCAGTGCCACTTCTGGAAATTTTGAAGTCCTAGATCCTGTCTTCAGCTGTTGAAATTTGGAATTTGATTGAAGTGTATCACTAGCAAGATAAGAGGCATAATTGCTAATTAGTGGTAGGACAGAGTGGATGCTTTGTACTAGTGTAAACTGATAATTAAGCAGGATAAGAGGATTGGGAATAGCTTTAGCTGATCCATAGTCTTAGAGGGAATAAAGTGGAAAAAGCTGTAGATTAAATTTTGAGTATACAGACTAACAGGCTAAGGACAAGAGAGAATGGCCTCAGCTTGCGCCAGGGGAGGTTCGGGTTGGAAATAAGGAGAAATTTCTTTTCAGAAAGAGTGGTTAGGCATTGGAACGGGTTGCCCAGGGAGGTGGTGGAGTCGCCGTCCCTGGGGGTGTTAAGGAAAGGTTGGATGTGGTACTTAGGGACATGGTTTAGTGGGTAATATTGGTGGTAGCGGGACGATTGGACTAGATGATCTTGAAGGTCTTTTCCAACCTTAATGATTCTGTGATTCTATAAGCCTGTGCCCCAAGCTTGCTTTGATTTCTCTTAATTTGGTAAAGATGCCACATCTGGCATTACGCTGAAAAAACTTGATTCTGAAAGTACTGCATGTACAAAAAGGTCCTGCACCTCACGTCTTACAAAGATGACTAACAACTGCTGGTGATCTGCTAGCATCAAGCTCTCACTGTGGCAGTAAGTAATGTAAATGTAACACTCTTTCTACAGGATGAATACTCCATATTTCCTCAGACGTACTCCATAGACATCAATGGCTACATTCTTGTTTATTCAGTCACGTCAATAAAAAGGTAATAAAATCTGTTGTGTTCTTATAGTTCAGATATTAACCAGATACACACATGTAAAGAAAATATAGCACAGGCAGGAGCTGAACCCAGAATGTAATTCACTTAATCTCTCTTTCCCTTAGAAGTATAAAGGAAATAAAAATGTTTTTTCAGAAATTTCCCCTCAGATCCAAATGTCACCGACACTTTGCAGACTGATACAAAAGGTACGGTGTAAGAAATGAGACAGTGCTGAACTACATTGATCAAAGTGTAAGTAAAAGTACATAGACTGATACCAGGAATAGAAGAAGTAGCAGAAGTTACAAAGAAGTTACGAAGATGGACTTAAGCATGATCCGAGAGGGCACTGTACATCTGTGTGAAGAGCCCAGTTAGTTCTTAGATCTGTCCCTTGGCCTAGCAGCTTGTTACAGTACTGAGATTTCTTTGGCTTCCTGTCTTGGCTTGTTCTGGTTAACCATCAAAAACTTTGATATAAATAGCAATGTGAGACGTTTGGTCTGTACTCTTGCTATGCTACAGCAAATACCTTATTTGACAAATTCCCAGAGTATCTGTTTTGTCCTCACTGTTGCCTGTAGTCAATTCTCACGTGAGGACAGACTCCATCACAACTGGAGTCATTTACTTCTGAGAAGTGTCTCAACCTTCTTAAGGTTTTGTCATCTGCTGTTATTTTGTGCCTTTCCTCTAGTCTTTTTGATTTCAGTACTGATCATTCTTGAATTGGTCTTAATTTTCTGATACTGTACAACATCTTCATTATGGCATTATTTTTGTTTAAAATGATTTAAGACCTGAGGCCTTTCGCTTACTTCAGGTAGAAGAAAAGGTAATGCTTCCCTTCTACTTTTAAGCTGATAAGCTTTTTACAAGTGCTGAAGCATTCCATGTCTTTTCCTCTAAAGCAGACAGAACAGGTCATCTCAAGTGCCCTTCAATAAGACCATCATAAATTGCAGGTCAAACAGCTTGATTATTGGCTCTTCTGTGCTTCTGGAAGAAGGGATGCGATCTGGTTATAAACTTCAGTTGCTTTTAAGGTCTTTAATGTTGAACAGATTTTCACAGTCCTTCATTCTTGGTTTTCATCTTCAGTTCTGAAGTAGTGAACAGGAAGCATGTGTGATTTGGAGGAAATGCAGCAGATGTTAGGCTTTCATGTGTATCTGGAGAAACTACCTTTTTTCTTTTTTTTCTTCTCCCCTCAATCAGAGGTTCATTGTTGGTGCCGAGTAACCTGTATAAAATAGGAGTTAGTATTCTCAGCCTGAAGTAGAAAATCATCCACTTCTAAAGTGAAGAGGAAAACATTCGTTGGTGTGTGGTACTGTTAGGATGAAAGTGTCTTTAACTAAAATCAACATGGATTGCTTGGAGGCTTCTGCAGCTTGTGCTGTTCCCTGGTTGGCAGCTAAGGGATACGTTCTTTTTTAGCTGTTCCAGCAGTTACCTGATGGTGTCTTCAGCTTAGGAGCACAGATAAAGAAATGAAAATCTGTTTTCTGTGGTAACATTCAAACAGCTAAAATAGAAGCCAAATTATGGTGAAAATACTAATATAGATTAAGATATGTAGCTGTATTATCTACTGCAGGTAGAATATACTATCTACTGTAGGTAGATAATACGTTCCTCAGTATTTTATTCTTGATCCAACTTAATCTAAGTTTTTGTATTTTCCTTTAAATTTCAAAGTATTGATTTTCCTTTATTGTTCAAAGCCTTATCTTCAGTATCAAGACAGTGTTTAGGCAGTAGAATAGATCTTCCACAGTAGCCTGGTAGCTTCGATGACTTTCCCAGACAATCGGATTACAGTCGCCATCTCTCTTGATTTCTGTCAAAGTGTGTATATTGATCTGAGTATTGATCCAGCTGGGTGTGAGCTTTGACAGCAAACTTAATAGAAATGTCCTTTTAAAATGATCATCTTCCCTGCTGATCTCTACTGGGAAGTTTAAAATGGGACTTGAGTAAAAACTAATGACCTACATTTTTAATATTCCCAAACTCTCAGCTGCAAGGTTACTGGAAGGTTTTTGTTCTAGTTCAGCTTAATTAAATTCCAATTTTGTACCTTGCTATGTTCCATGATTTTGTATAGGACATTTTTCTGACAGCTAGTAGTTCTTTTTGTTGTATTTCACACATTGAGCTATTTGCTGTAACCCTATTTGCTTGACAGAAGTAGAAAGGACCTCTTATGGTTTCCAGACCTCTTGCTGTTTCACGACTTGATGTGATGATGTTCTTTTTTGGATTGGTCAATATCTGTCTTAAATTGTGCCCTTGTTCCTTCTAGCCTTATTAATTTGGAAAGCTCTCTAGAACATTAAATCGATCTGGTCAAGCCAGTTTCATTCCAGGTAGTTCTTAGCAGCTTGCTTCTCTGTGTGAGAATCATGTTCAAGTTTAAATAGCACTTCTCTTTCAGTTTTCACCTTGATCTATTAATAAAGATCAGCTGTTTATCCTTAGTCTTTTTTACTGAAAATGGAGCTCTTGCACTAGACTAGATAAGCAGATGCACAGAATTGGGAAATGAAGAGCCCAGAGTTGATTGGCTCTCTATAGAGTACCTAGCAGAATTGTGCACTGGAACCACAGGTGAGGACTCACTGGTGTGCTGTGCAATGGCATGGCATTTTTCTAGCTACTCTGGCAGGAACACACCTAATAGTGGAAAGAAAAAAAGTAATTGTATTGTATTTGTGACTCAGTTATCCTGTGGCTAGTATGCTACATCTTTCCTGTTGCTTCAGACTGAGAAACAGTTTTGTGGTCAGTATCAGAATTTATTTCGTATTATTTCTTTCAGTTTGCAGGGTCATCTAATTTTATGTGTGACAATGCATCTGAACTTTGTCACAACCAAGCTCTGTTTAACTCTTACTTTTGAAATAATTATAAGAACATGAAAGTCCAAGACCAGTTCTCAAGATCAGAATTTCACTTTATTCCTTTTCAGCATAAGTTCTTTATAACGCTCAAGTCCTTCCATTGATTCCACTTGTTTTTTAATGTAGTCTGTAGTATCATATTTGAGTTACTAACAGTGAGTTGAGCAAGTTATGCCAATCTAAGTTGGTTTTTTGCTTGCAGAGAGCTCATTTTCTCAACAGGATATACTAAAACTATTAGCTGCACATTGAAGCGTTGAGTTCTAGTCAGTCTCTAAAATTCTGAAGTAATACAAACAGCCCTACTTGACACAAAATCCTTCTTAAATATGGTAGGATTTATTGTTCCAGAAGTGGGAAGTTTTAATGATTCACATAGCTTGAATAGTGTTTTCAGGCACCAGTTCTTTGAGAACTCTGAGTTGGAAGTATGTTTGAGTGCTGCTCTATTTTTAAGAGTTTCACTTCTAATTAAAATGCAGCACAAGTCAAGACACTGCCTGTAGCTAACAAGCTTGGAAGTTGGAGAAGTTTCAGTCACTTTTTTGTTGTATAGTTGTGTGTCTGGTCTGTGAACCTGTGCCTCTCTTAAATCTGAATTGTGCACTTCATGTACCAGCATTTTTTTCCGTAATGTAATTAGAGGAGCACAACATCTGCTCTTTAACCCTGTTTATAGCTTGTTCTCAAAAGTGCTAAATGTCAAATGCAGTGGATTTTGTTAGGGGGATTTTAGGCTTCTCAGCATTTCACAGTACTGTTCCTTATCTCCAGTCATGCCAACTTCACCTATGTGGTAGGGGACAAGGATTCAAATAACTTCTGTTGCGATACTGTCTTGCTGATCAGTTTACTCACTTTCTGTAGAAAAATGGAATTCAGGCTTCTCTTGGCTTTCACACGAATAAAACCAAAGAATTCTGCATGAACTAACTTTATGTATGAACTAAAATGTTGTATTCTTTCACAGTGCTTAATCAAATACTTTTTCTTTGAACTCTGCTTTAATTTGACATGCTCATCCAGGCTTGTTGGACTCTAGTAGTTAAATTTCTTACTGCAGATACAAACCAGATTGGGGGTATGGGGGCTTTTAGTGCTTGTATGTTAGACGCATCAGTCCTGGGTAATGTTATTTATTTCTGCGAGTATCATAACGGGGAAGGCTGTAATGATAGGCACGGACTAGTCTTTGTTGCTGCCTCTAGGACCATTTTGTCTGTTGTACACAAATCAGTAACACTTCCAGCATCTTTGTAGTTCTGCCACTATACATAGAGTAAGTTTTAAACACAGCAATCTACATATTGGGTATTGGGTATTAAGGATAAACATTGGAGTGCATGTGTGACTTCATCCCTTTATTTTGCAGTTTTGAAGTGATAAAAGTTATCCATGGCAAGTTATTGGATATGGTGGGAAAAGTCCAGTAAGTAGTGACACTTTCATCTCATTTCACTGCAGGCATGTTACTAGTACTTTGTTCAGTATACTATAACTGTTCTGAAGTTCTGAACTTTCTTTCACAGAATACCCATTATGCTGGTTGGAAATAAAAAAGACCTGCATATGGAACGGTATGTGAACTCCAGTATGTGTGAAATGCAAGACAGCAGCCGGCATTCCTGTGGCTGCAATAGGCTGGTTTTGTTCTTGGCTTTCCATAACTAAAATCAAAATGTAGGTTACGACAGGGTACTGGCAAAAGGAATTGTGTCCAGAATGTGAACTGGGTGCCAGGAGCTTTTGTAGTAATGTTGACTCTTGCTGCAAAGTTCCAAAGAAAGTGGTTTAACACTTTTTACGAAACAAGTAACAAAAGTGTTTTTTACAACTTTAAAACATGAGATGATACTACAGATTAGGGAAACAACTCAGTACTTTGGGACAGCTGCTTTACTGAGTCACATAGGAGTTCTACCTGGCCCGGTTGTGTTTTTGACAGCAGCCAAGAGCAAGTGCTCAGGATCAGACTTTGCAAAGCATTCCTATTATATATGCATTTATCTGCTTCAGAACTGTGAGGACTTTCCTGAAGCTTCAAATTCCAATTCTTCTGTGAATTATAAAGAAACATACTTTCTCTCTTTTGTCAGGGTGATCAGCTATGAAGAAGGGAAAGCTTTAGCAGAATCCTGGAATGCAGCTTTCTTGGAATCTTCTGCTAAAGAAAATCAGGTAACAGACTTAAGATTTACTTTGTTTAAATAGCAATGCAATGGGATGTCTCATAGTTTCACTTAATAAAGGAAGCTAAAGTATTTGCATGTTCTGTACAGATATTTTGTGTAGATTGTTGGAAACAAAATGTCCGCATTCAGGTTTGTGTGGGCAAGTTTTTTTGATGCAACTGTAAACGCAAGGGTGAAATGAAGAACTGAAAGTTAAGCTTCACTGCACCCAGCGGAACAGTTAGTGACAAACTAAACCTTGCATCTTTGCGTTGGGTGGGACAGGGTCTGTGATCTGCTACAGCTACCTTAAATTAGGAGCTCATTGCTGTTGTGGAGAAATGAGTTGGTGTAAGGGGATGAACCTTATGTTTTAAGGTCTAGGCAAAACTTGGCCTCTGTAATAAGGGGAATTATAGCTTCACAGGCCCATGACAAATCAGAAGAATGTTACACTACATCAAAGGCACTATTGTGATACAACTGTAGTGAAGTTGCACAATCTGACCCAATATAACCCACATGTGTTTACTCTTGCTGGTTTCCTATCACAGAAGTTCAATTACATGTTAAATACCATCTTATTCTTTGTGCTGTAACTTACTTTAAAATACCTTCTGAATACATTCTGGTTTTTGAATTTGTTCCTGTGGCCATTAATAACACTTTGTCATTGATTTGACACCCTACATATTTAAGCTACAAGAGCCAACTGGCTTGGGCTTGAAGTAATGAAAAACTTCATTTTCATTTCGGGAGAGTGTGTGTGTGCGTGTGTTTTTTGTTTTTTTTCCACTATTGGTCTCAACAGCGTCAAAACTTTGCTTTTTGCAAATATGAACATCAGATAGGGTCAAAAGGACACTGTCAGGCTAGATGTAAACTAATGAGTCCTTATACAGAAGAAATGCTTACGTTGTCTCATATTTAACCTGGCATATCACATCCTTGGCCTCCTTGATAGTACCAGCAGAATCAAAAGGGCAATCGTATAGCTAGAACAGCACCTGTTTAAGCAGCCTTTTTTCCCTCTCCATGTCCCCAAAAGCAAAACAAATAGCTCTTGTCTGCTAACTTGTAGAACTACTGACAATAGACACTTGTGTAAAGTTGGATTTTCCCTGGAAGAAAATTTAGATATTGTTTCTTCAGATATGGAATACTTGGAATTACGTACTTCTGTTTTTGGCTAAGACTTACACTAACCTTGTCAAAATTGGGTATGATGAAAGCATGGAATTTCTCAATATCCTCTCTACTGCTGGAGAGCTTCAAATGCATACCCACAGAAACTAAATTGTCAGTCTAAAGAATAAATCAGTTAAAAGAATCAGATTTTTTTTTTTTAACAACTTAATACTTCTGGAGTAGGCAAAACTACTGCCTGTACTTTTTTTTTCTTTTTTTTTTCTTTGGCATAAGTTCACAATATGTAACAGTGCGGTAATTCATATCTTACAGAATATCTTTCAATAACTTTTCTGAAGTTTGTATTGTCTTGGTTCAAAAAAAAAAAAAGAAAAAAGCTGGGTATATTTATGCAAAGAAGCTACAAGCTTTATGTGATGCTTGGCATGCCTTGCATATTAAACTGCTGCACTAACAAAGTCCCATTGACTGCCATGTATTTGTGTCTGTTCCTTAGTTTCAGAGAATCTGTACTGAGTTATGCTGCTAGCTGAAACTCATATAGCAAACTTGCAGGCTTCGGAGAAATCAGAGTGGCAACTGTGTCAGATATTCAAACTTGTCCCATACAAATCCCAAGGAGAATCGGAAGTTTTGTTATTTCTTGCTGTCAGAGTTGTTCTTACCAGGTTGTCCTGTCGGTGATCCGTCAGGATACAGATCGCTGGGTAGTGCAGGTCATGGAAATTGTAGATTCTGTCCCTCTGGAGTCACAAGCAGGTTCTTAGGAACAGGTGCTTGAATACGATTCCTCCTTGCTGTGGAAAGGGAAGTACAGTAGTGAGGTCATGCCTCTTGTGTAATACACCTGGTAAATTTGGCTGACTTCAGAAGTTAGGGAGATAATGTGTCTCTTCGTGTGCCCACAACGTGTGACCGACTTTTAGGCTATCTCATGTGCTTTCTTTGGAGGTTTGGGACGTATGGAAGATAGTGTGAAGCAGCCCAAAGCTGGGGCAGCTGTCCTTGCCTTCCTGCAAACAGTTGCTGAGAAATGCTTGGTGCTGAAGGAGGTGGATGATTGTGTTTTGAAAGCAAAGCATAAAGTCTACAGCTGTGAGGTTCTAGGGGGAAAAGGAGACACCAGGCAGGTAGCAAGATGGGACAGTGTCCCTTCCTATGAGTTGTACCACAAACACTTCTCAATTCATGCGTCCCCCCCACCAAATCCTAATTTGACAGGATCAAACCAGCTCATACATAGACCTCTGTCAAGAGAGAATGTCTTTTCTTACCCTGAAGCTGTCTCTGGTTTGGGGTGAGGGGGAGGAGGCAAAAGGTTTATTGTGAGCTTAGCGACAAGGCTTATTGCCGTTCTTCCGTGCTCAATGTTCACCTTAAGTCCACATCACTGAAAAAAGAAGTCTTGTCAGCAACTTCAGGTTGAGGTTCATCCAGATCTTCCTCTGTCCTGCCTTGGTACAGCAAATGTGCATTGCCTATGAAGATTAAGTCTAAATTCTTTCCAGAACTGCTTCAGGTTGTTTTTACCTTGCAGAAAGCTAATTTGGTGCTTAAAGGGATGAGCTGGACTGGATTGGAGCTTAAGAGCTTCCATAGAGAGCTCAAACCTTCCGGGGTGAGGGGGACCCTGTTAATCCTTTCTCTCTGAAATCGATCCATCTGTATTTGGTGGTTGTGGAGCAGAAATACGACAATCTCTATTTACTCTGCTGGTCTGCAGTTGGTTTGGTACATGATGTTCTTCACAGCAGTGAGAAGAGTAGGTCTCCTTGCTACAGAGAGACTGTAGGCTGATTCAAGTTTGGCCAATATGGTCTATCCTTTATGACAGCTCTGTTTGCAAGGAACTGCTGAAACCAGAGAAGGTATTCCCTATTACAAGTTCTGAGAGCAAAGGCTCTTCTCCCCCTAAAGGGGGGTGGGAGAGCATTGACTCATCTCCCTTCCTGTGTCGACCAAAAAAAAAAAATCCCGTTTGGAGTATCTGTGGGAGTCCTAGGAGCATATCCATACTGTCTTAGGCAATTAAAATAGTTGTGCAGATTAACTTAATCCAACTATACCTATTCTGCCAGGAGTTATCAGAAGATACCACGTTCATGAAATGGCATGACTTTGAATAAATAGAAAGCAGGAGAGACAAAGATCTGAGCTGACATGAGGATAAATGGTAGTAGCTGGCAAGAGTTCCCCAGGTCTAATCTATTTTAGGCTGTGTGTCACCTCCTCTAGACTCTGGTGGCCTGGTAAGGCTTTCAGAGGAGCATGTGTATCAGCAACATTTCAGTCATCTGGGGAAGTCCCTAGGCTTTGAGAAGGCAATTTTGAGACTTAATGGAAAAGATGACTTTTAGATTACTGCTAGACTTTTAGATTATGGCTAGAAAATATTAACCAGATTGGGTAAACACTTCCTACAAGGCAGGAATTTGGGATTTTTTTAATGCAAGTATACTCTAAAATGTATCTTCAAGTTGAAAGTGTTTGAGGGCATCAGCTATCTTGTAAGCAAAATGAGGCATGTTGATCATGTCCTGTTGGGCTGTGGGCTGGAAGCCAAGGTCAGATATTAAATCTCTTTTCTGGACCCTAAATGTTCTTGTTGTGTTTTCTCAAGCTGCTTAATAATTACTGGATATGTTGAACTGCTTTGTATCTACCGGGCTAACTGCAGGAGCTTCAAGCCTTTTTTGTGGAATTCCCTACTTCGTTACACTTAAGTCATAGTGTAGTACTTCATCTTAATCACAGTACAATAAAGTGGTAATACTTTGAAATACAACCAGAATCCATATTGGTCCTTAAACTCGCTTGAAGCTGGAAGCCAACTTTTACTGGAAGAATTTAGGGAGTAAAAAGCATCCAAGTGTGTTCATCCAGTTACGCAAAATACATCCGATAGACTTATTTTAGAAGGGGGAAGGAAGTAGCAAAAAAAAAAAAAAATCTACTTCTCACCCAAACAGCTCTTTTAAAAATCAATTGCTTGGGCACTGCTTCTTTTTTGAAGAGTAATTTCATCTTCAAGCTCAGAAGATGCAGTGCTCGGCATGTGCTTCAGAGAGACTTGGGATCTTAGCCCCCCCCACACCCCTCAGGGATCTGGAACATTTACCTGGGAGAGCGTTTGGACTGGCAAAGGATGGGAGGGGAGGAATTCTTCCTTACCTGACTGTTCAAGTTCCTTTGCCCAGTTCTGTGCCAAGCACAACTAGTAGTACGAGCAGTGGAGAATTTCCTCTTTAAAATAATAAAACAGTTGCATATTTGAAAAACACAGCATCATAAAGGCTGAGCTGACGGTGGCCGTGGTGTTTGGAGCTTCCCGCGTTGTGCTCCTGGCAGCGTGGTCCCGACCTGTGCAGAAGGAATCGCACCTCCTGAGCTGTCTGTTCCTTTCGCACCAGGGGACACATCTGCAGAAGCGGCTGAGCCTCCTGGTGTCTCTTGCACACAGCAAGGTGCTAAGCTCTCCAGGCAGCGTGCATTGCCCAGGCTGACATCTGTTTTGTTTCCTCCAGGGAGGAAGCCAGATGGCTTTCTGTAGGCTAGATGTGACCCACATTCTGTAATTGGACCATATGGAGACAGATGCATATAAAGTCTGGCTACATTCTTTATTCCTTGTTGCAAAACAGTTTCCTGCATCGTTTAAAAGCTCATTCTAAAATCCTTCAGTATATTTGGGCAGAATTACAAGTTGCTATGGGTTAACTGTAGGACAGTGATTAAACCTTCTCAGTGAATACGTATTTTCTGTGAAGTGAATTAACAAGCCCTGTGAACTCCTACATCTCAGTGTTTCAAACAGCATGTCTTTGACAGAGAATCTACAGCTTCTCGGTTGACAGAATAAGTTGTGGGGTAATTTTAGTAGGTGCTTTTAAGCAGGGATACAAAGAACTTGTGCATTAAAATGAAAGTATTGAAAATGTCAGCTGTAAGTAATGAAACATTGGTACAGTATATTTGTAAATCAGTATATCACCTACTTTTGACTAAGGGAAACCGTTCATTAGTGGAACCAGTTTGATAGCAACTCTAGTCCTGTCTGTGGCTTTCCTAGAATCTGATTTGCCCAGGAAATGTGTTGTGTTGTACCGGGCTAACGAGCCCCTTCTGTCAGATTCTGTTTGAATTGCAGGGAAACTTCATGATATGGAGGAATACTCTATTTCCATCTGATCAGATATTTTAAATAGTTCCAGAGATAGTACCATGCACAACTGGTATTAATATGGAAAACTGCAAAATTCAGCCTAATCTTGTTAAGAATGCTTTAAGATTCTTGTGGAGCTCATTTAGTCGATGGGTTTAATTTGGAAATGGTCCAGTTAAGAATTATACCCTGTGGAGGCAGAAAAACATCTGGCAGGCCAAAGCACTTGGTCATAAATCACAGGGTGCTCTTCTGCATGCTGATTAAAAACCATCAAAAAACTTATTCTTGAAACTTAAAATGGCATGTATGAGATGATCAGGGACCAATTCCAAACTGAAGATTCACATGCTGAAGTACTGATCATACAGTGAATTTTCAGCTTGGAAATACGATAGTGAAGAAAGGGACTTCAGCATCATATTTTACTGTTGCATGGATTTCTTAACTTACTGCTAGGCAATCTCAGAGAGATGTTGCCTGTTGTAGTTTTAGTTTCTGCATTTTCTGATGGAGGCTAGTGTACAGTTTGGAAAGCGTTGAAACTAAGCGCATCCTGAAAAGACCAGATTTACTGTGTAAGGTATTTATTGTAGCACTCGCGATGTTGTCCCAGGCACCTTTCTATCCCCGTCTTTCAGTATTTTGTTGGTTGGTTGGTTTTTAAAGATATCTATACTTAATCAAATTCTTCCATGGAATCTCCTGAATCACTCAAGCAGTCAGGCATCCTTTCTTAATCTCTCCGATTCAGTTAAACTTATTTTCATTGTAGCTTTCCATCCAAAGATTTTTAACTGGTACTCACTGGCACCCATGTGACTGGGGAGGTATTGCCCTTTGGAGCCCGTGCACGCAGTTTCATTACCTGGAGTTTCAGAACAGAAGAGTCTTTTTCACCAGACTGTTTTGTGCTAAATGTGGGTGAAGGAGACTCAGCACAGACCAGGCCAAGGGGAGTTGTTAGCAGAACGGGTGCCACCTGGTCCGAGAGTACTTGCTGCCTTCCCTCTGAAGGGGAATAAAGGGATAGGTAGTGCCCGTGTGCTTCGTGGTTCCGCAGAGAGACCCTGTATAATCCTTCGTTCCACGGGGTAAACTAGGGTGTTTGTGATCACGTTAGCGATAGCTATCTTATAGTTCAATCTGTTTAAAATATAAAAACCCCGTTGCTCTTGGAATGACTTCATCAAAGGATCTTGGTTAATGTTGGACAATGGCTGGTTTGGCCTGTGTTTCCCTTTGTGGTCTTGCGCTATGTCAAATACTGTAAACTGTAGATAAGATGAGAGCACGGTGGTGTGGAGGGACTTGGCTCTTCTTCTCACAGATCAAGAATATTAAGGTAATCCTCGTACTGGGATATGCACAGTCGGTGCTTTGAGCTGAAAAATCTGCCTTGTTCTGTAGTTAGTTGGAATCTTAAAGATTACTTGGGGGAAATGCATCGCTTTGTTCTCTGGAGAAGCAAAGCACCGAAATCTTCAATGCTGTCAGTCATTCAGAGCAAACTTACTATTTAAATACTTCACTATAACTCTGCTTTATATTTTATTAGCTCCCTTTTGAGTATGGCTCAGTTCAAACTTTCCCTCTCTGCAGTGATAGAGAAAATAGTTGAGGGTTGTTGTGGAGAAGGGGTTTATGCTATTCTTCCAAAGGTTTGTGTTCAAAATTGAAATTACCATATTTTCCCTCTTTGATTTTTGGAATATGCTTTGGACATGCATTTATCTGTTGGTGTAGCCGGTGAAACTGCTAAGAATTTTTTTTAAGTGACTGGTAGTTTTTTCTTACCTACTAATCTTGTTCTCTGTCTTTGCAGACTGCCGTTGATGTTTTTAAGAGGATAATTTTGGAGGCAGAAAAAATTGATGGGGCAGCTTCACAAGGGAAGTCTTCGTGCTCAGTAATGTAATTCCACTGCAAAACCTGAAAACACTGGGAATACATTCTACCTGAAGAAGCAAAACTGCCCATTATCTTTAAAGATAAACTATGCTTCTTTTTTTTTTTTTTTATTTTATTTTTCTTCTGTTAACCTGAAAGATAAACAGTTGGTTTGGAGCCTTTCCCTTCAGATTATGTTAAACTCTGACTCCTGTGCAAATGGCTTCACTTCCATTTTCAAATTTTAAGCAATCATATTTTCAATTTATATATTGTATTTCTTAATATTATGACCAAGAATTTTACTGGCATTAATTTTTCAGTGTAGTTTGTTGGTTAGAATAATCATCAAAAATGATGCATATTGTTACACTACTATTAACTAGGCTTGGATATCAGTGTTTCTTTGTGTTAAATGTATACTTGTAAATAAAATAGCTGCAAACCTTAATGTTCTGTTCATAATTTTTTGTTGGTTGCCCCATGTCAGCTTGCTTTTATGAAAAATATTCACCTACTGGCCTTAAGAGGAAGTGTGGGATCCTTGGAGCCAATGGGACTATTGCTTAGGAAGTTGCCTGCTAGCAGTCACAACCATTTTTGCTACTAGAACTCCAGGGTGGCCGAATAGCTCAGCTGTATCTTGTGCCAGTTGATGGAAAGGAGATACAAGGGACACCTTTGTCTGATCTGGAAGGGAAGACTTGGGTTTTGTCAGACAACCTACACTGTTTTTTTCCTTTGTGTAACTGTAAGAGCTGTGGAGTGAAGGGCACACATCTGTGCCACGGAACGGGCCAGTGCGCACCTGCACCGCGGACTGCTCCCGGCGGCTTGTAACTAGGAGCACTTTCGGGATGGAGTGGATTTATCCAGGTTACAAACATAGACTTGCTAAGAAAACAAAAATGTCATTTAAAATAAATTGCACGTCTTGAACAAATTGATGTGAGTTGTTTGTCATGCATTTCTATACTCGTGCATCCAGATAGCACTGGTAGAGGTGAGTGGTCTCCCAGCACCTGGCCTTTCACAGTGTCTGAGTCCCACTGCAGCTTTGGACAGCTTCGCCTAAGCAGTTGCAAGCTTTTGCTGGGCTTTTGGACTTGGGGCTTAACAAGCCTTAAAATCTTAAGTCTGGAAACAAACTACTTCAACTATGTATTTAAAAAAAAAAAAAAAAAGTGCAGTTGACCTACTTTGTATAGAAGAAGATGCTGATTTAAGGGAACGTTTTATTAAAGGAATTGTTTTCTCATGCATTTCTGTGTCCATTGAAAACTTAATTCCTGGCAGGAGTAAAATGGAAGGGAAACTTACAATGTTTTTGCAACCAGAATTAGCTTTTGCCTTTCAGTCTGTTTTAAATGATGCAGATGCAGAAAGTCTCGTCTCTCTGTTTCTTGTACAGCGGTTCCCTCATACTATTGAGTAAATTGTCTACACCCCACACGTGAGATTGACTGGCTTCCTGGACAAAAAAAAAAGTTGTCCCCCTGCCCACCC
>VXAA01003459.1:1475752-1506110 GCA_013399115.1 Anseranas semipalmata
TAAGTCTGGAAACAAAATACTTTAAATATGTATTTAAAAAAAAAAAAAAAAAAGTGCAGTTGACCTACTTTGTATAGAAGAAGATGCTGATTTAAGGGAACGTTTTATTAAAGGAATTGTTTTCTCATGCATTTCTGTGTCCATTGAAAACTTAATTCCTGGCAGGAGTAAAATGGAAGGGAAACTTACAATGTTTTTGCAACCAGAATTAGCTTTTGCCTTTCAGTCTGTTTTAAATGATGCACATGCAGAAAGTCTCGTCTCTCTNCACTCATTTTTGTTACCTGAATTTTCATACCCTTACAGAAGCTGGATGTGCATCGTACATGATGGATCCCTGAAGTTCAGCAAGATGTGCTCATTCAGGGAAAACCATACACGCTTTCATTTCAGAACCAGACTGAGCTGGGGCTGTGCAGCAGATTTCCTTCACAAGAACCTGGAACCAGGGTAGTTGGGCTGGTGATGAAGTTGTGGAGGATTCAGAAAATGATTTTCAGTGGAACTTGGGGACAACATGCATCTGCTTGGTAGCATCCTCCATTGCCTAATCGTGAGATGGTTTGTTGCACGACCAGAGTCTGGCACTGCATTCTGGACACAGTATCGGTGAAGTTACAAATTCCCTTGATTATTGACATGTCTTGAAATTGGCAAGTTTAGTATCTGACTTGTCATATATGTAGCCATCAAAAGGTGGAAGCTAGAATACCAGAAACCTCAAACACCATGTTTACTAATTTTTTATTTTATTTTTAAATAATGGCCATGGGTACTGGTAATCTCTAAAGCCTGAAATAGCTGCCGCATTAATGCCTTAGCAGCTAGCACGCTTCAAGCCTTAAAGGGTATGGAGGGGGAAATGTGCGCCTTGATAGTCTTGAGATAATGAAGGCCCTACTGTTGGTGGTGAAGCTTTTCAGGGGAGATTAAATGCAGATGTAGGTTCTCTGGACTATTTGCAAAGAGAGCTTTCAAGAAGTCATGAACTCAGCACTGTGAGGTCAGCCCTGCTCTTGCATTTTATGTAATAGCTGAAAAATTTCATTCAACATATATTGTTTTCTTTGTCCTGTTTCTGGCTCATGCAGTAAGAAATGTGAATTATTCTACTTGTCCAAGCCTTTCTCTGTTAATAAGGTCTAAAGAACAGCCACGTGCAAGAGTCTTGCAGTGTTAATGAATTGTGTGATCAGACCTGATCAATGTGAACTACTTGCACTTGGGGATACAGAGATTTCAGGTGACTTCTCAGGATGGCACCTTCCAGCCCTTAGGATCGTGGGCAGCTTCTTGCTCCTTTTTACGGGTGAAAGGGGGTGGGCGATCTTGGAAGCCCTGTGTTATGTATAGAAGCAAGAAATTGATATCTAACAAACCACTGCTTGCCTGGAAATCATATGGCCTTGTCTGGCAGCTGCCCTGATCCTGCCAAGGATTCCTGAGGATTGTGATAAATGGTGCACGGATTAAAAGGTAAATCACGAAGGAAATGACAAGTTCTCTGGCCCCAGCTAGAAAAAGGTTGATACATGCTTAATGGGGCCCAGCCTTATTCTTAAGGGATGTTCATTGGCGAGGGTGAATGTGCAAAGATCCCTTTCCTGAGGAGGAAATGAGCAAATTTTAACTGCCATAAGTCAAGTCAAATTCCCACTGACTTGAGTGGACTTAAATTGTGCTGTTCTGGTAACGTCTCCTGCCTTACTCGTGCTCCTGTCCAACTCCATGCTTCGCTTCATGAAGACAGAAAGCTCTCAGCGTGTTGAGCTCAAGGTGCATGGGAGTGCTGAGGACCAGGAAACCCGTGGGGCAGGTGCTGTTGAGCAGCTGGAGGATGGGTCGCAGGCAGAAAGCAGATGTGTAATGCTGATTTTTCCTTGCTCCCACACAGGGTGAAGTCGAACCCCGCCTGCCTGACTTTGCAGTGGGGGATGCTCGGAGGCAGTCTGCCTTGGGTCTGTGCAGTGTTGTGTCTAATGTTTCTTCCCATCTTCTGCAAAGGGTTGGTGAACGCTCACTGTTGCTCCCTGCAGAAGAAGAAAGCTGTAAACATGGGTTTACAGCTCCTTGGGCCTGCAGGAGCTGTATGGTAGCAGCTGAGCTAAGCATCCTTACGTTGTTGCCCAAGGGCAGAGGAGCATGGACTGAAATGGGACTTTGCTTAAGAAATTCTTGTAGCATTGGAGGAAGTGAAGACGTCAAGCTTTCCATTTTCTAGCTTTGAACAGAGAAGTTCCTACACCCAAACTTGCACCCTAGCACTGAACGAGTACCTCGGGCATCGCTCTTGCAGTTACCTTGCTGCTGCAGCCAGCTTGCAGCCACTCCTGTAAGTGCAAGATGGGCAGCAGTCTGAAACGGAAAGGGCAGCCTGCGCTGTTCGCTCATTTTGTTTTCACCTTTGTAAAAGAAGCGTGCAGTCTTGCATCTTTGTTGCTAAAGAAGTTGTGCTGCTGCTCCGTGCGGGTGTCGCGGGCACTGATCCACCCAGGCTTGCTCTGCTTACGTCACTAATTAACACTGCTGTGCTGCGGCCTCTCCAGAAGGAGAAATCAACAGGATCTAATTAGTCCTTATGTAATCAGTACTGCTCATCTTCAGAGCATGCTGCTAATGCTGACTAATCTTCACAACCTCATCTAATAAGGTCAAAATTACTCCCCTTTCACAGCTGGGGAGAGGGTGGGAGAAGCTTTCGGCAGATGTCCTTAACTCGTGGTTTTTTGGTGTCCTGTTCCCTAGTGGAATACTTCCTTTCTGAAACAAAATGAAAACTGAAAGGATTTCACCAAAAACCTGGGGCTTTCTGGCATCTTCCAAAATGAGATCCAAGTCCCACCTCAGTCCGCTCACTTGTGTGGTCCTGCTTGCTGAGATGTGCAATGAGCTGCACTAATACTGATCCCTGGGCAGAGTCCTACTGAAAAGAAGCTTTTGCTCATTTTTTCAGTGTCTGTCTCTGTAATGCAGCTAATAAATATTTGGCATAATCTGACCAGCGGGAACCTGGCCGGGTCTGAACTGTGATTCTGTTACAAGGTTTGCTCAGGTGTTAGGAGGTTTCTTGGAGCCTGTACTTCCATGGGGTGACACGAGGTGTGGCATGGGACGCATGGTAGGTCACCAGGAGCAACCTGGTCTGGTGGGAGGTGTCCCTGCCCGTGGCAGGGGGTTGGAACCAGATGATCTTTAAGGCCCCTCCCAACCCAAGCCATTCTGTGTCATGAGAGCCACCCTTGGTGGAGATGTTGCAGAGGTTACATTTACGTCTTGGTGCATCCTCGATGAAGCCCACGCGCAGAGCCATGGCTGTGTAGGTCCTATCTGATCAGCTAGCAGTACCTCTTACTGAGGTATGTGAAGACACCTGTGAGTTTTTAAGCTAGATTGCCTTTTGAAGCACTAAGACACAGAATTTTCCTCTGCCTGGTCTTACACTGCTTTGCAATTACTCAAAGCTCCTCCAGAAGCTGGAGCGTGGCCCTTTCAGAGGGTCCGATGCAGCTTCTTGACTGTTGCTCACCTAATTATTATTTGCATGGAGTCGTACTGCCCATATGAGGTGCCTCAGCACAGGGCAGCGTAATACTAATCCTGCTAATCCTGTGCTAATAAACATTCCTGTTAGCGTTTGCTAGGTTGCTCCTAAAGATTTGCCTCCAGGAGTCACACCCCGCGCTCTCTTGAGGAAATCTCTGTCAGAGGAGGAGCGAGTTTGGCTTCTTCCTGCCTTACCTCAGGTATTTCAGCAGGATCCTATCGTCAGCGCCACGTAACACAGCAGATCATTGCAAAGCACGTTGCTGTGGGCCGCAGGACATGTGGACCATTGGTGTCCGCTGAGCTGCACGGAAAAATCACCCCCATAAATCCCATAAAACACCCCGTAGAAGCAGGCGGGGTGCGTCACAGCTGCGTGTCGAACGCTGCCCAGCCCAGGCTCATTTCTGCCGTGCTCGCGGCCCCTGGGCACGTAATGGCGACTGCTTGGCGGGAAGACGAGCGCCGCGTGTGGCGCGTGGGTCCTGCGCTGTGGTGGGACGTGGGGCTGAGAGCGGGAGCCACCGCTTGTGTCCGGGCAGGGGAGTTTGGTCCTGGGAGGCTGCGTGTGGGTTGGTAGCGTGGCTGTGCCTACTTCTGTGGTAAAACAGCGCTCCCTGGGCAGTGGTTCCCCCTCAGGCCCCAGCCAGGCTGGGTCAGAGCAGACGTCCATCAGCCCGGTGTCCTGTCATGCCAACGGCATTGGCCTGGAGGGGACAATGAGGGCCAGCGTCTGGCCATGTATTCCCCATGTCTGTGGCCAGCCGCCAGCCAAAGGGCCTTCAGCGTCAGGGGTGGGGCTCTGTGGCTGACAACCACAAGGGATTTTTCTTTGGCTTTCTTGGTGAGCTTTCGTTGAACACTGGTGAGCAGCTGGCACCAACAGCGTCCCATGGCACCAAGTCCTTCCCTTCTGGCTGTGTCGGGGATCCCCACGGGTCTCCATGAGCGCTGGGGCCTCATCTAGGGAGTCCTGTACCTCTCAGGTGGGAGAGACCAACAGGAAGGACCTGTGTCCTGGATGCCAGTGGGTGTCTGGCCACCCCTGCACCCGCTCTTCTGGGGCGGGTTCAGCACTATGGGGCACCTGGAAGTAAATGTCACCTCCAAGGCTGCAGCCACTTGCATTGGGCCAAAATTGGGAACAATGCTAAATGGAGCCGTGGACTGTGATGCTTGGGGACATCCCAGGGGACAGGCTGGCTGGGCAGAGCATGGCCTGTGCTCCTGCAATGCCGTGTTGCTGCCAAAAGCGTAAGCTCTGGGTCTCATCAGAGGCATCAGCCCAGCACCGCCGTTGGATGTGGGTACCAGAGCCCTGGCCCAGGCTGCCCAGAGGGGCTGTGGGGTCTCCTCCTTGGAGAGCTTCAGAAGCTGCCCGGGCACGGGCCTGGGCACCCTGCTCTGGGTGGCCCTGCTGGAGCAGGGGTGGGACCAGGTGGACCCAGAGGTCCTGCCAACCCAACCAGCCTGTGGTTCTGTGATATGACCCTGCAACCGGGCACCAAGGGATGGTGAGGTCTGCCCCAGCATCGTGTCCCAAAAAGCTGCTAGGGGCTGCAGCCTTTTCATCCTTTACAAGGGATTAAGGGGTTTTGTCCAGGAATTAGAATTTGCAGTTCTTCAGTGTTCTTTTTCTTCCCATTGTTTTCCCATTTTTTAGTAATAGCTCCTTAGTTTTTTCATATCTTTAATGTGCTTTCTCAAAGAAATGAGAAAAAAAGCTGTCATGTCCTCTTTCTGTCTCCTTAAATAGCTTCTGAACCTGTTGGACAGCTTCTAACAAATTGAACAGCTGGGCTGAAGTCCCCAGTACATCCAGTCCCTGCAGATTTAATTACAGCTCGCACCTTAGGAGAAACAGGGAAAATCCCACCATGAGACAGGGCCAGGGGAAACCCGGCTTCGTGGTTAGTTTGCTCTAGCGGTTATTTTGGGGGCCAGTCTACAGTGAATGTTGTGGGTATTCCTCTCCACTCACCAGAGAGCTGATGGAAACAAATGCAACCATTCCAATGGGGGCTTGGTTTTGTGTTTTTTGTTTGCTCATTTATTTGTTTATTAATTAGCCTTTTCTCCATTATTTCCTGAACATGGAAACGCAAGCAGCTTCTCTGCCCCCTTTTCTGTGGCAGTGAGGCAAGTTCGCTTGTGTTGGCCAAAGGATGCTCTGCTTTCCTGAACACATGCGTGCCTCCTCCCTCCTCCAGCACACCCCAGCCATTGACGTCCTCCAGCTCAGCACACACGCTTATTAACTTTTACATCTTAATTGAAAGGGTGGCGCGTGTTTAATCCTTAATAATTACCTCCTTTCTTCGCAAATGGTCTGTAATCTTAAAAGGAAGCGGTTAATGAAACCGGCGGGGAGGGAGGGAGGCCGAGCTGCGCTGCGGAGCGAGGCTGCTGGCACGCATAGGGGTGGGAGCAACGCACCAGGAAAGGAATTTCAGGGATGGATTTGAAGCATCCATCTGGTGGGATTTGTGGGCTGGGGCTTTCCCTGGATGTTTGTCCTGAAGAGTCAGTTAAAGTCTCTGGATGCTCTTATAACCCGAAAGAGAGCAATATGAGGCAGTTTTCAATCACAGAATCATGCAGTGGGTGAGGTTGGCAGGACCTCTGGGTCCACCTGGTCCCACCCCTGCTCCAGCAGGGCCACCCAGAGCAGGGTGCCCAGGCCCATGCCCAGGCGGCTTCTGAAGCTCTCCAAGGAGGAGACCCCACAGCCCCTCTGGGCAGCCTGGGCCAGGGCTCTGAGATGGTGTTTGAGGTGCCAGAGGCTGAGGGTCCATGGTGGTAAAGCCATAATTGCAGATCTATAGGAAGTATTACTTTATGGTCAATGGTATCACTTGAAAGTCCCTCTAATCCCACCTTATATATGTACCTTGGTGCTAAAAGATGGAAACATTCATGAAAACAGCAACCATGAGTAACGTGGGTGAGCTTGCAAGCCCAGCCATCGTGCTTCGGAGGGGATGAGGTCCGTGGTGTTCCGAGATTCCATTTAACGGGGTTTGACCAAGAAACCATCCCTCTGATGGATGGAGCGCAGCGTGCTTCCAAGGGCGTTTGCCACATGGCAATAGCAGGGGAATGCGCTGGGAAAAATCAGCAGCCGGCTGGTAAAGAAACGGCCGTGCCTCCAGTGACCGCCTTCCCCTTATTTTCTTGTTGTCTATTCTAAATAAGAATAATTAAAAAAAAAATCCTTCAAAAAGGAGCAGTAAATGTGCACCGCTAATTGACCAAAGCCCTGCCAAGCAAATCTTTTGTTCCATCATCTGCCCGAAATCAAAACCCTGCGCTCAGCAGGCCCCAGTGCCACCAGTTCTGCCTACTAAGCATGGCCACGCAAAGCCCTGGCTGCTGCCGCTTTGTTCCCAAGCCCTCGCGACAGCGGCCCCGTCCCCCCCAGCTGCTATATAGCGGGGTGGCCAGAGGTTCCGTAGGTCGCGGTTTTGGTTTGGCTTCCCCTTTTTGGTCTTGGAGAGCAGCCAGCAGAAAATGTCTCAATACTCGGGAAAAGTAAGTAAAACCCAACCGCTCAGCTCCCGCCCTGGGGAGCGGCCAGCCCAGGTTTCTATAGGTTGAAGGTATAGGTTGGGGTAACGTCCCACCGGCACCTCGGCGGCACGGGCGCAAATTCGGTAGCAGGGATGGGGAGGGTGCAGCGAAAGGAGCCGCGTTTGAGAGCGGAGCTTCCTGTTTAAACATTCCTGCTGGAAATATGTGTAAGGGAGCAAGAGGGAGCGAGGAGTGTCGTAAATGCGGGATGCGCTGCATTCCCAGAAAAACAAACACGGCTCTCAGAAAAAAATGTCGGGAATGGTTGCACGCTCCTCTTGGAAAGCGGCTGAAAAACAAGCCGGCCCTGAGTTGATGCATCCGTGAGAGGTTCCCGTCAGCCTGAAACCGGGGCCTGGCCGTGCCCCGCTCCTCATCACCGACCCCTTCTCCTTCCCCACCGCAGATCACCTTCTACGAGGGGAAATGCTTCACGGGCAGGAAGCTGGAGGTCTGCGGGACCTGCAGCAGCTTCCAGGCCCGAGGGTTCCCCAACCGGGTCAACTCCATCTGCGTCCAGAGCGGGGCTTGGGTCTGCTTCGACCACCCCGACCTCCGAGGGCAGCAGTACGTGCTGGAGCACGGCGAGTACCCCCACTTCCATCGCTGGAACGGCCGTGGCGACCGCCTGGGCTCCTGCCGGCCCGTGGGGATGGTGAGCGGCTGCCGCGGCTTTGCCAAGCGCTTCCATTTCGCGGGTGAAGCCTCGGAGGGGACAGAGATGCTGTTAGGAGTGAGACACAGCGGCGTCGATGGGAACAGGGTTTGCAGATGGGGGGGGACATCCTGATGGCATCATGTGCCTTGCGTTTTGCGCATGGGTTGCTGCGAGGTGCTCGCGGGGGGCACGTCCTTCCCAAAGGGAAGGGGCTCGCCGCTCTCTGCTGCTGGTCCCTACGCAGAGCGATGCTTCCCTGGGGCGTGCTCCTCCCCGCCCGGCCCTCTCTTTGCCCCGTCGGATGTCAGCGAGCGCTCTCAGGCATTTCTGCAGTGCAGATTCCCGGAGGAATGTTTGCTCAGGCGCTGTATCCGCTCGCCTGCTGTGGGGTTTGGCACCGCAGCCCGGCTGTTCTGTGCCTTGGCGTGGTTTATTTGAAATATGCATTTAGGTATTCTTTGAATCTGGCTTCGGAATTGCCTTTCAGCTCGCTCTGCCCCACATACCTACGCAGCAAGCTGCAGAAAGCTCCCCAGAGGAATTCACCTCATTTCACCCTCAAGGGCTCACATAACCATGATGCCGCGAAGGTTTCCCTTCCTGTTCTCTGTTTTAGTTTTGTTCTTCAAGAAAGGCACAGCAGCTCCTGTAAAGAACTGCAGATGCGAGTGCCTAATTAATTAGCTGAGGGAAACATCGTGACATCTTTCGGTGGGGGGCATTCGCAGGGATGGGGTGGGCTGCGTGTGCCTGCGCGAGCTCTGTGCATTGGGCTTCCCCCCATTTCCACTCCAAAGCACCCTTCCCTCTTCCTCTTTATCTCACAAAAGCTGGGGAAATAATTCACTGTGCATTTTTTTTTTTTTTTGGTTGACTCGACTCCCTGTGTCCCCAGCACGGAGAGCACTACAGAATCGAAATATTCGAGGGGAGCCGTTTCAGCGGCCGCAGCCTGGAGCTCACTGAAGACTGCTCCTGCCTGCAGGGACAGGGCTGGGACAAGCCCCGCGTCAACGCCGTCAAGGTGTACGGCGACGGCGCGTGAGTACCCACCGCGTCCCTTCCCGCGCGCCCTTCGGAGCCAGCGTCACAGGGAGGGATGCGGCCGCAAAGGAGCAGGCGTGGGAAAGCCTGTGGGTGCTGGGGGGGCTTGGGGGAAGAAGCCTGGAAGTGTCCAGCTGTCGAGCCCGTGGTTTAAAGATGAGTTTTGGTGGCTCCGACATTGAGTGAGGAATGAGAGCTGCTTCAAAGGGGCATGATTTTGGGTGGTGAAGGCTAAGCGTGGGCTACAAGAGCTCTGGGACACATTTAAGGTGCATGAAATTTAAAACTAGCTCTTTTCTTCTTTCTTTCTTTTTTGTTGTTAACATTTCTGTGCGTTTTTCCAAACACCTCTTTAAAACCCATGCAGAGGCTGAGCTCTGGGCACTGCAGGTCAAGGCTTTTGCTTCGCAAGTGGCTTCTCCAAAGCTTCCTGCAACACCAGAAACCTCCTCCTTGGACACCAAAAGTCAGGCAGCGGCATCTGACCTTAAAATTAAAGCATTTTTCGCAAAGACCATGGCAACTGCTGCAGCGTGGAGGTGGGATGCCCCAGTGGGGGTTTCACTCAGTCCCTGTGCCTCATGAAGCTGCTTTGTGGATTCATTGCCCCATCCTCCTGCCCCTGCAGATGTTCCCAAAAGCCTCTGCAGGATGGTGGCTTTGCCTTGTTCTTGCTGTTGGGTGGCAAGGTGCATTTGTGCCCCGCAAGTGCTGTGGCACTTCTTTGCCTGTCCTGGACTGGATGTTGCATTGTCTGCATCCATTTTGTGATGCTGGGCACTTTCTGTCCACAGCAATATTTTCCCAGAACAGGAAAAAGTTTGTTGCGCCCCAAGACTGCAACAGCCTGACAGCAGGTGTCCTGCAGGACCCTTTCTGATTTGAGCAAGACCTCTCCATTTCCAAAAAACAGGCTTATGACCAGACAGTGGTGGTTCATTAAAACCAAGGTGCTCCCAAGGGAAGAAATGGCCAGAGCCCACGGGGGACCCCATTAGCAATGAGCATTTGAAGCAAAAGGCATTTGAGTACCGTGGGGAGGACCAGCACCATAAAGCCAAGAGAGAGCCCATGAGCACACTGACAAGTGTTTTAGGACCAATTATTTGCCACACGTGTCCCTGTAGCAGAGACTGGAGCTTGAGAAATTGGGATGCTGCCCAGAAACTTGCAAGAAGTTAAATTTTTCAGATTGACACCCCCCCCTCCAAATATATATAAGGGCCACAAAGCTTTCCCTTGCACGTGAGTCTAGATGTTTGCCTGCTTACGTTATCATCACATGATTTCTCAGAGGCTTCGAGTAGCTATAAAAATGAAAAATAGAAGAAAAAAATACCAGAAGGGGCATGGCAAGGAAATTCACTGTGTTTTGTGAAACACGTGCCATGAAAACGCTGCTTCCTGCACCCGCGGGGGTGGCCGTGCCTGTGGGAATCGATGGCGGATCGGCTGGAGAGGCGGGAATGGAGAAACATCTGCCTTCTGCATCGTGTGCTACGGGGCTGAGGGTGCCCGGCACCTTCCCCGCTGTCCTTCCGGGGCTGGGGACACACAGACAGGAACGGTGCTGATGGAGCTGCTGAGGCGATGCTGGGAATGGGAGCACCGTGTCGGAGCAGCTAGAGGTGCTGCTGCCTGCTTGGGAGCTGCAGCGGTTTGATGGCAAGCGGCTTTGCGCTTCCCACGTGCAGGGGACTGCTTGGAAATGGTAGCTTTAAAAAGCTGGGTTTGTTTTACAGCCGGAGAGAATACCTAAAAAAGGGCTTTTCTAGACCATAGCAACATAACCTGAAGAAACCAAACCAGGCATTTATTTTGCTGAATTATTTGAGTTTTAGCATTGGATAGGTTTTCTGCAGCCAGGCTGTGAAATACCAAGCAGAACAGGCAGCCGAGCGTCGATGCTCAATAAACATCATGTATTTGATGCCACCGGCAATTGCCGTGCGTGGCATGGCCCAGGTCCTACACGTGGAAGGAGTGAGCTCAAACCCCTGCAGCACCCCCTGTGTAAGCAGCCCTGAGGCTGCCTCCTGCACCCACCCCATCGGCTGCATTCGGAGCAAGCCAAGGCGCTTTTCTGGAAGAGACGGGTCAGCACGCTGCAGGTTTTTGGTTTCTTCTTGAGGCTGAGAGGCTGAAATTCTCAGGTTTGTGATATCAAGTGGGTGATAAACAGTCCTTTCTAGCATGCAAACCCAAGCCATGGGCTCCAGTGCAAACATCTCATTGACTTCAGCGCAGCTGAATGTTCATATTACTCATTAATTAGGCCCAGCATCCTTCAGACAGGACAGGCTGAATGTTGTTAGCCGCAGCAGTTTTGGGGTGAAGCAGTGAGTTTCTGCCAATGTTGGCCTGCGTGTTTCCTCTGCCCCCATCACCTCTGCTCTTCTTGGCCTCCCTCCCCTGCCACGAGCCGGCAGAACCGAGTGAGATTTATTTCAGCCAAGTCCCTGCTGGTTTTGCAGCGCGAGCAGCCAGATTTGGCTGATGGGGCCCCCGCTGGTTCCGTGCGAGGTTTATTCCAGTGTCCTCTGGGTTTATGTGCTAATGAAACACAGCACGGGGATGTTGGAGGGTTGTGTGCTGTGTGCCTGGATCAGCTCAACCATGCTGGGCTTGAAGACAGGATCGTCTTTTTTCTGGGCCGACTGACTCCATTTCCTTGGAGAACGTAAATTTTAGGAAATAAAGGAACAGCTGAGTAAGCCATGCAAGTCCTCACTCATCACCTTGCACTGCCAATGCGCTTCAATCCTGTCTTTCTGCTATTCTGTTCTCCTTTGGTTTTGCTGCCTCCCCTTAGTAGGGGAACAAACTGATGGGTTCTTAACCACCAGACCAGGTCATGCAGCCTGCTCCCATCTGCCCCAGGGCCTGCCTAGATCCCTCCATGTGACCGTGTAGACACATGAACCATGGGTCTGGAGAGAAACACAGAGGTCCTGGGGCTAGGACGGGCTGCTCTACCCCTGCACTGTTCCCTTAGGGTCCATCAGTTGCTGAACGATGACCTGGAGCAGAGCAGGGTTGGAAGAACCACCATTTCCTGGTGGGACCTTGAGATGAACAACACTGTCCTACTACCATGCAGTATTTGCAATAATGTTAGGTATTCTCAGCAGGAGGGAGTGATTGGAAGGTGTAGAAAACAGGACTGGGAGCTCTTTTCAAGAGGTTTTGAGGGAGAGATGGTGAGCTGATGGAAGAAGAGGCCCATGATCACCCAAAAATATGCAGAGATGCGTATAAGTTAATGGAATGGGGTAGAAAAGGAAGAAAGCCATGCGTGCCTTATGAACAAGGCTGGGGTGTATTCAGAGGAGAACGACAATGTTATACATTGTTCTTCAAGCTGAAGAGCTGAGCGCCCTCTCCGAGCGTGCACGCCAGGTATGCGGGGGGCACGTGGCTTCAGGACACCCTGCCGTCACATGAGCATGGGCACACTGCAAAGCCAACTTCAAGGAAAGCCTGCGGATGACTTTGTAATTCCACTTCGGATATAAACTGGCTGCAAAAAGTGCTGAAGAACGGACTTGTTTGTTTGTAGGGAACGCTCATGAGCCAGCCATCTTGGCTGAGCATGTTCCAGCAGCACAGTGTGCTTGCGGAAAGGAGCGGGACCACGCGGGCGGGCAGGAGCCGGGACCCGCCTGGTGCCCTCTGTCAGTGCCAAATAAATCCTGACATGTCCAGGAGTCTGTGGGGTGGGGCTCAACTAAACGCTCTGAGCTTTTGCATTTTTTTTGATAATGCTCATGGATGGCTGGTTTTATAAACAACGTTTTTCCTAAGGACTGCGGCTTTTTGCTCTGGGTCAGACTGATCCGAGTTCACCAGCTGTTGTCTGACCCCGGAGGCTCAGCGGTCACTGGCCCGTGCCGTACTTAAAGGAGTTTCTCCCTGGAAATCCCACATGCAGTAGGTCCTAACCAAGATGTCAGAGCTGAAAGTCTGGCAAGAGGTAGACCACAAAAACCAAACGATTCGGAAGATTAAACTTGTGCTCGACTGTCATTGCTGAGCCCACAGATGGGACAAACAGCAGTGATTCTTGTAAAAATGACCTGTGATTTTGGGAAGAGAAGAATGAGGCAGAGATGAAAAGTTCAGCAATGACCACGTGGAAACCGGAATGTAAAACTATCAGAGCAATGGCAAAACTTGGTTAAAAAGCACGGGAGATTTAAATAGAGGAGAGAGGTGACAGTTGTGGCCACATTAAGACCATGGCATGGTGCATATTAAAGGGATGAAGGAAAAGAAAAGCAGCAAAATTTGTAGCTCTTGACCATCAGAATTGCTACTGTCTTGAAGACCTTCAACTGGATATGCTACAGATACACATTAAAAACTTGGCCAAGCTAGGTGAAGAAGTCGGCCGCGCCAAAGGGTGCTGAGTGCTTTATCTATGTGACTACGCTCCAAGGGGAAGTTGGAGTTAACCCTGGGCGTAGACATAAGGTGAATAAACCAGAGCCCAAACCTGTTTGCTGCCAGGAAACATCAGAGAGGCCACTGAGACTTGCTAGGAAAGAGAGAAATTATTAAGTATGGCTATAGATATGGTTCCTAGCACAGTTGAAGAGTCAGTTCAAGGAGGTAAGATTTATCTCAAGTGTTGCGGGAAGGATACTTCTCCTTACAGTCCAAACTGTATTTACCCAGGGGCTGAGGGGACTCACGTCCTCCTTTAGCCCTGTTGAATGCTATGAATTTGTTTCTGTTGGATATGGTGAAGACCAGAGAGGTCGCATCTCTCTCTGCTCTTGGCATAAATGTACCGTTCCTACAGCAATGTGAAGGGGGAAGTCTCTGGTCCCAGGTTTTGCCACAGCTGGTGTAACCCAAAACAACTTCTGCTAAAGGCAAGGTCCACCCTGGTTGTGGGGTGATTGCCAGACCGCACTGGAAACTCTTCTGGGGGGGTTCTGTGTGCTGAATGGGGCTGGGGCTGCAGGCCCTGGTGGTTTGCAGCACTGAAGCCCCTAAACACAGCTGCTCAATGCGCGGCCAAGGGCAGCTTGCACAACGGGGTCGGGGAGACCCGAGTAACGCTCCCTTCCTGCTCAGGTGGGTGCTCTACGAGGAGCCCAACTACCGAGGCCGTATGTACGTGGTGGAGCGGGGCGAGTTCAGCAGCTTCAGAGCGTGGCAGGCGTGCAGCGCAAGCATCCAGTCCATCAGAAGAGTCGTCAACTACTTCTAGCTGAGATTTCATCCCACCGGCAGTGGCCTGCTGAGACCAGGCATCACCCCCCTCCCGCTCACTGGCCCATGGAATAAATTGTTAAACATCAGCTTTTGGTTCTAGGTACATTTTTTTCCATCGATTGCATGAGTTCAAGAGGGAATGGACTTGCAACCCTTCTAAGCTTGAGTTACGTGTTATAATTTTACTCTTTATGGAGCAGTGATTTATAGGAAGGACACAGGGGTGATGGGACAGGCCTCCTCACAGAACCGGTGGTGACAAGCAGACCTGGGAAACCTCACAACGTGCTCCCAGCGTGGCTCTGGTCTGAGATGTGCTTGCTCTGCCCCATCCAGGGCCACCATGCGATGGACCCAGCCAATTCCCAATGCCTGGAGGAGGTCAGGGTGCTGCACGCATGAGTTGTGAGCGCGGGCACGCAGGCATCAGAGGGGTGGGAGCTGCTCATGCCATGCAAGGGCACACGTGAGGCTCATGCCCAGATCTGACCAACCCATGGGGTCTGTCTGAGCGCCATGCGACTTACTTTGAGCTTAGATCAGCACACACTAACAAAACATATTAAAAACAAATTCTCTGAAGGCACAAAACCTGAGCAATTTTCTCTTTGCTTTCTGCTTTGGGAAGGGACTCTCTATCAGGGAGTGCAGTGATAGGATAAGGGGTATCGGCTTTAAATGGAAAGAGGGTAGATTTAGATTAGACGTTAGGAAGAAATCCTTCACCATGAGGGTGGTGAGGCACTGGCACAGGCTGCCCAGAGGAGCTGTGGATGCCCCATCCCTGGCAGTGCCCAAGGCCAGGCTGGATGGTCCCATCAACCTATACACTGGTCCAGCCACTGTCCCCAGCCCTTCCAAGGGTCACGAGCACACTGACGTGTCTCCAGCACACTGATACAAAGGGACACATATGACATACACGAGTTATGGGGGTATGGAAACAGAAAAAAGACCTACCTTGTGAATTTAACAATGGTTCAGCTGGCATTTGCCTTAGCAGCAATACAGGCAGTTATGTCCTCTTGTGGACAGCCGATGGTCTGGATGCCTCCCTCTACCTATGGTTGCACCAGAACAGCTCTGGACTGCGATGGCCATGTCCTGGGTGGCTTGCAGCAACGCGTGGTCTGCTGGAGCCATAAAAATATTTAAGCATCTTTAATGGATTGCAAGGTATTTCTGGGTCAGAAAAGAAGGCAGGGAAATGATTCATTCATTGAGTAGGATGCACAAACGTACAACTCATGCATCAACTCTTGCGTATTTCATTTTATTTTAATTAAATGCAGCTTATGAAAGATTTTAGGAGTTCTTCCAGGATTAGCATTACTCTTGCTTCATGAAAGCTCTAATCGCCTCCTGAGTTCAATGCACTCTATTAAAAGTTAATATTCAGTCAAATGCGTTGCTCTCTGTTGTGACCTTCCGGACGGTAATCTGTTAAAAAAAAACAAAAACACAAATGTGGTCCCACAGAAAGACAGGCATTGAACTGTGAGTAGCTTTAAAACATTCATTTGAAGCACATTCAATGTCACGGTGCACTATGAAGGATGAAGAAACAAAGGGTTTAAAATAAACCCTAACTGGAATCCCAGATGCTCGGAGTTGCTGGAGGACAAAAGAAAAGAAAACAGAGAGGAGCCATGCACCCCAGCTCCCCCGAGAGCAGCAGCCTAGGACCAGAGATCCGCACACCTGGGTTTCTCTGCACTTGGCAGGGGCGGCCAGGGGAGATGGGGGGGGTCAGACCTGCGAAACTGCGGAGCACTCTGCTGTATGGGGTCCAGATTTCGGTGGTTCGGCCCCCCCTGTGTGGGGCAGCCCTCAGGGGGGAGCACTGACATCCCTCCCCTTCCTTAACGTGATACGTGGGACCGTGCACGTACGCGTAGATGTACAGCCCGGCTCGGCCATACAGCCACTGCGTGCAAGCCCACTCTGTCTATACGCTTCAAACTCGGGTTGTTGATGTTTTCTGGTGGGTTAATATTCATTATTTAAATTGTGGAGGTAGCTAGGAGCCCCAGTCCTGGGCTGAACCCTGCTGTGTGCCAGGGTTAAAAGCAGAAAAAAGGCAGCCTGGTTAAGCTGTGCGGTTGCGTGTAACCAGCTGGCGCTTAGCTACCTATAGCACGTCTTACACATGTCTGTAATGTGCCTGCAGACCACATACTCATCATTTATTAACACGGGATGGCCCATTTATGAGCACACTCCCAGCGCAAAGAGCTGGTCTCATGCAAACACTTTATTTAAAGAAATCCTCTCTACGTAGGAGCCTCATATCGCTAAAAATTGGCAGCAGGGAATTGAGTTCCACCTATTTTTTTCTCGATTTGAAACCTAAATGGGGTGGACATGGGCTTGATCCAAGCACGGGTGCTGCAGGACGCACACTGCGTTGGCAGCGAGGGGACGCAGCTCTCCTCTTCCTCTTCCCTCCCCCTCCTTGCTAAATCTGCACTTGTTTAAAGGACAGAACGTACAGATCCCATATGTTTGCTGCTGGTTAGGTTGGTGGGTTTTTTTAAGATTATTGACATTGCTCTAGTATGAAATGGTATGACTTGTGAGTTTGTAGCACATAAAATATAAATGACAGAAATGCCAGCTTGATGGGAAGTGAATGTGAGATTGTGCAGCACAGATCTGAGCCGTACGACATTAAATTGTATGGCTGAACGAGCGCTGCTATGTGCACCGAGGCGGCAAGCAAAGGATTAAGTAAATTGGAAAATGTTCTACAAAATCCTAGGATAAAACAAAGATTCCAAAAATGAACAAAAGGGGCAAGTTATTAATTACAAGAGAGAGAACTAAATTAAATCAGCTCCATCTGGAAAGCCAGGAAAGCCCTAATAATCAGCATTACTGGGCTTGGCCAGGCTGCTGCAGTGTAATATTCAGAATAACTTTGAATTACATCTGGCCCCAACGCAAATAGCTCCTGCCAGAATGCCTGTATACGCGAATGTCCTTTCTCTGTAGCTGGATAATGTGGGAAATTGATGGAACATCTCCTGCAAATGAATCCTGGGAAGACATCTGTGCAGCTACAGTACTTCTGCATTGCTGCATTACCCAGTGTGTGTAGAGACCCTCCTGTGCTTTCCTTTCTCTTCCTCCAGAGCCACCTATCTGGACCAGGTGACCATGAATTCACTCCTCCGTGTCTGCTAGAGCTGTTTTATCAGTTCTTTGAGCAGAAAGCCTTGCTCAACCGTGACCTCTTTGACTGGCTGCAGCAAGGCAATGAGCAGCTTCAGAGGACATCGCTAACCTCTGGCACCAGGAGAGCCATGGCCACCACCTAAGGAATGAGAGGGCAAAAATGGAGAGGGGGACACATCTCGGTACTCTGGGAGCACTGACAGGTATCCCGGCTCCCATGCAAACGGTTGGGTTTTAGCTTTCTCTTCCCTGTTGTATTGAAGTTAAGGGAAAGTTGCCTTGGGTGAAAACAGGTTTGGCTTGGAGATTTTCACTCTCTAGGGGCTCAAACTCTTGCCCAGGAATAAATCTGATTTAGCTAAGAAGTCCTTGAATCAGACGATATCTATCTGCCTGATGTGGTCAGCATCCTCTACATTGCAATTGGTGATTTATTTTGATTTTTAATTTTAAACCATCTAGTTTATTGGAGAGGTTAAAGGCAGTTAAATCAACCTCCATTGGTAGGGCCTCACTTAGGGGCTGTAGCTTGGTGTCCTCCTGTTCCAGAAGTTCAATCAGCAATCACTTGATCAGAAGAGGAGGAGCAACACCATATCACGTGTTTTGAGCTGTTCCCGTACTTACTGGTGGCAATGAAGGAAACCAAACATACCCACATGGAATAAAGTAGAAAAGGACAGAGGTGTTTTAATTTTCCATGGAGGGACAGAACCACTGAAGGGCAAAGGGGTACACCATGTTTTCCATGGACAGCTGACCATTTTCATGCGGTTCGGCATAAATCCATTTGTAATCAAGTCAAGCTGTCCCGGTTTAAGCATGTTAGCATGTGGAGGAATGCACCAGCGTTTGCAGTCAAATTGTGCATGAAGCAAACATGAAATCATATTGAAATTGTTAATGTAAATTCCTTCTTTAAATATGATGATCTCCAGTGGGTTGCGGTAAGCCTGCGCTCCGTGTAGCCATTCACACCTGCACTCACACGGTCCAAAATGCACTAACGGCTTCCTCTCGGTCAGGAGGGATAGCTTTATGTGCTCCTGCTAGGATACTGTAGGGTCTGGGATAGCGAAGGATCACTCTTTGCTGTTTTGTGGAAATGCTGCAATTTTTAAAATTTTGTTTAACTCATTGCAGCAGTTGTGGGATCCTGCTACTTGGCTTGTTTAGCCTGATATAAACTAAGATAACTGTTTTCTCATGTGAGTAGTTCTTGGCGGTCACCAGCGTTGCTCATAGCCTGTGATGGGGTAAGAGCAGTGCAGCTCCCTCCCTGCAGGACACCACACCAGGCAAGACATCCCGCTCACAGTCAGCACAGGTTTGTTCATGTTTTGGAAGAGGTGCTCCTAAGCTTTGACGTTGCTGCCCCGTGATCATGGTGCTGGGAAGGTGGGTGAACGATCCTGACTCATAGATGGGCAAGACTGTGGTTTCAGCTGACTTTCCACTTGTATTTTTTTGTTCTGCTGGAAACCAACAGCTTAGAGGGAGCAGCAGCAAAAGGGTGTCTGTGGTGTGGGCCTCTGCCTTGCCTGCCTTCATGAAGGTAGCCACCACCAAAACAAGTCTCTTCCCCGTACATGAACCAGTGCTATATGTTATATATGCCATAGGGTACTAGCACGTAACTGAGCCTGTTCCGACACGTTAACGTGCCTAATACCATAGGCTTAGTTCCATTTTGCAGGGTAGGATGTACGTGAATCCTGTTCGTAAATCATGCTCAGGCTTTCATGATGAGAAAGTACCGTGTGGTCCAGTCCACACGCAGAGCTGACCGGCTCAACTATGCGAGCGCAACAGCTGTTCCAGTAATGTGAGTGGGAACCAAAACTGCTGAGATTTGCAGAGCTTTATGTGGTTGTCATTGGTTTTCTTGGCTGGTAGTGCAAGAGTCATCTGGACATTTGAGTCATCTGAACCTACAATAATAATAATAATAATAACAGGATTCCAAAGGTTTTATTTTGTGTGTATCCTGCTATTATTGACTTGCCCTTTGAAATTATTTTTCTGAAAATAATAGAACTTCTTTTTTCAACTGGGGGCTGGGGCCAGATCCATTTATCTTCTACCTTTTAAAAAGTGAGAGAGAAAAAAAGAGTAGGCAAACACCATTCTGGCTTCTGGAATTTATCATTTCAGTTCAGTTCTTACTACAGAGCTGACAATCTGCATTTCAAAGGTTTCAGACTTCTTTTTCTATAATTTATTAATAAATGATATATAACAGTCAGCTCCCTTGGCAATAAAGGATCACATACCCCGTCAGAAATAGGGACTTCCATGATACTGGAAAACCTTCTGATTGCATTGAATGATTGTTCTTTTCAGCTGCATTCAGACAATATAAGTTTGGAGACAAAAAAAATATCTGGTAAGAATCCAAAACCTCTGTAACAGACCCCCAGGCCTGGGATTTGTCTAATAGTTTGCTGTTAAAGAGTTCTTTGGCTGGAAAGAAGTACCAGACAGAGTTTCCCTTGTTCCAGTTCTTGGGGTATTTTTTTTTTTCCTTTTTCTTTCCTTTTTTTTTCTTTTTTTTTTTTTTTTAAATTGCCATTTGAACCTTTAGGTCAAACTTGCTGTCAGGATGATAGAAATTCAAGGGGAGGGCACAGGTTACCAGATTCTCAAAACTTGCATTGATTTCTTACAGAAGGTGCTCTTTCCCCAGCACCTAATTGGATAGAATGGTAATAGTAAGAATAATAATAAAAACAGTCAAATCAGTGATTTTTCTTTTTGGGTCCAAATCATCTGTTGAAAGAAGCAGCAGATGCTTCAGCTAGTATGGAAAAGACCCAAAACCGTCTCGGGAGACTTCAGCCTCAGTCCTTTTGCAGTTCTTGACTTTTGCTGGGTGCAGCCACAGGAGGGAAGCTCTGATTTCCCAGTCTCAAAGGGCGATTACCCAACACCGAAGGCAGGCAGTGCCAATTAGCGTGAATTAAGGCAGTCCCGGAGCTGTGTGCTGGCTACTGCAGCCAGTCCCAGTGGGACACAGCCTGGCGTAGGGTTCTGGTGCAGAGCTGGCTCATCAAGCAAGCCACGTAGTTCAGCTGAGTTTGTTTAGCCCGATTGCACTGATTTACGGCTGCCAAGTAGCTGGCCCACACTGTGTATGTGATCCTATATGGTTAAAGATCATTCTTCACTTTTCCATTCCTGTGCAAGAGCTCCAAGGCTGCATAGTTCAGCAGTGCCACCGAAAAGTAGCTATTGTTTTTATCATTTCAGTGGTTTGTTTGGTTGTGAAATCCATGCTTGAGGAGCGGGGAGGAAAGTCCCGGAGCAGCTGACCAAGGTAAATAGCATCTTCTCCATACTCATCCTTTCCTCCTGCCACTTCCATGCCACTGTAAGTCCCTGGGAATTCATCTCCATGCCGTAAACATCAAGCACTCACTTAAACCTATGCAGAGTTCTGATTTGATGTAAACGGTGCATCAGATTTAAGGTTGAAAGTGAATCAAGGCCATTGGTTTGAGCAGCTTATCCTTTGCTTCACCACCATGGAAATCAGGAGAATGAGCACCTTCCTCACTAGCAAAGGGTAATGGAAACCACAGCCGAATTTAGAGAAGAGAGAGGAAGAGTGTACTCCCTAAGCTTAACACCCTTAGCTAATGTAACCTTGGCTTTATCAAAGTCAGGTGTAGGCAAAACCGGGCTCTGAGTCTTCTGCTTCCTCATTGCATATCCAGGCCTAAAGGGGATCTGAAGGGTTAACAGCACAACTGCTGGTCTCCTTTGTATTTATCTGTATGGCCATAAGTAATGCATATTTCGAGCAATTGCATCCAAAATGAACAGATCTGTGAGAGGAGATGGATCACTTACAGAGCAGAACAGGAAGAGCCTGCAGCTGTCTTCCAAAAGCATGGAGCGGTTATTTTCTAGGTCCTAGTGCCGTTCCCAGCATATCCTGAGGCTCAAACACTTAATCAGCATGATTATCATCACACAAATGATGCCAGAGAGTTTGATTTGCACATTTACTTTTTTACTAAATGAATAACCTTTCCAAAACCCCGTGATGCTTGAGCCTCTGTCATAATTCTTCTGAATTTTGGATGGCTTTCCTGCCTGTTTGGGGTTTGGCGCTTGAGTAGAGAGGTGTAATAAGAAAAGTTATTCACAGGAGAGTGTCAGATAGAGCAGGCAGCTCAGTCTGATTTAGCTAAGGCCTCATCCTCCTGGGGCCGAAGCCTGGCCACGGTGTGAGCAGATGCAGCAGCTCCTATTGCTTTCAGGGGGAACCGAATCTGCTTAGAATAAGGGAGGGATTTTGTTTCAGATGAGCAGATGTTTCGTCAAAGCGGTGTGAGCTGCGGGGAGCTTTGCTGGGTCCGCGCGTTGCCATCATCCTTGGATCGCAGCGGGTGCATCGCCGCTGCCCTGCGGCAGCTCTCCTTCTTGGGATGCTCGAGGCCAAACTCTCTGACAGCCCGCCCTGCCTTGGCCACGCAGAAGGTCCCTGCTGGCTTGGCAATGGCATGGGCTGAGAGCTATGGGGACACCTCAGCAGCATCCATTTGGGCACAGTGACAAATGACAACCAGCCGGGTTTCACGGCCCAGCACTGGGACAGGGAGGACCAGCATTGGGATGGGGAGGACCAGCACTGGGACGGGGAGGACCAGCTGCCCCCGGCCCCCAGCAGCAGTGCCCAGGCCCAGGTCACCCCTGGCTTCGTGCTCTCCCCTTCCCGGAGCTCCACCTTTGCCGGTGCGCGCAGAGCTACCGTAAGGGCTCCACGAGGCGTGTATAAGTGCCTGTGCCTTTTTTCCTCACATCAGCTTTCAGTTTACACTTGGATGTCACCAGAATATAGCACAGAGCCTCCTAAGGAGCCCAGGGTCCTCTCCCTCCCTTTACAGCCTTGGTTCTTGGCTTCTTCTCTGAATCACAAAATGTCCTTTGCCCTGCAGCCAACTCACTGCTCTTTCTTCTGTTTCTTCTCCACTTCTCTCCCTCTTTCTCTTAAATAGTTGGCAGGAGGCCCTTTCTTTCATAACTTCCAGTCATTTTTGCCAGGTGACCCTGTGAGTAATCTCCCCCAACAAATAAGCAAAGGCCTGGTTAAAAGACCACTCCTGGCAGCAAAAATATTCCTCTTTTGAACCCCTTCATTATTCACTCCATTGGACCTCTCATACAAACAACACGAAATCTTGTTCACCCGCGTACCCAGACCCGACACAGCTCTGTGGCACATGCACTCGGTTTTAATTTCCCACCCCAGTGAACGGCTCTGGGGAGATGTTAACCTCTTGAGGCCAGGAAAGAGGCAGCAGAAGACTTAATGGCTTCAGGGAGTCACGCACGACATGCCATAAAGCGGCACAGCAATCGCCTTTATTCCCCGGAGCCGCGCACACCAATTTATTTATTTATTTATTTATTTATTGGTCAAGTTTCACCCAACTGGCATTTCAAATGTCACAGTTTACATCCTAGACGAATTTCACTTGCGAGTGTTGTTGCTAAGACAGACCATATTGTGGCATCAATTTTTAATCAGGCTGTTCCCTCAAACTCAACAGGGAGTTCTGCCTGAGATCTGCTGGCGGTATAAATCAAGAAGTTGTGCCGTTAGCATTTTTTATTACTCACTTTACGCCTCTCCATGAGAAAGAAGGGCGATAAAAGAAGAGGGAGGGAATTTAACGGAAAAAAATAACTAAATATTGCATCCTTTCTAACGGGATCTGTCTACCTTACACCCGTGAAAGTGCAAGCAGCACCAGCCCCCTTGACATTCAGTTCTTTTTTCCTCCCAGCCCTTAGATGCTCGAGTTTGGTACTGCTGACATTTGCCTGGCAAGGAGCTGGATGCCAGACCTGGTACGTGTGGGCTGCAGGACTCAGCACATGGCTCCTCCGCCATCGTCCTTCTGACCGTGTCGTGCCGGTATCTGCTCCGTTCTGCAGGACAAAAACCACTCCCCGAATCTCCCAGCCCCACCTAACCCTTTGCACTGGACGTGGTTCAAGTCCGCACAGAGTGTATCAGTGCATTGTTTTCGTGGGCAGCTGGAAAACCTCAGGAATGAATGGAAACAGACGGTTGCGGACCAGCTAAATTGCACTCTCTCCTCCCGACCGAAAAGGGCTCCGGTGGGGGTGCCTTCCTAAAAGAAGGCCGGGAGGAACACTAGTGCAGACTCGGTGGGGGAGGGAAAAAGGAGAACAGCGAGGAGGGAAGATTTATTCACCACACAAGCCGTGGGGTGTGTTCGGGAAGTGAAAGCAGACTGACATCCCGCTACCTTGTCTGTCATGCTGGTATCAGCGCACGGCATCGAGCTTCCTCACGCTACTCTACAGCTGCCATTTTGTGTCTCCCCAACACATCAGGCACCACCGAGTCTTTCCCGCTCTCGTTACGACACTGATTTCAGGATTTCGCTTGGCAGAGGCACAGCCTCGACAGCGTGTTCCAGCTCTCCTCAGCCCAGCAGCAACAAGAAAGAGACAAAGCTTGTTCACCAGTGAGCCCAAACTCACTCAAGTCATGTATGGAGTTACTCCGGGTGGCTGGAGGTGGAGGTTGGTGCAGCGCAGTTTTCCTAAGCAAACCTATATTGGGTCAGGTAGAAGTCAAATCTAGCCCTAAGGGCAAGAGTACTTGAAAAGATAGTGCCATGTTTCTTGTAGGTGAAAAAGAAGTGCACCGTAGAGATAAAATACATAGGTGCCAAAAAAGAGTAGGTGCATCATGTGAGTATTTTCTCTATGAAACCAACCTGGGATGCTGCATTCAAGCAGCTCACGATTCAGAGGCGCCAGTAATCCCTGTGGTAGGATTACCATCATTACCCTGGTGTCCTTCTCTTTGCCAAGGATCACTGGGGTATTTGGTGGGGAGAAACAATGAAGAACAGCATTGGCTCGAAAGAAGCACTGGCAGAGACATGGAACAGAGCCCTGGCCCAGGCTGCCCAGAGGGGCTGTGGGGTCTTCTCCTTGGAGAGCTTCAGAAGCCACCTGGGCATGGGCATGGGCACCCTGCTCTGGGTGGCCCTGCTGGAGCAGGGGTTGGCCAGGTGGTCTCCAGAGGTCCTGCTGACCCAACCAGTCCATGATTCTGTGAAGCATTGACATCCCCTGGGATGGTACTATTTGCTCCTACCAACAGCAACACCCAGCTAAGCCCTTTCCTGCCCTTCTCAAACCTCCTGGAACAAGTTTGCAGTTCCTGCTGTACTGGTGTCAGGAGCAGAGGCACTCTGGCCATGAAGACCTGTTACAAAGCTTAGTCATAGCTGTAGAAGGCTTTTCTGTTCTGATCAGTGGGTTTGGTATCAGTTGTTGGTACAAGTCTCTTAGCAGCAATAAGAGATCGTGAACGGTCCTCCCTTACCTAAGGCAGCATAGCGATTTGGCTCTGCTAACAACCAGGCAGACAAACAACTGAGAAATCTTTCAGAGGCCAGATGTGAATGCAATTGTTATAATACTGCACAGGTCACTGGTTGTAACTTCAGCGTTTTTAGATATTTGGTTTTTGTACCAATATCAAGGGCGCAGGGTCTCTCAGCCTGCATCAGTACAAATCTGGATTAATGCAGTCAAAGCCAGCAGAGTTGTACCAGTGCAAAATTGGTTAAAATGGGCTCAGAATCAGGCTCAGAGAGTTACTCTTGTGTCACTTAGCAAGACATATTTCTTTTGGCTTCCATTTAGATTTGGTCCTTAAGGAGCCTGTCATAAGAGATATATGGTCTGGGCAATAGGCCAGCTTACCGTCTGGAAGGAACAGCAGGGCTCCCATCAAAGTAGGGAACAGGGTAAAACGAGCTCTTTACCATTATTTTGTAATTTTGTAAATATTTGTAATTTTGAATTATGCAGTAAAGTTTCCAGTATATTAGTGACATGATGGAAGGACCTTGCCATCTATAGACTATGTGAGGGGAAAGCTGTTTATAGTGAAGATCTTACATGTCCTGGCATGCAGCATCTTAAAAAGTTCTAGGAAATGACATCTGCTTTCTTAGCCAGAGAGATAAGATTCCTTCACTGCAGTGGTTTTTAAGCCATCAATTCATCACAGCACAAAGTTAATTCAACCCCCCTAAGAGTTCATGGCTAAACTCCCATGGCCAACAGGGGTTAGGTACTAGGACCCCATTTGTATCAACCAGCAATGTTACCATCACCTAACCACTCAATAGGTCACTGAATACCACTTGATTTTCCAAATCGCGGGTTTTCAGACTCCTGACATTGATAAGGAGTAGTCTGTCCACGTGCGTAAAGTAGTAGTGGACAGCAGAGATGTATGTGAGTTTAGTAGAAAGGCATTCTTGTTACAGCTGTAATAGAAAACCTAGAAAACCAAGTATTTTTTGAAAGAACTGTTTTGAAACCAGTGCTTCAGATCTGATTAAAAACCGAAAGAACTTTGTAGATGTTTACAGGAAATCCTGGGCTACGTGACAGTTTCAAACCATCTTTTTTATGGTCTGGGGGGAATTTGCTAAGTCTTTATACCCAAGCTAGACTTCTGAGCACTCTGGGACATTTTTAACTGCAAAGGATCCACGTTTAAATGAGGAAAGGGAGAACTGTCAACTGCATGTACTGTGTTGCCTGTAACAGAGGCCAGTTGCAGAGGGTTCAGAAGAAACTTCAATGCTGATTTGAGTCACGATGTCTGGATCTGAAGTCTGAAAGGATAGCTGCAGACTGTGTGCAGAACTGCACATACTAGCCCTGTGCCCAGAGCCTCCAAAGGCCTTTGGATGACCCTGGGAAAATGCAAGAAATTCCACAGCAGGCGAATGGGGAGGGTCAATATACTTTCCAAAAATTTTTTTTTTTTTTTTTGGTGTTTCTTACTACCATTGCCAATCCTGCAGTTGTGTGTGTACCTCCAGTCCTGTTCCCAAACAATACCTCACCACTGGTGCTCTATGGCGTAAAGCCTGGCTCTGCACTCCAGCTCCAAGCTGACAATGTGTTAGGCAACATGGTGAGATGTGCAGGCACACAGCGTCCCTCCTGCGCTGCTTACAAGGGAAGAGAGCCTACTCCAACAGGGCTTCTAATCCGGGTGGTAGCAGGGCTGCTCTAAAGAGCTCGTGGTCCCACACATAGACATTACTCTGGCAAGAAGACTGCAGCTGGTCTGTGGATCACACCAACCCTTGCTTTCAAAGAGGCCCCAAGAAATATTGCACACAGCCCAGATGCAAGCCATGGTCACAGCCTTCCCCTGCACTGTGACCTGGGTGCACGGCCCCACATGGATCTAGAGCTACATGGCGGTCTATGATAAATTTTGAGGGCTGGCAGGGTCCTACTGGTATGAATTGTTAGGGAATTTCTTTGTTAAACTCTTGGCCACAACAGCATCCTGTGGCAATGAGCTCCACGGACTGATTACATGTTGCCTAAAAGGTATTTCCTTTCAGAATTGAGAATTGTCTGGCTTCCATTGACTTGCCCTCATACTTGTGGCATCGGGCTGGGAAATCAAGACATTTTATCCTACAAAGCTATGCTGTTGCATTTTAACACAAAGCTCTGTGCCCATCTTTTAGCTGCGGCGTGGCTGTGCCAGGAAAAGTTGAATGTTGCTGTTATTGACCCTACTAAAGGATGCAAGGAAGAGAAGGAGAGCGTAGCTTCTCCTCTCCCTTTGAGCAACAGCACTTGCTGGGTCAGGGGAGCAGTACAGGGCCACGTACTAATGAAGAAGCTGTGCTGACTTCTACTCCCCCATCCTCCCTTCAGAGTAAGGCTACATCTGCTCGAGCTTTGATAATTAAATCCATGTAAAAATCAATCTGCCTTTGCCAACCCTTAATGCAAGCGAAGCTATTTAGACATTGATGACATTTTGAATTAAATCAAACCAGTAGAAGCTACACTGAAATCTATTTAAGATTAAATTTTATTTACACTATACCAGTGTAACTCTTTCAAAATCAAATTTAACCCTACTAGAGAAATTTTCTTAGTATAGACTACGTTTGCTCTGTGAGGAGCTCTGCCACTGGAGACACCACATAGCCTTTTAAGGTTAACTGTTGTCATTCACTATAATGTCATTGATATTAAAAAAAGCAGTGCAGCATATGCCAGTATCAATTTTCCAGGACCCTGACAGCAGTTTCAGGAGAGAGTTAGTTGGCTTTTGTGATTTTCTGAGGTGAAGAAAGAAGAAGCAATACTTAATTATCAGCAAATCTGATGGTGATTGGGGTTGATAGCCTGAAGCTGAGCAATAGGGTTTGGTGAAAAGAGGTTGGCAGCCATAAAGGTCCTTCTGTGGGAATGCGGAGGGGTTTGGTGGTGGAAGGGGTTAATTCTCTAAGGAAGATAATTTGCATTGCTGCACACTTTATTCTTTTGTTTTTGGTCGGGTGAGTGGAGCTCTGGTGCTGACTTCTTTGGGGCATTATTGGCTGTGCTTCTTTGACAGTACAAAAGTGCCTTTGTTGTCCATTAAAGACCATTGCAATTCCATCCACATACCCAAAGCCTGAGAAGGGGGAGGTGGAAGAGCTGCCTGTGCTCCCTCCCCCACAAATTACATCAATAACATTATTGAAATCATTTGCATCATTACTCAAATCTTATCAAGGGAAATGTTCTTCAGCATTTACATTGCGCGGCTACAAATAAGATGGAGCCTACACTGTGTGTCTGAAGGTCTGTCAAGTGAGACCCTAAACACAATAATTTGGGATGAAGGTTGCTGGTAGCAGCTTTTCCATCTGACCATTTACTGCCATGGCGGTGATTTAAGGAGTCTCCCTGCACTGTGTTGTTACCGGATCAGAAATGTGAGAACAAGTTGAACCTGTGGTGGAAAGAAAGTATGTTTTAAAGACAAAGGTCCCAATTCATTCTACTTAACGGAAAAGAATTAGGAACCTGCTCATGTTGGACCCCCAGCATAGTCCATGGTGAAGGATAGAGGTACCCCCTCCCCTTCCAAAAGACTATGTAAATGAACTCCAAATCCTTTATTTGGGAGGCACTTGCCTCTCCTTGGTAACTGGTAAAAGAGTTTAAACAACTTGGCTCTAAACATAGCAATAACCATTGGAGCCCTCAAATCATGTGTTATGAATCTAGCCATAAATGTCTAGATGCCTTCTCAAAGGTTTATATTTATCTGGGTGTTATAGGAGCAGCTCGTGCATCTGTGTATGCAGATATCTGTATCTACATGAATAACTTATAGAAAATTGTCAGAGAATGACAAATGTATATCAGCAACACTGAGTTTTGTGCTTGCCCATCCTTGTGTGTCTGGATGAAGGAGGATTCATTGCAGGATTTGGGCCTTGAAGAGCAAAATCAAACAGCTGATAATTTTCTTTTGCCTTCCTCATGACACTACAACTGAAAAAAAAAAAAAGAATATACAAATGTAATAAAGAAACAATCTAAAATTCAGGCAGATAAAAGCCATAGAAAAAGAATATTAAAAACCCCAAGAAAATGAATAAATATTCATGAAAATGTTCAAAAGCTCAGATGCTTTCATCAGTCACCACAGGAGGGAAATATTCATTTGAAATAATAATAAAAAAAACTTTAAAAGGCTTTAAAAAAAGGGGAGGGAACAGCACAACCTCTGTTCCTGCAGGCTCCTGCACTCAATGCACGGCCTCCTGAGCTTCGGCCAAGGGTTTCCCCTGCAGCTCAGCCTCCCCTGGAGATTTAAATTGTGTGTGTTTAAAATGTGCATACCTGCCTCCAACCTAACAAAATACCCTTCCATCTGAATTTTCCCTTGCATTCACATCACTGCAGCATAGGAAAATGAAAAGGAGTGCTAATCTATCCTACAGTTTCCTAAACAGGGACTCCGGGCAGTGGTTTGTGAGTGGATTTGACAGATGTACGAGCAGATGGTGAGGGACACTCCCTGAGAGCAGCCGATTCCCAGGCCGACATATCCAAAAAAATATCTTTCCACAGATAATGTGATTTTCAGAGGGAAGAAATCCAGTGCTCATGTCTCACACCAAAAGTTACTGGCCACTTTCTTGAGCGTGCAGAGTTGATCCGGGGCATGGTGCAGAAATGCTTGTCTTCAGAAAAGAGCTGGCTGGTGACAATGTGCCACACAAAACGCAGATTTGCAGCTCCATCTCCAGCAAGCCTACCCATGGCTGTGTGGTTACAACCGGCAGCAGAATCAGGACCATCTCGTGTTGGTGTTGGGTGGGACGTATTAGCTCTGTTTCACGTCTGCCAGAACGCGCTGTGCAAAATAAAATATCCCATTAAGTATCCATTTAATGCATGCATTTCTGTACAGCCCACGCACTGAAATACATCATGCAGGAGCAGGGCTGCTGTCTTGTTCAATGTCTGGTGAACCTCTATAGTGAACATGACAGCCTGAAATGGAGCCGGCGGGCCCATTTCAAGTCCGGTGACTTGACACGAAAAAGTGTTTCTCTGATTAAGTGGAGTGGGAGTCAGGAAAAGTGGGGTTTGCTATCTATCCTACCATGCAGGTGTGTTTTTAGCAGCATGGGTGCCTCAGCTGCCCATTTCTTAGTTGTCCAGTTTGGGCAATGGGATGTGTCTGAGCCCGCCACTGCATTGCTGGGAGCTCTTGTCACCTTCTCTGCCTGATGGCCTTATCTTAGTACATTTAATAATGCTGCGGTGGGACAGGACCCTTCCTGCATTTCGTACTGCTCCTGGCACAGTGGAACCCCATTTCGGAGCAGCCCCACACCATCACCCCGCAGCCCACGGTTGGGGCCAGACGAAACCAAGGGCTCGGCTGCCAGCCTGGCTTGCCCGTGGGGCATGTGTTAATGAGAAACAGCCCCAAAAGCTTCGGGGAAGGTGCGGAGGTTTGGGGCTCCCGTGGCAGGGGTCCTCCTGAGGAGAAGTCCAGCCTCAGCTCGTCCTCGGGAAGGGGGGCGAGAGGAGGAACAAAAGGCGATGGCTTCCCTCAAAGCCAACCCCCAGCTCGGCAGCACGGGCGTCCCCCCGCCTTGCCGGGGGGGCTACGGGTCTGAGGAAGCCGAGGGCTGGAGCCATTCGGCCGGGCCCCGAGGAAAGAAATGCGGCTGCCCGCCGGGGAGCCCGCCGCGGGGCCGGTGCCCCTGGGGGTTACCCTGCGGCGGCGGGGATGGCGCAGCC
>VXAA01003459.1:1506722-1562174 GCA_013399115.1 Anseranas semipalmata
GGAGGGCTGGGGGGTCTCTGAGGTGAGCCCGCGGCGGCCATGTAGGAGGGGGGGACACGGGACAGGCGGCGGGCGCTGGGGGCTGCTTGAGGCTGGGCTCCCGTCTCTGGGAGACATCGCCTCTTCAGCGTGCCCCAAGTGAGCCTTGAGGTGGTTTAAAAGGAAGAAGCGTTCCCGAGTGCCTCAGCGCAGGGCACCAGCTGCCAGAAATACGGAGCTGGGAGGGCTTGGTCCTCTCCCGGGGGTTGGACGTGCCTCCGTGCCCACGGGGAAGGTGCACGAGTGGTTGAAAGGCCATCTTCCACGGTGGTTTCTGTGGAGAAAGAGGTGCTCGAGAGCCTGAACGCATCGTGCTTGAGAAAGCGATGTATCCATGGGGGAGATTAAATGATTCAGCATGTCCTTATCGCCCCACTTTGTGTCCCTGTGCAGGAGTCTGGACTACCCGGCTGATTTTTCGGAGTTGAGGTAATGGCTGAAGTTGGTCAGTGGGAGACAGCCGGAGGCCCAGAGCAGCGTCTGGGGGCTGCACAGCGCCGATGATCTGACCCGGAGCCTCTCTGCCTTCGTGGGGACCGCCAGGATGGGGAACAGCGGCTCAGCCGTGAAGGTCTGCGCAGATCACCAAGGAGGCATCAACTGGCTGAGCCTCAGCCCGGATGGGCAGCGCCTGCTCACGGGGAGCGAGGACGGCACCGCACGGCTCTGGAGCACGGCCGACAGCCAGTGCCATGGCCACTTCCAAGGTACAATAGTTACTTTTAGCCTTCTTTTTGAGTCTAAAGCCTGGTGCAGGCCACACAGCGTGTTCTGGTCCCTTTCAGTCCCCGTTGCCTGCTGTGCAGCCAAAATCATGTTTGTTTTGTTCTGTGCTTTTTTGAGTATTGGTTGCAGTAATGTTAAGCAGAAGCTCTTTCCACCCAAAGCAGGTTACCAGCACTACTGAATGCACAGATCCTTTTATCTCGGGGTGTGGAACACAGCAGTTGTTTAACTTCTGTCTCTTTTTGGAAGCCTTCTGTTTTACAACCTGATGAAATCTTGACTTCTTACTATTGTCTCTCTCCATTTTTTTTTTTTTTTTGTCCTTTTAATCATCTCATTTTCCAAATTATCTTTATTTAGTACCTTTTGACCCAGAAGTCTGGAAAGAAACTTTACTAAATAAGATATTATTTTCCCTATAGAATTTTACATTCAACACACAGAAATGTCAGTTGCTGGGCTTTTTTGTTCTAAATTGGTTTTGCATTTTTAACAAAATTTGTTATCCTTAGACTAATATCTGAATAATTAAAAAGAAAAGCTCTGGAGAACACACAGTCATGCAGGAATTAGACCGTGGACCAAAGATTATGTTTGTATTCTCACTCACTCATGTTCTTTTTCTCTTAATAAAGCAAAATAAAAAAAAAAAAGAAAAAAGGAAGTTTACATTTGGAATTTCTGATCCTTTTTTCTTTCAAAAATAAACATTGTTGGGATTTTTTTTGTTTGTCTGCATGTTTTTAACTATAGAGTATTGTCTTTGCCCCCACATCCTGCCATGGTTTTGTCTCCTGGAAAGCTTGCTGCATTTGCTTTTAAGCATTAGAAATCCATTTAAAGCACTAATTAACTTTTGACTGGAAAGATAAGTATATTGGATAAAATTCAGAATCTGGCCTGTGAACTTCTGGCATTGGGGGTAAACTTTAAAGAAGGTTGGCTAGATGGTTTGTGAACTATCAGTTGAATCAGATAATTATATGTATTTTATATTTACGCACTCACACAATTCTTGTGTAAATTCATATTATAAAAGCTATAATTACTGATAAACCTGTATCTATAACATAGTTTCAAGCTTCCACCACAGCATAACCGACAGACTTCTGTGGTGGCTGTTTTTGACCAGACCATCACCAGACCTTGTCGGCCACAGGGGCTTTTGGCATCCTTTGTGTGGCTCAAGTATTATCGATGGTTAAAATCTGACTGACGGACTTTGTTTCAGTAACCAAAATACTGTTTTGGTCTTCTAAGAGCAGGATTAGATGATGCTGCGAGAAAAATGCTAGTGGTTGAAACTGGCCCCATTTAAGCTGCTTTGCAAAAGGTTTTCAAAAAATACGAGGATGGGTATAGTTTACTTGCAGTCCTGGTGATCTGTTTAATTTTTGACATCTGGTGAATTTGCTTAAGAGAAAACAAGACTGTGTGTGTGTTTGTAATGTGGATTCTGATTTGCTGATTACTGAAAAGCTTTTGAAGTACAGGAATTTTAACAATCACATTTTTGCTGTCAGTGAACATAAGTGTTGTACCGGGCAGTCTGCTTTCCCTCAGTTTTTTAGTATCTCGATTGTACAACACGATTCTGTTTTTCTAGTGTGTTTTTCTGCTTCTCTCTAATCACACTTGTCCCTTTTATATTTTTGTCTTTTCTAAATCACAGTAAGACCTACTGGTTTCAGCCAAAGTCTGGGGCTCTCTTGTGACACCTCAGAAGAAACGGTTCTGGTTTGAAAACTTACTCTAAATATATAAATCTGAAAAAGTGTAAGAGGGTACTACTATTTCATCTGTTACCTAGATAGGTGACAATATTTTGCACAAGTTCTTGGACAAAGCTGGGCCCCAGATCCTAAGGTGGTTTTAGATGTAGTGTGTTTCATGGTACAATAAAACAATGGCACATCGTGCTAAGCAGCAACAAAAGTTTAGGGTTGTAATACAGATTCTTCTTCACTAGTGTTACCATATTTTTCAGCATGAAATTTTAGCATAGCGGTTGTGTCTATTGTAACTGTAAATTTCCACCATACTCCGATTACTGTATAAATAGTAATGCTCTTATTCTTTCTTTCTGTGTCGTTTCCTAAAGGTATACCGGTATTTTGAAAACTCTGTTTTCACTCATGTTATTAGTCATGATGGGGAAAATACTGGCTGACTTTTTACCAGTTAAATTTTTTTGTTTGTGTTTCATTCTGCTTGGACAATGAAACTAAACTTGCTGGTAAGGCTCATGTCTCTCCTTTTTTCATAGTTTCGTGCTTTAGTTTAGGATTGTAGTTTGTGTCCTGACAATCAGTGGGCTGGCTTGAAGTGCAGCCTTTTTTTCATGACTTCAGAAGAAGAAAGCAAAAGCATTTCTTTATTTTAAAACAAACAAACAAAAAACCCCTTTTGGTTTAATTAGTTTTAAACTCTAGTCTAAATTTTATTATACTGTTACTAATTCAGCTTACTATGCTTTTATAAAACTGTTTGAGCTGCCTTGGTGGAACTGTACTGTTTTATTCTTTCGCTTAATCCTTATATCAATGAAGCGGAGTTTTCTACTGTTAATTAAATATGTTGCGTTTTACGTAAATCCTTAAATGTGAAGAACATGATTGTGCATTTCAAACTAGAGCTTCAGTCCATTTGTTTGTTGTATTTTCAGTTAAGCTGAAGAACTCACCTAGTCTGCCCTACTTGGATGCACTGTGATTGAATTTCTGTGTCTCCGTTCTTATTCCTAGGACATGAAAGTTACATCACCTTCTGCCACTTAGAAAATGAGGCAGCCTTCACGTGTAGTGCAGATCATACCATTCGAAAGTGGGATGTGGTGACAGGCCAGTGCCTGGCCATTTACCGAGGACACACATCAATTGTTAACAGGTTGGTTCCATGGAGTTCTTCCATTGTGTTCCTGTAATCTGTTATCACATGTATTGTCATTTTACTGCAATTTTCCATTATTACACTAATAAAATAGGTTGTGTAAACCTTTGAGTGCATGCTACACGTGTTCTGTGCTGTAATGATTAGTGTTCCTAGCAACAGTGCTGACGCATCCATAGACAGCAGATAGGAGAGAAATGAAAGGCACACAGCAGGGGAATTGAATCCAGTACTAGGAACGAAATTCCAGAAGAAATTATTCAATTGATAACAGATGCTTCTGATAAATAGATGTAAAAACATCACGTCAAGCCTTTGAGTCACTAAAAGGGATAAAGTCAGGGCTGTTTCTGGAATTACTATTCCTTCTTGTGCAAAAGAAGTTTAGTATTAAACTGAATGCTCATGACTTATTGGCCTGCTGATTTTAAAGTGCTTCTTAATAGTAGGGGTGGTTTTAATTAATCACAAATAGAGCAGTCAAAGGTTGATTTTTTTGTTGTTGTTGTTTGTTTGTTTTGTTTTGTTCTTTACCGAACTCAAAACACACACAATGTGTAGCTGGATTCTGTAAATAGTTAGGAAGGCTGGCTCTGTCTGTGTTTTGGCAGTGGCCTGATTTTGCTTGAATCAGCAAATGGGAAATGTGTTCCCTATTCATATGTCTTTGTTGCCAGTTTGAAAGGTTCCAGAGGACCAAATTCAGCTGACAAAGAAGATAGGTTATAATGTTCCCTATCTCCAATTTGGAAATGTGAACCACAGAGATTGTTTTGTTATCCGTTATGTGTTTGTGCAGCTACAGCTTGTTATTGCGGAGGCCCACTAAGCTGAATTCCTGAGCTGTAATCTCTGATTTGCTCTTTAGTCCTGTAATAAGTGGGGTGCTCTTGCTTTACCTTTTTTAAGATCCTGTGCTAGGTGAAGTTAGCTGTACAATATTTTCTGCACTCTCTATTTGATGATGGAAAGATGTTCATATTTCTACAGCATTAGGTTACAGTTCAGGTTCTTGGAATGTATTTTTTATTTTAATTCCAAGCTATTTTCATAGGTCAGTTTATAAATAATTTGTAAAGAAATACTGATACATAATTACCAAGGAAAAGGAATTATTTGTAAAACGAAACAAAAAGAAACCACAGAAAAACAACAGCACTCCCTTCTCCCCCACGCCAACCCTAACAAACTAACACCTGTTAGTTAGCACATATAATTTATGAAAAGTGGTAGTGCTGCTGGAAAAGATTTTAGAAAAACACAGATGCTCAAAGCTGCAGTGCTACAGCGCTAAAATATCTGCATTGGTGTACCTGAATACACCAGGGGTGTGTAATAAGGGGTCTTACTTTTCAGAAATGAAAACACGGAAGTGTAAAAAATAATGGATGTTCAGGGAGGCTGAATCAGAGTTACATATGTCGTGTTCATGCTACCGTTTCTAACTTCGGTGTGCTTGGAATTGAAATTGTGACAAAAAAATAAGGTTATGTAAAAAGAATGATACTGTTAATTCCTATAAACGTTATTTTTTTACAGGATCCTGGTTGCCAAAGACTATCTCTTCAGTGGCTCCTATGACAGGACAGCCCGCTGTTGGAGTGTGGACAAGGAGAAACAAATCCAGGAATTCCGGGGCCATCGGAACTGTGTCCTGACTCTAGCTCACTATTCCTCCAAGGATGTCCTTGAAGAGGAAGAGGAGGAAGAGGAGGAGGAAGAGAAAGTGAGCAGAGACCTCCTGGTGACAGGTAGCACAGACTGCACTGTTAAGGTCTGGTGGGTGTCCAGTGGACGCTGTTACCAGACTCTGCTGGGACACACTGGGGCTGTCTTATGCCTTATACTTGACGCACCAAACAGGGAGCTGTTTTCTGGCAGCACGGATTATACCATTCGAACGTGGAATATTGTTACTGGTGAGCAGTTGAAAGTGTTCAAAGAGCATCAAGGATCAATAATTTGTCTAGAGGTAAGAATGGAGGTTTTTTCAGGAGCCATTTGAAGGGGGTATCCTAATTTGTGTGGGTCTCAATCGTCTTTTCATTCACAGAGAAGCTCTTCCGGGACAGGTTATAAATGGTAAGCTTAAACATTCATGTAATGACAAAATAATAGTGCTCTGTGGTCTTGGAACAACTCCTCCTTCCCTAAAATGCTTTCTGGTATCCTTTTGGCTTCCAGTGGCTATCCTGGTCTAACTTCTACCTCAGTAACTATTCAAATCGTTCTAGGTCTTGAAATTCACGTGTGGGGTGGCTGGAAGCACTGTTCTTCTGAGTAGGGTTGTGTACACTGGCTCACCAGACTTTGAAGAAAATTAACCTGAGCTGCTGTTGGTCCAATGAAGCAGACACAAGGATGGATAACTTAAAAAGGGGAGGGTAAAAATCAGAGTAAACCAGATATCTTATATATAAGATATCTTAATATCAGATATCTAAAACAAACAAAAAATGCACCAAAAACCAACCCAAAATTACGGGCAAGAGATAATAGGAAAGCATAAAGCTGAAAGAAATCCTGCTTTTAAAACCACACAGATATAATCTGAGAAAAGAAAGGGAGAAAGAGATGGCCAAACAAGAGAATGGGCAAGGAAAATGGAAAAGTAGAGCTTGGGGGAGAGAAATGAGGAAATAGTGAAGGAGAGGGGGAAAAAATGTAATGTGACTTGAAAAACTATACTTTATTTTTCTGTTTGCAGTATTTTTCTGGTGAATGTTGCCGAGATTGTTAATGTTGCAGGGGAGGGAAGGGGGTTAAGGAGATGCAGAAGAAAAAGGGGAACCATGGCACAAGTACTTGCCTTGTAAAGTTTATTATTCACCAGAAGATGTTAATGGACTATTTAAAGAAGGTGTATGATGATCTGTAACTTAATTTCAGGTCAGTAAACCTAAATGTTTTTAAATAATGTGTCATATTAACTTCCATCAGACAACAGTTTTCTCACTACTCTTCTTGTTTGTGTTTGTGGCCCGTAACTGCTTTTCCTTTACGGAGACTGCAGTCTGTATTTTTAATAGCTATTTAAGAAGTGTTGCCTCTGTTTCTAACAAAGAAGACTTCTAAAGAAGTCACAGCCGACACTAACAGGCTGAAAACCCAGTAGTACTGAAGAAATTTTATTTTTGTTCAGTTTTAGAAAGGAAAAATAGCTAAATCATGTTGCCCTGGAGTAATGTTTGTCTTGCTTGGGTAAAATCTCAGTGTTAATGCTTGTTTTTATGATATTGTGGTAATGTATTTTGAGGATGTTCAAGTAAATCTGTTGCTGTTCTTAGCGTCACGCTATGTTTTGCTGTTTAATTGCAACCCTTCTCCAAGGCACAGATTGGCAACAACTGAGCTTGCTTTAATTTAATTGGGCTCTTGCTAAAATTGTTACACAAAACTGGCTTGACCCTCTCCCAGAAGCCTGGGAAACTCAATTACACTCTTTGAATGCTCAAGAATGAGCAATGCCTCTCTACTTGTGAGCACAGAGTTAAACAATGGTTTTAAACAAACAGAACTTCTTGTAGGAGAGAAGAAAGGCAAAACCAACACATCTATTTGGAAAACCCGAACAATTCAAAGTAGACAAGGCTACTGCTGCCAAGACTGTGCTGGCAGCGGTCCTGGCCAAATCCTCTTCCTGTAGCTGTGTGTAGCTGGTAGCCACTCGCTTCTCTGATCGCCAGTTGGTGTCTGAGGCTAGAAGAGTCCAGCTGGGTACGTACTGCCCCTGCAGAGAGCGTTTAGTTTCTAGGCCTCTAAAACTTAACCCAGCTTAAGCAGTCACTGTGCTGCTGTTGAATAGCTTTAGCCTGTCGATCTTTCCTAATTCCTTCCTCTTTCTTACGGGGTTCAACAGTAGTCCTTCTGTTCCACTTGGCTGCCTCTCAGTACGGCCCACATGGTATTTTCATTCTTTTAGAAAGCGGACAATCACCAGAGTCCATACAAAGATGTTACAACAGAAGGGACACTTCCTGAACAGAGGTGTGTGTATGTGTTTTTTTTTTTTTTTTTTCCTTTTTGTTTGTTTGCTTTGCTTTTTGTTGTAATGACTTTTTGTTCTCTGGAAGCTTTTGGAGCCTTTGCCCAGGGCTTCTTTGTGATGGTGTTGCAATCTGTGTCAGTGAGTTAGTGTAGTATTTTTCAGACAGTGGCTCAGGAAGGACCGGGAGGTAGTTGTGAGTCACTCACAGTAGCCAGCAGACAGTTTTAATTGTTGGCAGTAGTTCAGTTTCTTAAGGGCAGAAGGGCGAGCTACTAATTACACCAGATTTTTACTCCCCTGTCCTGGAGGAGCAGAGCTGGTACCAGCAATTAAAGGTAGTTGTTACCTGTTCACTAGCTTGTGTGGAGAGACTAAAGGGGTAAAAAATACTTATTTATGCAAGTAGAGGTTCCTAAGGGAGGCTGACCTTTCAAAAAGTTTGAGAAATTGAGTTTGGTGTGATCTCTCATCCTGGACAGGGAACAGGAAAATTTTGTATATTGACACCATATTTTTCCCCAACTTTCAAATGCATTGTTATTAACAGGAGTGCCCCAGGATGTTCTGAACTGCTGCAAATTAGGTCTGGGCTGTTCCAGTCAGCTCCCTGTACTTCCCGGTAAATAGCAATAGCATTTCTCTAGTGAATGGAGCTTCCTGCAGGAGCCTTTCTGGGTAGATATCCATAAAGCACAACTGTGTTTTACACCCTGCTTCCTGCAGGGCTGGTGTATGAAAAGCAGAGAGGTGATGCCACAGGCACGTTTGGATTTTGAATGTTCCTCAATGGCTCTAAGATCCTTTATGCTAGATGGCAACGGCACCTAAATTAGAGGAGCCTGAATATTCTAAACTAGCGTGGCAGAACAGAAAGCACTGGTTAGCTTTTAGCTTTCCCCTTTCCCCTGTCCTTGGTGATCCTGGACAATGAAGTGAAGGGAGTGAGCCGCTCTGATCTTCCCTGTGGCGTGTCCTGCTGTCCCAGCTGAAGTGACGGCAGGTGGTCTGCTGGCCGAATCGTTCTGCTGTAGGTACCAGCTTACTCTAATGCCACTCTTCTCTTCCTTCCGCTCTCTGAATTAGACTGACAAAAGCTTTGCCAGAAGGCTTTCTGTCTGCAGTGGGAATTGTGTCTGTGCTAGGTGCCTTGGCAGTCTTGGCTCCATCGTCCCATGGTCAGGCAAGGTAACTAGTAGTACCACAGCCAGAACTCTTCACCCTGTATTTCTCCTGCAGCGTGTCGATAGCTGGGCAGGCAAGGGACAGCAGCTGGTTTGAGAGATCCCTCTTCGTGTAAGAGCCAATGATGAGATTTTATAGGAAGCAACGGGGAAGAAGCAAGGGTGGGCTGAGTGTAATCGCACAGCTCATTCTACTTCTTCCGCTTAAAAACTTCAGGCCCAGCTAAAGACCAGTATTTGTAATTAATAATCAATCGTGCATTTTCCTTAATGCAACTGTCTGCAATAACCCTGGCCTAAATATTTACTTGTGTGTGTTATTCTGAATGTCTCCAAAGTGGTTTTGCAAACTGTTCACAAGGATTGCTTTGTCAGTTGCTGGTTGTTCGGACTGAGTATTTATAAAAATTGTGCTGCCAAAAGCTGGCAGAAAGAAATGATCCAGCTTGGTATTTAGCTTGGATAGTATAGCGAGCATTCTTACAAGGATGAGAATTGCAAAAGGAGTTTTAAATGAACATGAATGGGCAAGGACTTGCCTCTGGTTTTCCTGCAAAAGATCCTTTGTTGGGAACATTCCCTTTAGTTGTCTTTTAAAGCTGGTTAGGAGAAAAGAATGCTTTGAGCAAAGCCATTGCCTCAACTCCATTTATACACTTAACCGTTGCGATCGTGGGGACAGAATTTTTTTCTCGTCACATCAAGTGAATTAAGTGCACATATTTTTTGTAATTCGTTGCATAATTCATCAGAGGATGAAGATACGAATTGGAGGAATCTGGATGTGTACAGCACCTTTAGAAAAGGAACACGTTTCTGGCACCATTACTTTGCACTGCAGTGAAGAAGTAGAAAAACGTTCTCTAACAGGCGGACCAGAGAGCTTACTCTCCATGGATTCTCAGTTAAAAAACAAAAAAATCAAAAAAAAACCCAAAACAATTCCTTGCCCACAGGGAGTTCTTTAGCTCATTAAAATGAATGTGGTTTGAATGGGATCCTGAAAGTCTAACTCAGCTGAAGGCTCACATAGTTGTAACTTGAGACTGGTCCAAGCTGGTGATTTCTAACTTAGAAGCAGCTGTGAACAGAAGACCCAGCCGACAGGTTGTAGGAATGCTGACCCCCGTGTAGAGAAAAAGCTGGCAATGGGAAATGTGGCTGATGTGAACTCGAGATCCTCGGAGCCAGCCTGAGCCCCGAGCACTTCAGAAAGAGGACGTGTCCAAATCTGACTGGTGAGTTAATTGCCTCTCCTTGGATGAGGGTTAAATTGTGTCTCACAGCAAAGGTTAACTGGGAGAGCAGAGTCCGTTCCTATAAGCTCTAGGTTGCAATACCTGCTGAACGACTGTTTTGCTGATACTTTTGGCATCCATACAGGTGGAAATTGTCTTAAGCTGCTGCATGTATTCAGTTCAGCCAAGCTCGTGGAGCAATAGGGTTGTGACTGTCCTGAAAGATTGTCCATCGATTTGATTGCTTATTTGAACTGTGGCGTGGCTGGGGGCTGCGACCAACATCAGGGTTGCGTAAAAGAAGCATTTTTGTTAAGTGAAACCTGTAACTGCTTCGGTGTTTGCAACCTGTATTTTGCCACTGCTGTATCTTTGCTGCTTAAAGGCCAGTCTGAGTGAACTTCTTCATGGAATAGTACATCTCCACTACTTGGGCCTAAGGACTAAGACAAATTTGCTTCCTTCTCGTGTCTGTGTTTCATCTGGTGCAAAGCAAAGTCCCTCAGAGTAATGAGGCAAAATGAACGGTCCAGAATTACAGATATCAATGTGGTTATTTTTTTTTTTTTTTTTGTCCCGTCTGGCTCAGGCTTTAAAACGGGCATCTGATTGTCATCAGCTTTTATTCTTTTGAGGCCACTTGGGTTTGAAATGTCCACTCAGCTCGTTAGTATCCGAACTGCAAATCTGTTGCGTGTCGTCTGCTCTGCTACAGGTGTCCTTGCCTTGCCATGCCTTGCCTCGTCCGGAACTTTGTTGGGCGGTTAGCCAAAGTGAACAAAGGGCTCGAAAGGCAGCCAAGGAAAATACAGCTCTGAAAATACCACTGCTTCTCCAGGCACTTGCAGATCAGAATATGTAACTGTTTCTAATGATCGTTTTTAAACCAAGAGTTGACAGGCTGGGGTATATTTGGAAAATCTATTGGGTGAAATTTTACATTTTTCCTTCTAAATCATAAGAAGGTTAAATTCTTTAATAAGAATAGGGCTGGGGTAAGGGAGTTGGGTATGGGTTTTGGAGCCTTTGGGGGGGGGGAGGCCTGGTAGTTAGGGACAGAGGGTTTGTCAGCACAAGTATTTCCTGAAAACGAGTGCACCTGGGTGAAGAAGTCAGTGTACTCTGCCCACCTCCCGGGAGGGGACCGCTCTGCTGAGCCTAGCGTGTCAGCAGGGATATCTAACCCAAGGAACAGCAGCTGTGGGCACTTCCATTCAGGAATCTGACGACAAGGCGTGGAACGTACTGTTTTGCCCTGTAGTCCATCGGAACTTGTGGATCTGGATTAAATGGCCCCTGCAGGCTGAGGAGGCGAGAACTGATATGGAGAGTGCCACAGCTGCTGGGGAGGGGAAGCCAAGCTGGTGTAAGGAGCCCTAGAAGGAGACCCAGCAGAAGGTGACCTGCCTGGAAGTCCATGCTTTGGGCACTTGGCTGGAAGCAGGCAGTGGAACTGTGTTAAAGTCCCTCTTTCTCAGGCTGTTTACATTTTTTTCCTTACATGTTATATTAGAAAATATGATTACAGGAGCCAAGGATCTGTGCTGACCCTGGGGCCTCCACTGCTTCCACAGCAAAGGTGGTTTGTGCCCAACAGCATGAGGGCATTTGCACAGCGCGTCCAACCGTGGCGAGTTGGAGCCAAGCCTGCTGTGTCCGCACTGGGGGATAACCACATCTTTCGGATGCAAGCTCTGAAAGAAAGCTCTGGAGTAAAAACACTGCTTTGACACGAGTCAAGTAGGATATAGATGGCTACAGCTGAGGAGGCTGCAGCCTTCCTTGTCCAGGGAAGAAATACCCAGTTTTAAGGTTTCAGACATCTGCTTTAGGGTGAGCTGAGTTGTGCCCTGGACTGCAGTGACTATGAGGAGCTATCTTAGCTGGAGGTATCTACATCAATTCAGATGAGGCGATGCCCGCATCGTACCACTCACAAGAGATCTGATTTGCAACTTCAGCCTGAGCTGATAGCTCTCGGTAGGTTTCCCCACTAATAGCTATTGCGTGCTCTGCATTATAAAAACACCACGGTTTTGCTGTTGGTGCTGCCGCAGGCTTAGTGACATCCAGTAGATTGTTTAACCTGATAGCATTTCTGTTCCCAGACATTGCTGAGAATCCTGCTGCTGCTGTGCTCACCTGCTGACACTGGTGAGTGGGAGGAAGGTATATAAACGTGTATCACCGGGCTGCCCAGGTGGCACAGCGGCTTTGGGTTTAACGAAGGTGGTTGCTGTGCCGGCCGCCTCTCCAGGTCCAGCTGTGCAACAGAAGCTTTTATGGCTTTTAGGATCCCAGGGCTACAAATGAGCTGAGTAAGCCCAGGTCATTCAACATATTTTTATATCTAGCAAAGAAGAAAATCTAAGCAAGTTGTTGCTGTTCTGTTTCACTTCAGCATTTGTACACCCACTTAAACGTAGAAAGCAAGCAGCGTAGCCTAACGTGCACCGCTAATGCTGAGTGGCACTTACCTGCAGGAGGTTATAGCTCGGTGTTTTCCCTCATTCAGTGGGTGGGTTGCTAGCAAGATGCCTGAAAAAGAAATGTGATGACTTGGCCAAGAACAACCCAGCAGGATCTCAACTCAGAACAGCCTGTTGCATTTAGCAGGTGCCATGTGACAACGTTCTTCATGCCCGTTGAGGTTGAGCCTGGAAATTCAGGGTTAGGTTACCTTCCTCAGGCTGTTAGAGCTCTAGGGTTTTGCTGGTGCTGCCGGTCATTCCTTCTCTTTCCTTGTGGAGATGTAGTATTAATGCCATTGCTAAAACAGCTTAAAAGTAATAGGATGTGACATTTCAAAGTACTGCTGACTTCTAGCAGTGTGTGTGTTTTACAACCTCCTGACATTTAGCTATGAAAGCTGCCCCATGGGCCAGGTTCTGCTCACTTATGATGCCTTTCAGGAATGACGCCTTTCAGAGCGGGGGTGGAGATGGGAGAGAGTGAAAAACATTCCAGCCTTACAGAAACAGTGTGCAAAGAGTGGGGACCGAGGCCTTACAATAATGCAAGGTGGTGGGTGAACCAGACCCTTAAAAGTGACCTAAGAGCAAGACCCATGTCCAGTTGATTTGCCATTTGTACTGCAGTTGGTTTCCTGGAGATGTCTGGGGAGCGTAAGGGGTCAGTGCTCTGCTGGTCATTTGAGCCTTCTGATCTGCACGTCTGGAGGGGAACCAAGGTGTTGTACTCTTTATTGCAAATCCTGTTTCTTTGGGGCTTGGGGTTCTCCCTCCTGTCTCTATCTCCCTTCGATACAGAGATTGCTGCAAGCCTATGAAGACGATTGCTGTGAGAAGCCTCAGACGATTGCTGTGAGAGCACGTGTCCAACGGGCTGACTTCATTACACTGACTTCAGATGGCGGGTGTCAGGCCACTTCTCTGCTTGGAGAAGTACAGTCAGAGCTGTGTGCAATGGTGGCTGTTCAAAGCTTTAGTTTGTTTTCCTTAGATGAACATTGAATGCAAGATTTTTCTTTGCAAGATTTTTCTTTGCACTGGAGTGTTTCCCTGCCAAGCTGCCAGGCTTTGGGAGGGTTGGATAGTTTGTTGGTATGTACTGCCTAGTTTTATAGTCTTGCACAGGTCGGTAACATTCTCTCTGTCTCAATTTCCCATCTCCAATCCTTCCCTTTGCCATCCTCTGCCGTGTCTGTGTGGAAAGGAAAAAACAACCTCCATCACTGGTGAGTTTGCACAATGTGGAGGGTGACTTGGTCATCCATGAAGTGCTGTTCTTTGGGGTTTGTAGGCAGGCTTGCTCTAAACTCGCAGCGGAAGATAATGTGGTTGAAGATGTTTAGAAACCTGTGGGAGAATAGTTAATCATTTAATCATTAGATAATAGTCTAAAAAGACTTCTGGAAACAAAGATACAAACTTGAGGAAGAGTTAGTGTTTCCAAATGTTGACCTTGTGCAGAGTAATCCTGTTATACTCTGGTTTACATTGGGTAGAATTTTATTTTTAATTTATATTTTTTGTTTCTCAAGATTGTTCTGGAATTTTTGTTTTAATTAAAACTTACAGTCTGATAAGTGTTCATGTCAACTATGTTATGCAGAAACTACTATACAGGGTGTTTTTTTTTTTTTTTTTTTTTTGAGGCTGTTTAGTCAGAAACTGTGACTTCAGACGAGTCACTTCAGTGCAGCTCTCTCACAAAGATGCCTGAGAGACTATTGCTGATGTTTTTCTCTCTTCCCTTCAGCTAGTGAATCGGCACTTGTATTCAGGAAGCGCGGACAGGACAGTGAAGTGCTGGTTAGTAGACACTGGGGAGCGAATCCAAACGTACAAGGCTCACAAACACAGCGTTAGCACTTTGAAATACCACGCTGGGATCTGTAAGTTGCCTTTCCTATGTTCAGCAATCCCCTGTCTCCTTTTGGATGTTTGTCTTTGATCAAAGATTGTTAATAGAGAATACTGTAATTTTGAAGGCTTGCGAAATTGTCACTTTTTTCAGCTCCAACATGTTTTATGTTCAGTATCAAACTTTGCTGCACTACTCCATGTGAGAAGCTTAGATCTTCCCTCCATTTTCTACCTCCCTCTTCCGGCATATGAAGAGGCAGCTGCTTTGTTTCTATTACAAAGGGAAGTGGCTTAAATCCAGAGCTGTCTGTGGGTTGTTTGTATAGCCATGGTTTAGCTTCACCAGTCTAACTTCTGTCAGTCTGCTCCTGCTGCTTACTCAGGGACAGCAAGTGCCGCTGCTGGATACACGGCCCTGTGCCTGCCTCTGCTGCCTTGTCGGTGCTGTGTAATGGATTGGCCTCAACCAGAATCGCATCTCAAATCCTCACTGCTTCATTCTAGGGTTCCTGTTCAGATCCTGACTATCTCCAAGACTCATTTTCCACAAATTCTTTCCCCTTTATCTGTCCTCTTTCATGTAGTTGTTCCCCAAACTACCTTCCTGCTGTAGCTGAGTATTGCTTGCTTTTTACGAATGCTTGGGACTCAGCCTCACTGCTTTCAATTCTCTGTTAATGGTGGTGTCTTTACATAACTGTCTCTTGTTGACATAATATATTCTGACCAACAAATCTCTCTCTTTAAATCCCTCTCTTGTCTGGCTTTCCTTCTGCACGTCATCGATGCGCTTCAGGGTTTGGGTTGCAAGACTACACCTCTGTTTTTATCAGCCTGTTCTTAGTCTGCCACTGACGATAGACTTGATGTGCCTTCATTCACCTCTCAGGCAAATATTTGTCTGCCATCCCTGTCACCCAGTGAAGGAATACCTGTCTTAAGTTAATATGGGAATTTGCAGCACTTCTCTGCTTTTGATTTCTGTACTTCAGCTACGCAACCAACATGTAACACGGAATGAATGGTTGCTATTAGGGCCTTAATAACTCTTTTGGTAGATTATCAGTATGCTGGTGATAAATGGCTGACAAATGCAAGGTGGTACACATTAGGAGAGAGTCGTACCTGCACTTGCAGATTACAGGTTAATGGCAGTTGTCTGGCACCATGTTTGGCATGGCCGACAGTCTGACCACATCCATAATCCAGTAACTGAATTGATTTCTTAATTGTGTTTGGAAACTTAACGTGAAACCAAGCCCATAGGTAGACTTAGATTTTTTTATCAGGAAGCCTTTTTTGGCCTTCCTTTCAATAGTAGACCCACAGCACTGCTTGCCTCCATTAAAATAGTTAATCGTAATTTATGGTTAATTTCAGCTGTCCTCATCTATACTGCAGAACTGCCCCATGCTCCCCTACCTGCAGGCTGTAATTTCTGCCGATTTAAACTTCTGCAGTTGGCTAAAAGGCTGAAATGGAAGGGAAAGGGATCTGAGCCTGTGCTGCACCCTGAAGTTATTATTGCTCAAAGATGCAGACAGGTAGGGCAGGAGAAATGAACCAGAAATTTTAATCCAGAAAGAACATTGGCAAAGTGTTCTTTTTTTTTTTTTTTTGCTTTGTTTTATTTTCACCCTTTAAATTAAAACAATGCAAAACATTGAATTCATTGAGAGTACCGAAAGGCGAGATAACTGTGCTAAGCTAATGGTGGCCTGATTCAGTGAGGAATCTTTACTGAGGAGACAGGAGACCGTCTCCTTCGTTAATGAGACCTCCAGAGCTGTATTTTTCAGCGTTGATCCTGCTTTTCTTGCAACCACTACAGACCTGACCAGACTCTATAAAAGAAAGTTAGGCTCAGACAGAAGTTTAATTATCTGAAGCCACCCCCCTCAACTCTGCAGCTTTCTTTCTCTTCCCCCTCATCCCTCCGCCCTGTCCCTGCCACACACATACATTTCATTTCCATAACAGTCTCCTTCTTAAAATGCAAGCAATATTGCTGCATTTACTCAGACCTGTGAAGAACATCCTGATAGTGTGATAGAAGTGTACATAGTGTTATTTAAGATTTCATTTTAAAATCAAATGCAAAAATACTAAACGTGTCAAAGAGGGAGAATTGAGTTATTCCACTTGAAGGGTGGAATACATGTCATGGAAAAATGTTAGGGATGTGACTGAAATATAATTTAGATGCATTTGAATTCTTGAAAGAGGAAATTTTCCCCCTAAAAATGAATTTACATACTGTGATTTGTTGCGTTATAGTAGTGCAATTCTATAGTAATTGAAATTCCAATTGAAACAAGACTTTTAGATAGTGTGTAAATAAGTGATCAAAGGCATGTTCTCTTGATGCCAAATATTAGAGTTAATGTAGCTTGAAATTCTAGCTGCTCACCAGGGACAGATCAGCACTGTGTGTGCATTCTGTGTTTTTCAAAAATGTGGAGAAAATACTTCAAGATAAATGAACTTTGTTATGGCTTACATCCCATGTGCACCAGCCCAAGAATATGGAGAGAATCTCAGCTGAGAAGTGGTAACTGTCTTCTAGAAGATCTCAGTTTTGTTGCTGGAGATCTGATCAGTACCCAAAGACTTGTTGCCTCAAAGATTTTACAGTCTAAATAAGAAATACAGCCAAAGGAGGACAGGAAAAATATACACGTGTTTCTTAAATGGCTTTATATCATATAGGGAGGCCAGACAGATCTGAGAACTAAGCCTAAAATAATCAGAATGTGTTTCTAGTGGCATTCCCCAGTATGCTTGTGTAATTAATAACATTGAGAATATTAAAGCTTGTTCTCAATTTCATTTATTTAGTGATATTATGTTGGTTATTTCTCTCCTGCAGTATGTGCATGGTCATTTAAAATTTAATAAAGTTTATTTTTTTTCACGTCACAAAATCTCCAAGGGAGCATTTAAAACCTGTCCACCCTCCCAAGATTCTGTGAAATTCAAGTACAAAATAAAAATGAATTGTTGTTCTTTTTGCTTGTTTGTTTCACAGAGGTATATATATATAAATATATTTAAATGCCGAATCTGGGTTATATCAACAGCTCTCCCTTAAAACTCAGAGCTGCAAAGAGGCTCCCTAAATCTAGAGTGACAGTTCAAAAGACACGGAGGATGTTTGTCAAAAGCAAAATCCTGATAGCTAAAATAAACTGACAGCTGCACAGTGAAAAGAACCCTTAATTGGTTCTTACTCTGCGTGTGTGATAGGTATTAAGTGATTTCCGTTCACTGAAAAAAAAAATCTTGTTCTGTGCTTTACCTTGTTGTTACTGATTTGCAGAATGGGACAAATACTTCTTCAGGATTGGTTTGGCAATTGAGTTTATATGGGCCCATACAAAATGAGGCTGATTTTTCCATATCCAGATGTTTCTTGAAGGTGTCCCCAGAAGTACCCAGCCTCCTCCTGTTTAATTTGAAGTTGCAAAGCTGATGGCAGCGGGTAGCCTATTCTCTCGTCTCCTGTTGTAGCCCCAGATTTACCACTGTGTTAATTTCTTCAGATCTGTTTAGGAATCCAGTGCCCGATTTCTACCAAAAGATAAGGAATTTGTTGTTTTCAGGCATTTCAGTTCTGTAAAAATCTTCCCACGCTAGTGGCTTTTGCAAAGACATGAAATGCAGAGAGCAATAAATATATTGCTTTTTGCAGTTCTGAAATTTTTATCTCTAGATAAACTTGAGGAATTTGGGGTATGTGAAGGAAAGTGAGTGTTCAAGAAGACAGTTTGTAACCCTTAAAGCATGCAGAGGTGCTCCTTTTGGGGCATATTGCGAAGTATACAGCCTAAATATTCAACGCTGCCTTGCAGTTTCCAGTTGCAGCAATTCCGGGGATCTAATATGAAGATCCCGAAGTGTTGAGAAATTATTCTCTAAGCATGTTAAGATGCCCTAAGGAAACCTGTTCAACAGCCAAAATCCCTGGTCATGCTTAATTTAGTTTAACAAAACAAAACAAAATCTCTTGCAGCACATTTACAGTGCATAGCGCATAGAATACAAGAGTTATGGCCAAAACCCTCACATAGTTCTGTGCCGTACTGAAAGAGGTTATAGCCTGGGCCTTGGATCACTTAAAGGCTCTACCGCTTGCGAAGATCCTAAGCTGCAGGATTTAGCTGAAGAATCTACCAGGCTGAAAGAATTTATAAAGCTTCTTTGTGAAGCTGCCTCCACGTGCTACTCACCTCTGAGGACAGAAGATCTAACTGTGGTATTTCAACAGAGTATTGATAGTAAGCTGTTGGTTGAAAATGGGGGAAAAATGCGGTATGTTTTAAAGAAGCTAGGGCCGAATTCGTATGGTCAGACTGGGAACCTGGAAATAGGTATGGTAAAACAAACGGGAGGCTTAGTGGAAATCCTTGAAACCACACTTGAGATAAATTGCCTGCTTAGAATTACTGAGGCATGGTTAGGCAGGGAAATGTGTGTGGAAGAGAAGAGCAGAAATAGATGTTTGAAGTGTGTGTGGAGCGAAATGCTGATGTATGTAGGGAGTTGAGTGTTTTGAAAAATACAGATGAAGTCAAGCATGTAGGGGTCTGAAATTAAAATGATCTGAACTGGCTCTACCTGAGATGAGAATCAAGCCTAAAAATGGTACATCGTGTTCATTTGTGAACTCGTTTCAGGTACATTTTTGAACTCTCACGAGCTGGCGTTACGTGGCTCTCGCATCTGGCCGTGTGTGATGTTGTGTGGTTGCCTTGCAGTGTTCACAGGAAGTGGGGACGCCTGTGCGAGAGCTTTCAATTCCAAGAGTGGTGTCCTGCAGAAGATCTTCCGAGGGCACAAGTTCATCATCAACTGCATCCAGGTACAAAAGGGGTTTCTTTGCTGGGATTTCTCACTTCTCATTGCTCCCTCATTTGTTCCGTGGGAACTGGTGTGGCTAGCTCTTTGTTCGTGGATTGGATGTTGTTCTGGGATAAGATGAAGTGTAACAGCCTCAAATATTGCCTATGTAATTTTAGAAAATCTCCAAAAAGGATAAGCGAAACCACAGAGTGAGGCCCCAGAGACAGTCCTGTCCCTGATTAGGGGTTTTTCAGGTTAGACAAGCATCCATAAGAAACGAGATGGGTATAACTGATCCTACATAGGGGCAGGGAATAGACTTCAACCTCATGAGACCCCTTCCATCACAAGACTGTATGATGACAAGCATTTGCAATGCTCTGTGCAGAACAGAAGTTTCTTCCTTGTCAAAGCAGAGCAATATATAGCATTATCCCCCTAATCCCCCGGGCATGGTATCCCTTAACAAACAGTCTAGTAACTGTTCACCATCCTTTCTGATCTCAGTGAAGTGCTGGTGGTGATTACCATGTGCTACCCTTCATATAAAATCCTATATAAAATACTGCCTTCAGCATATATTTTTCTATAGGTATAAAGATGACAGAGAACTCTGTATTGATGTCTGGTCCACCTCCCACCAGACAAATGGAAGAGTCTCTGCTACTGGGATAAAAATGTTCTGAAAGTTGATTGAAATCCTTAAAAAGTTGCTTGCATATTGCCTTGGCTCAAGGGATACTGGTACATCGGTGTGAAAAGCGGGGATGTCAGTAATCCTTGTGGGCAATGCTAAGACCACTGCTGAGGTTTAAGTTACGCTGCAGTGGGTCCTGGAGGGAAAGTTTGAATCCCTGGATGCTTTGTGAGTTTAAGGACCCACATTTCCCCACATCAGGATCTCGGTAAAAGCTGCATGCAGGGTGAGGATTTTGATGAAGAGCGTGAGACTCTCTAAGCGTTCCTGGCAGGCTGAGAGTCGAAAGAAAAAGGAGAGGGGACAAAATTCCTTTTGGAGTTGGTCCCCAGCGTACATAGCTGTGAATATGGTTCTCTTGCATATTTTTCTGAATTAGCAAGTAGCTAGTGGGTCTTAAACTGCAAACACTTGGGTATTGAGCGATTGGTTTTGTAGCTGATGGTCACCTGGATGCAGGTGAAGTTGGGTAACGAGTGAGATGATCACCTCACAGCACTAAGCATTGACAAGACTGAAGCTTGCCTTTGTACTTTTTTGTAATTTTAATTTCTAAGGGCAAAACGTCCTGGGAAGGGAGAGGACTGAGAAGCGGTGACCTTAACATGAACGTAAGCGCGTTAGGCAGGGATGCAGTCGGGCTGGGGGCTGCGTGCGGTGCCTGTGCTGTGCTTCGTGCCGATCACGGCCCCTCTCCGGGAGACCGCGGGCGCCCGTGGCGGACCCGGCTGGCGCGGGAAGGGGAAGGTGAACGAGACGGATGGCTTACTGGTAGGGAGGGGGGGACAGCTGGAAACGTTGCCAACACAGCAAATGTTGCATTAAAGAAACATGACTACAGGGGGGCATCAAGGTTAGATTTCTGAAGGTTTGGAAGAACAAAAAGTTTTGAAAGAGGGATTGTACCAATTACGTACTGCAGAGGAGGAAGGGCAGTGATAAGGAGAGCATTCCTGAACCACCGCCCCCTCCACTGCCCACTGGTGCTGATTTTGGTGCTGCCTTAAGCTTCGTCTTCAAAGCCAGCAGTCTGAAACCAGCACAGAAATTCCCAGCTACAGCCTACTCTGACACTAAGAAGTTAGTTCCCCGTTGCTTTTCTGGTAGATTTAAGTTATAAATAACTCTTGCTGTTTATATTTTATGGCTCTGTGAAGTGGCTGAGAAATGAGGCCTGACTTGGTAATGTCTCATCCCACTTCAGCAGCTTTTGTGATAATTTATACCGGCTCTTGCGATGAGCTATCAGGTCTTAAGTGTTGGTTCAAGCTGTGTTTGCTCTGATTTTTGAGTTTATGCTCATTCTGAGCTGTAGCTTGATTTTGTGTGACCCTGTTGTTCCAGATCCACAACGAGTTGCTGTACACAGCTTCCCACGATGGCACACTAAGGATTTGGGACATCCGGGGAATATGCAAGAGAAATAAGCGGCGTTTGAAGAAGGAGAGGTCTGCCCAGGGCAGGGGCTCTCAGAAGGGAAGTCTGTCTCGTCTTTTCAACAACAAAGTTGGCTGTATGGTACAGCAAGAAAATGGGGAACATGAGACCGTTGAACTAATGTGACTTCCAGAACAGACTTTCCATCAGTGACCAAAGCTGAACCTTCTGTTTTCTGCACCGCTGTGTCCATGTAACCCAGAACTTGGGAAGAGATGGGAAACTGCTTTGCTTGAACGTCTTTTTAGGAGCCAGGATTCTCTGTGACCATCAGATGGACCCAAGTCAGGTTGCCACTCCAGATGACTCTCAGCTGAGCAGTACTGGGGTCGGGAGGGACTGATGTGGTTCAGGTGATGTATCTGTGGTGTGCGTGTAATTAAGAACTTTATTTACGACTGCTTTTTTTTTTTTTTTTTTTTTTCAATTTTCTCTGGCACAGAGATGTTGCACGCTTCTGCCTGCCTGGTATCTAATGAGAAAAGTTTCCTCCTGTTCCTGCTGCCTGCTCACGTGCCCTCTGTTGAGCTGAATGTAGAAAGTAAAGGTGCCTTGCAGTATGACTCTGAATTCAATTTTCAAGGCTGACCTTTGGCTCAGTTTTTTGCTGATCAAACCAACTAGTGCAGGAGGGTATGGCCTAGCAGGAAGGAGTTTAAAGCAGACCGGACACCTCTCTGGGAAGGTGAGAATAACAGGACAGAAATTAAATTGCTTTTTACGAAATACAAATGAGAGAACAACCTAAACCTGCCAGCAGCGTGTGCTGCCAGCCACCCGTTTATCCCCAGGCACAGATGGGAAACTCCTTACGTGTGCCTGCGACGGGCCTTGTGTCGGCATGGCAGGGCTGGAAGCTGGTCACCACACGTCACGTCTACGGCGGCGGCTGCACAACCTCCCTGGGCAGCCCGGCTCGCTGCTCGGCTGTCCTCGGGGAAGAGCGTTCCTTGTATCCACTGGGAGTTCCGAATCGTGGTTTTGAGGGGAGAGGAGAGTGAAACCGGAAGATTTATTGGGTGCTTGAGGAAAGCGCTCTGGATTTGTTATCTTTCCTCCTTAGGTGGTTGTGTCTGGCCTTGGTTTGCTAGGTTGCTAGCAGCATTGCGTAAGCAGTCAAATTCCAGGGTACTTCTCCCAGTCTTTTTCCGGGTTCATTCCTCTCTGATAACCACTGAGCCATGAATAAACATGTTCTTATATTTTTCTATTTGCAGATATAACTCTTTGTAGAACCAGTACAAAAATATCTAACCACATGTTTTTATTTTTATGGCTTTATTTATTCTGTACTACAGCAAGACAAAAATGCTGTAATTCTTTTTTAGAATGGACTAATAAACATGTGGCATTTACAGATAACTGTCTAGTTTTTATTCTCATTTGGAGGGGATTAGGCTATCTGCGGATGCACAGCAGCAAAGAATGGATGGAATATGGAAAAATAAACAGCCATTTTTGAAAACTTTCCTTTCCCTTCCCTCACCGCTGGGGCCAGTCGGTCATGCTGTAGAGCTGTCCTGCCTCCTGCCAGTGACTGGACTGCCAGAGCTCAGTGTCTCCAGGCGGTGGAAGGAGTGAGTGGCCACAAAGGAGAGCACAGCACTGAGGGTGAAGTGTGTGTGATGAAGAGCCACGCATGCTGGCTCCACGCTCGCCTTTTCCGCTCACCCTGGTGGTACTGAGGCCCCCTGCTCTGGTATGAAGCCGTGACATTGCATCACTGGGTCAGGTCTGTCATCGCTGCTACGGACGCTGCTTGCCTCTCCTGCTGAGCAGCTTTGTTAGCTCTTACCTGGCAGGTTTCTGCATCTGGTTGGAAAGAGCATCTTAATTATGTTAACTGCCTTCTAAGACTAGTTTTGGAGGTCATCTGCATACTATATACTAATCCCTGTATCCCTGTCGGTCCTCTTTGTAGCTCAGTACTGGCCCTGGGGGAAATGTTTACGAGATGGTGGCTCTTGGTTGCTGGGGGCGATGGCTTGGTATGCAGCTAATTTTATTTGTATTTTGCTTATGAGGTCAATGCTAAGTAGGAGGCCTTCAGCAGAGATGGACAGAGTTGCACAGATGGTCTGGCATATACTTTTTGTTTAAAACTTTAAACTGCACACAGTATGTTAGATGTGAGAGCTCATCACAGAGCAGCTGCACATGGAGTTCGCAAATGGATTTAATAGATGTAGATCTCGTCAAGAGGGGAATTAATGAGTCATTACCATTGCTGCCTGTTGCTAAAGATATCAGTGTCTTCAAATACATGTTCAAAATTAACTAAATCTTTTAGCTAATGCCTGCTGATCACTTAAAACTGCACACACAGTTACTTGGGGGCAGTGCTGGCAGAATTACATTATTGAAGAATGGCTTCTCTGGCAAACACTATGTTACGATGCTAATTTTAAATTCCTCAAGGACAAACGTGCACTTCTTGCGTTGTCATTGCCGCTTTGCTATGCAAGCCACTTCAAAGAAGAGAAATGGTGCCCGTGCAGCCAAATGCTGCCTTTGGTGCATACCTATGGGCTGGCATAAGGTAATGCCGTCATGCCAGCAGGCTTGGGAACCTTTCTAGCTGAAGGAAAGAATAAATTCATACTGTCCCACCTATTTCTTGTTAAAGCTACATGCATCTCCATGGATTTTTTTTTCCATTCTTTTGTGTATGTATATATGTGTGTGTATGTATATATGTGTATGTATATATATATATATACATATATATATATATACACATATATACACACACATATCTTTTGCTCAGTGTTGTTCAGTGATTCCTCAGTGCTCTCCTGTGGAGAAGCAGGGGATAGGGTGGTTGCTGTTTTTTTCCTCGGAAGTTTGTATTACTAGCTTTAGAAATGCTTCAACCTATTGGGACAAGATACAAACCTACCCAGTTTTTGTAGCACTTGTCTTGATGCACGTGTGAAATAAATACAAATAGTTCCTTAATGGTGTAATCATTCCATGCCTTCTGCTGTCCTGGGCTAATTGAGCCAGGAAAAAAAAAAATCCAATGCTGAAGCCTCTTAAATCCATCAGCTGGAATTGTGCTGTCATGTTGCAGGCTATAGCTCTATTTCCAGTATTGTGTTTGCCCTAACAAAAGGGCAAGCCCTCATCTCCCCATTGGTAAATGCTGGGTAAGAATAAAGTGGCACCACATAAAAGGTTCATTTTTCTTAAGAGCTCCTCTAGACCTACCTCTAAGCAGATGCCCCTGTTCCCACCAGCTTCAGCTCCTCTGCCTGGAGCAGGTAGGGCATGAGCTCCCTCTACTGTGAGCCTGAAGTTACTGAAAGTAAATCATTTTTAAGACGAGCTAACGCACAGTGAACTTCCCCACCAAGGGGAGAGGAGTGCTTGCTTACATAGCAGAAAGCAGGATGTTACAAAAGGCACTTTTAAACCCAAGTATTTCTCCAGAATGCCGAAGCTGGGTGCAACTACTCCGATAGTGCCTGAGCTGAGTTTTGTTCAACAGCCAATTAAAGGAACTGTAGTCCCCTTGAAATTAAACAGTTCAATCAAAGTCCCACACCTACAAGAGGAGGGGCAGCTGCCTGGGGAAACTGGTTCTTTAGTTACAGACTGAAATACCGCCCCCCAGCCCACAGAGGTGCTGCAGGACACGGCCGTGCCAGGGGGTTCCTACAGCTTTTTGAGAGCAAAGAACAGAGGACTTACTAAAACCTGAAGCAGCATATAGTTATCTTTATTGCCTGTGTAACACCTGCATGAAGTGACAAGCAAAATGCAGTATAAATCCATGCACAGATACATAAATGACTCTTAGAAATCTTTCAGAAGAAAAGAATAGTTTGTAAGTAGATACCTCTATAACCTCATTAGCTAGGTTTCTCATTTACAAACATTTTTTAAAGCTGGTATTTTAAAATGGTATAGAAATGCTTATTTACCTGTATACTAAGTGAATTAACTTATTTCACAATAAAAATATAGTTAAGTTCTATTAAATTTTCTTCTGAAAATAAATGTTTCTATTTTTCTGCTATGACAATAAATTACAATGTATCACAAGTGTAGGCTTTAAGCAGATTTATAAATAAGCAGGAATTAAGGATTTCACCTATAGTTTAACTGAATTCAAGGCATGTAGTAAGAGATAAGCTGAAGATGCATTTATAATCCAAACTCAATTTGTCAAGGGAAAAGCATGTAACTGAAGTAGAGGTAATGAGATTTAATGCTGTGGTACTTGTATATAGGATAAGTATTCATGAATGATCTGTTCCTCCTCCTCCAGTGTTAAATCCAGATAATCCTCTTCATGTTCAGGAATATCCTCTAGGATTTCATTGACTGCATCGGTCTCCATGTCTTCATCCGTTGGTGAACTAGAAGAACCTTCAATTAAAAAAAAAAAAAGAAAGAACAACAAAAACAAAAAGTGATTTCAGCAGCGATTTCATTGCTGAAAGAAGTTTATACTTTCCCGCTTTCACCAGCACGACCGCTCTGCAAGAACCAGTTACTGTAAACCTACCTCTTATTTCAAACTGCTCTACCAAAGTTACTGCAGGATGGCAACCTGCCCTGCTATTTAAAGCTGTAGGAAAGCCCCTGTAGTTGTACAACCAGGATCGCCTGTAGTTGTACAACCGGGATCGCTAAGCTCTGACAGCTAATGGGAGAGAGAGAACGTGCAATGTTCCTCTTTGGTAAATGGCAAGTATCAGTTACTGCTGCATCACAATAAGGGCTACGAGGAAGGGGTATGTGGTCAAACTGCTGCTGTATAGCACAGATTTGGAATAAAACTTCCTAGCAATCACAAATTAGGAATTAGCAAGCCAAGATAACATCATCTTCAGTGGTAGGTTCAGGAAGCATGACCGTCTTAAAAACTTAGTACTTGCTCTCTGAAAGAGCACAGGCAGGGAGAGGTTGATTTGTTTTTGATCCTAATTGGTGTGAGTGAGCACAGCTAGATGGGAGAAGCTAGAATTGGTTGTGGGCTACAAAGGGCCATGTGTCCCTCACTAGTGACATGGCCTCCAGCCTTGTGTGCCAAAGCCCTAGCTGGGCCAGCAGCCTTTTCAGGATGCCTCTGAAGGTTACCCCTTCCTTCCTGGCTGCATCAGCCTCATGCACTGCCTACAGCTGATGCCATTCCCCTCATGGCTCTACATATGGTTGTGACCGATTGCAGGGGCTATAGCTTATCTGGGGTAATGTTTGCCTTGTCAGTCACTATGGTACCAGTAAAAGTAGTTTGGGGCCTAACCCAAAGCCCTCTGCCAGCATTTAAGCAGAAATCACATAATCATCTTGTAAAAAACACAGAAGAACAGCCTTCCCCCTTCTCTACTTGTGGCCTGCAGCAATTCTCACCTGCAGACTCTGTTGGCGAGTCTTTTGATGAAGCGGATTCTTCTGAGGGACTGGACCCTTCTGGAGACAGCTGCAACGAAGCAGGCAGAACTCCCCCGTAATGAGCAAGGGTCTGGGAAGCTAAGTGGATGTTGCCTTTAAAGACCTTTAGAGCTTGCTTTGCCGACTCGTGGCTGAAACCCATATACATCAGCTACAGGAGGGAGAAAAAATAAATAAATATGGAGAAATCCAAGCTCATTCAGCATCAGTGACTGACAGGAATCTGACTGTGCATCTGACAGCGATTCCTCTTGCACAGAGGAAAGTGTTGCATACCAGGAATTCCAGGACACTGACTCTGGTTTACTGGAACAGTTAACAACAGGGTAGTGACCTATTAAAGGAATGGGGATGTTGAGCAGAATCAAGAGCCTCTTGTTTAACATCAGACCAATTCTTCTTCTGTTTTCAAAAGGAAACTTCAAAGCACTCCAGCATTCCAGGAGTGTGTATGTACTATTTACTTTTTCTACGCAGTATAGTTTTCCTGCCTATCTGACATTAATTATAGAGCAACACTAACTGAAGAGCTTTGAAGAGCTTTTCAGATGGCCTCCGATGAGAAAGACGCATGCCAACTCTTTCCCTTGTGCACTGCAATATGCTTAAAGACTTGAATAAATTTCTCATCTGCTGTCTTTTTAGGGTTAGAGCATTAGAGTGCACATACTTCCCTTAGCATCTGTGCATGATGGGTTGGTGTGAATGGCAGGAAGTAAACGGGAATTACAATTCAGCCCGAGTGTAACTTCACAGTGAAGAGCGGATGCGAGACAATGGAAATGTGACAGCTTATGAGGGACAGGGGACAAAGAATATTTGTACAGCTTTGCTTAAGGAAGATCTGGTGTGGCTGAAGGCATAATTCATAAACAAGACTACCAGCTCCAGAGAAAGAAAAAGGTCTAACTTACTTGATCAATACTTTCTTGGGAAACCTGAAACTGGTCCATGGCCTCAGTATCATCATCATCGTTTTCCAACAATAACTCCGGATTGTCCAGAATAAACTACAGTAAAACAGAGAGAGGGATCAGAATAGACCAATACAGTTATTTTAGTCCTCAATATGGATATGTGTTTAGCCCTACAGTTGATACAAGCAAAACCTCAACCATCTTACATGATGTCTGATTCACTGGGTCAGGAAGTAGAAGTTCAGTCATTACAGTTCAAAAAAGGGTAGCTATGAGCTAACCAATACAGAAGGCAGAAAATAATCTAAGCAATTCCAAAGAAAAACTTTTTTTTTTCCCCTACAAAAGCACTACTCCTGAAAAACACTTACCTTAAAGGCTTGGTCCAGATTTCCTTGTGCATGATGAAGAGCTACTTGAGCAGCTCTCTCTGAATAGCCCATGCTTTTCAAGGTGTTTATGTCTTCCAGTCGCTGCCTTCTTTTAGCTCTCTCCTCCCTCCTTATCTGTGCCTTCTCCTGCAAGAACACGGCCATTACAAAGCTAACAGTGCATGGGAATGCTTTGGCCTTCCCCTGTGCATATGGGATTTTTTGGATTTACTTCTTTGAGTTTGAATTTCTTGAGGAAAAAGGATTTTTTTATTTTAAATATAGATTTTGCTGCCAGACACTCATCACTAAAAAAAGTTGTAGTCCCATGAGTAAGCACTGTAGCCATACTTCTGCTCTGAAATCTCGGTTGATCAGATCTTATGCTATCACAGCTATTATAGGCCCTGTGCGGTAAGTGATAAACCAGTTTGGCAGATGGGCCTGTGGACAAGACTTGCCAAGGACATACAGTCAGAACTGGGCATGTAGCCAACAAGTTCTCTTAGCTGTTTGACTTTTCTATCCCAGATTTCACTGTCTGAAGTCCAGAAACGCCAACTCTACTTACCAAACGTAACTTCAGGCACTTCAAATCTGGACAACACCATCAGCCTCTTTTACGTCAACGCAAAACAGCGTTCTTCCCTCATGGATCTTGCAAGTCCAAAGCCATACACTGCAGCCTGACAGTTACCCTAACAGTACTTTATTGTGCAGCCTCCTGTCTTCCATGCCAGTCAAGCCCTGGAGTGATAACTTTGACCATGGTGGTTTTGTTCGCACATGGGGCACAGCTGAGTAGCAAACACTAGTGCAAACTCTTCCAACGTACCTCTGTGGTATAACCACAGGTCTTTGGCTCTCTCGTCCCATGTGTTTTGGGATAGAAGTTCTCTTGTTTTATTAAGTTTTGGTTTCAAACTTGTGGCAGCAGATGTCGAGCTGTTAGTTACGCTAACAGTGCCAAGGCAGGATAATCAGAGTCCTTAATTTAGCACCATGGTGCATTAATCATGCAAAACGTGATCTTATAGACACCCCAACAAACACGATCCTGCACCATACCTCTCTCCTGTTGGTAATAAGGTTGGCAGCATGCTCCACATTCCCATGGCATGCTCGCAGGGCAAGGCGAGCTTCCTGTTCGGAGAATCCCAGGAGTGACAGGCGATAGACTTTTTCAGGATCTATGTACAGCTCTTCATATAAATGAGATGCCTGTATGTAAAAACAACAAAATGGTATTACTAACGTTGTTGCTAAAATACAAATGGCAAAAAATTTCTCTCCGTTTTTCTGAGCAAGCAAAGAACAGGTAGAAGGTGCAACACAGAGCCCATACACAGGAGCACTTTCCCTTGAATACGTTCCTAGTGTGAACAACTTGAGAGCCTTCCCTAATGGTGTCTTACCTTCTGAATGTACTCAGCAGCCTCCTTTTCTCTGCCACTGTGATAGTGTCCTATCCCCTGAAGAAGGTAAAGCCGTAGAAATAAAACCTTCTCACGACCATAGCTTCCCTATAGAATTGTTAAGCAAAGGGGGGAAGAGGGGGAAGCATATGTAAGAACATCAATTCATTATCGACAGAATACTATACACATTTAAAGAAAACATAGTCACTAATATACAGCACTGAGTATGCAGATAAAGCATCACATCTAAGACAGTGATGTCTGTGCACATAAACACACGTTTGCTGTGACCTTGTCATGTCCAACGCTTTCACCATGCTGACAGCGACACAACTAGATAACCGGCTAAGGAAGCATGAGAAAATTTTAAACTGCTGAAAGAGAGCCTTGTAAGATTTGAACAATAACTGAACACATGTAGAAAAAACCAAAGCCATCCTAATTAAATCAAACCCAACTTACTTTGATATCAATAAGTCTTTCATGGTTCTCCCCGTAGCACCTCTGGAAGCATCTATGGGCTGTGGTCAGCTTTTTCTCTGCATCATCCAGGCAGTCCAGCTGTTCCAGGCGGAAGTAGCACCACACTATATCCAGCTGCAGTACTGCATAATTATCAACGGTGTTCAGCAGCTCTGTGCTACACTCACTGGAAAATAAAAGTTTTTTNTTAACACCAATGAAACAACATGCTAGCAGTATGCACACTCACATATTTGAGGAAGCACACGCTTCATATCTGAGGCCAAGTGATGCCAGTGGAACTTTAATAAAAAATTGATCTCCCATCATATTCACTAATGCATAGGACACTTAATGATAACACTACACCTCAAAGAATTACAACAGTCACAATTAGTTTTGTTACTATTCAAGATAGCATCTCTAAACGCAGAATGGAATTAAACCCCATGTGACCTTTAAGAGGACAGAGATCCATTGTCTTCCTCAGTGCAAGTGAACACGCTGGGTTCTGTGCCAGTCTCCTTGCATGTGCACACAGATGAGAAGCGGATGGGGACGCTACTTCTGGTGTAAAAACAGCAAACTAATTTACCTGCAGAAACCCTGATATGGTTACTGACCTCTGCTATCTGCTCTACCTTTTGCAAGAAATTATTCCTTCACAGGAGCAATTGCAAAAGAGTATCTGTATCTGTCTCTCAAGCTACAGCAATTTGTAGCGTAGTACATGAATACTGACAGTTTCTGTTTCTGTTAATATAAAAGACTAAATTGCCCAGTGGCAGTATCTGTTTCAGCTGTTCTACATGAAGCCACCTGTCACCACAAGTCAGAGCCTTTGTCTGCTATTTCCCGTCTGCAGAGGGGGTGTGAAGTAATCCTGGGCAAAACAGGCCCTGATTTACATGCACAGGCAGAGGTAGTGGTGTTCCTATATTTGGTTGACAGTACAGGAAAGACAGATATAAGGACTCAAAAAGGTTCTTACCAGAAGTGTTTATCAGCATCCAACAAATATGGCAGTGCTATTTCATATTCTTTCTTCTTCATTAATGCTCTGCCCTTTTCATGATAACCCATTGCCAGCACAAGTGCCTAGAAAAACATATTGAGATGTTTCTGCACTCCCCCAGCTCACATTTATAATGGAAAAGACATATCTAGGTAATCCATTAAAGCCCTTGTTCTTCCTAGAAAAATACCATTCCATCAGTTCAGTAAGAGCAACACTATTTCACATTGCTTCATACTTTCCTTCCATCTGCTAATATTAATATATTGTCTAATCAAAAGCAAGGAATGCTACTGACACATGAAACATTGTACCAAATTTATTTTAAGACTGAAACCCTTGATACATTTTCAATAATGAGTGATAAAAAGCTAAGCATTTGGTAGGTCCTACGCTTCCTAATGGGATCAAATTTGTTTTGCTTAGCTATTACAACTACCTCGTAAACTTTAATGATTCACCTCCTGCAAAACCTCAGAACTGAAAATTAAATCTTGAACATGGCAGGACAACACTCTAGTTCCTGCAGTATGACAAATGGAAATGTAAATAATATTTCTTGATAGAAACAATCTGCAATAGTCCTTCTCGCCCATGTTCAATACTGATGAAAGCTTGTGCAATTGAACATCTGATGCTTCAACTCTCAGGGTGAGTTATTACTTTCAGCACTTCATCAGAGCAACACGCATTGTGGAAATGGACAGTTATTTCTTTCCAATCATCCAGAAACTCTAGATGAACCAGAAAACGCAGTATGCCTCAGCAGATGCTAGAGCAGCAGTTAACATGTGTTGGGGCCTACTCATTTTTTCCTCATTTTTTTTTTTCTTTCCTGTTACTGGGTGCAATTCCAAGTATTTGTAAAGATTTTTTATTTATCTTCAGAAAATCCAACAATCAGGGTCAACCAGAAGACAGTGTCTACCACCATTCTTCTGCTTCAGCAGCCAACATCAGGTGTGTCACTCCTACTATAATTCAATGCATGCACCCAGCCAAAGATTTTCAGTTGAGAATGTGGGACTTGAACAGTGAACAAATTTAAATCTGAGAGAGGTCACAGTGCAAAAGATCTGAAAACTATTTTTGAAGAGTCTGATTTTGCAAAACTCTCTGAGTTTTCCAGCTGAAACTGACTAAGCCTAATGAACAAGTTATTTTCATGTGGTTACAGGCCAACCAAAATTTAAAACAGGTGGTAGGATATAACAAAGTTAAAGCCCATCTTAAAACACAAAAATAAGACATGGACCACACAGGGGCTAGTGCAAGACTACATCTGCAACTAGATCAGCAATTAGAGGTCTGTCTTCAGATGACTGAAGTATCCCCAGTTGTAGAGTTGTACTTTACTTTTATTTCAAAATTAGATCTATTAAGCAAAAATCTGCTGGACCCAGTGTACATCCCAAGAAAGCCTGACAGTATTTCAATCTCATATTTAAAATACTTCATGAATCAAGCTTTACAAAGCTATCTTATTACCTTGGTAAGGTAATTTTTACTTACTTTTTTAGCTTGAGGAGGAATCTCAATTGACCTCCCGGTCTGATTAGCTATATCTAGATATGGAGTAGTATCTGGATCTAAGTACTCCTCTGAAACATAAGAAAAAGCAGTCTTAGTTATAAGTACCACCTTCCAACAGAATAACATTGCTGTCATAAAATTATGTCATTAAGTACGTGGTTAAACAAAAAAAACAAAAAACAAAAACCAAAAAATCTGAATTACATACGAAGGCTGGTTTTGGACAGACCTACCACCAACGTCCTCAACCAGCCACGCATGAGGAACTTTTAGACAGCTCAGTAAGAGGCCATATCGTCATCCAGAAATTTAGACCCAACTTAACTTAATGTGAATTGTAAAGAATTTTTTGCAGAAGACAAAACACCTACATTTTACATGATATGACACTTGAAATTCTTTATCAAATAAAGCCTACAGAATACAAGAAAACCCTGAGCACAGTTTATAAAACAAAAGAAAAATACAGCTCAGTATTTTCCGTTCCCCAGGTCTTTAATGTTTATGACCAAACTATCAGTTTTATTCTCACTTTCATTTGGTTTAAAATGAAAAAGATGTTTTTCTTATAAACAAAAGACAGTTAAGAAGGAGTTTGCTGACATTAAAAGCTTCTGCCCTGCAATTTTTCTCAGATGAAACAAAAGGTTTGTTAAATGTTTTTGACATTTCACATAGCTTCACAGAGAACCTTGAGCCTGCGAGGCCATTATGGACTCCATGCCACACTCTGGCATTATGCTATAACTGACAGTGATAAGTATCTTTAGAAGGCCCTATACAGGATTCAAGGGTTGGGATCTAAATTACCCCTTAAGTCAATAAAAGGAATCACTTCTTTTATTTGTTCAAAAACTGACCTTACAGTAAGAAACAGGCTGTCACTGATCGTTAAAAGAAGCTTTGTTCATCTATTTTTTTGCATTTGGCAGGAATTCATTACATACTCAATTTCAGTTTCTCGTTTGTGGATTTTTGAAACAATAAAGTAGAGAAATGATTTAAACTCACCATCTAGCAGAGCAATTCACGGACACACTTAACCTCATTTTGAAAAATTATTACTGTTAAATTGACTATATTCCTTTAACTTAATCCACAGTTGCTAGCAATCAACATCAAACACAATGAGAAAAGAACAGCCACATTACAGAACAGAATGACAAGTGAGCTGTTCTGCACAATGAAACCATGGTTACACACAGTCATATCTGAGGTAAACTACAAAAAAGTGTGTAATGACTTATAATACATTATTCCACTGTGCTTATGCGTACAATAAATTTTAAGCCTGTTCTCAGAGTTGTCAGTCCCTTAACTGTCAAGTGCCAATTAAATAATAATTGATTCACTTTATATCCTTCTCAAAGTGCCAAATATTTTCTAGCATTACAGTTTTATAAGAGTTAGAGTAGAAGAGGAAGTTCTAATCAACTTAAAATTCAGTTTTCAAGTTGGCAGAAAACTACAAAAGTATAAACTGAAGTCTGGTCACGGTACAGGCGCTCTCCTATGCTGAAAGGCCCTTGAGAAGGTAGCTTCTGATCTGCAAGAGTTAACAAATGCCCAGCTCTCCATCCCCAAAACAACTCTCTCTCACCTCTCTCTGCCAGAATTTCCAAACCCTTCTTAGTTCTTTGCATCTTGTCACTTAAGTCTTTCTCTTTCTTGCGTTGAAGTTCTTCTTCCTGAACCTTTCTTTTAGTTTCCTCATCGCTCTGTTCCAGCTGAAGTACCATCACTTTTGCATTGTGTGTTACACCTTGATCTTCAAGGGTTTTTCCTGCAAAATAAAGTATGATGAATGCAATCCAAATACTGGATTTACGAAGAGACCATTTTACATTGTAGTGCCACCGGAAAAAAAACAAAAACAACAACCTAAACAGCCCCTTTCCTCTTGCACTGTACTGGAGAACTACAGTAATTACCAGATCCAAGTACTCAATCAAAATCACCGTGAATTACTGACATCTTCAGCAGAAACACAGGAACTAGAAGCAGGCTGGCATTTTAAAAATGCCTTTAAAGTGACCGGTATGTTTCTTTGCTTGCTTTTTTCCAAAGCACTCAAGAAATATGTGCATTTCTATTTCAGTTAGTTGATCTCCAGGCAAAAAGTGGAAGAATGTGAGGTTAAACAACATGTCCAGAATCACACACCACAATAGTACCAGGACAAAGGAACTGAGAATTGAAGCCAAGTTCTTATTACCAAGTTTATAGCTCTAACTACTTCTGACCTCTTCCAAGGGAACTAAATATGTCAGCTGCTTAGTAAATCAATAAAAAGAATGTAGCTGAAGTTGAACATGTGTAAGACATTACAAAAAGTTTTTGAGTGTGCTGTTATACAATATGGATTTTGAGGAAAGTTACGGTTTCTCTTAAACATATTTTTGGTGTTTCAACACTTAATAAATGTTGAAAATCTACTTTCTGAAGGGATTCCTATAATCACTAATTCTTTCTGAGGTTTTTGATCATTATGATTTCTTACATTTCCTGTAGAGCAAAAACCTGACAAATATAACTGCTACTCCTTGGGGATTTTCCAAATTAACAAAATTGCAAGAAACTTTGCTTCTGAGAAGCAGTAAACTGGAAAACAAACATAGAAGTATACTCAACTAGAGATACGTACCCAGGTCAAGCTGCTTTTTATTTATGATTATTTTGATAGCATTTTCTTTTAATGCATGTTCCTGTGCTATCCTGTGAAATAAATCATTGCATCCATTAATATAAATTTGTAAGGATAAACAATATTTCTATTAGAATAGCAATAAACTTGAAAATGAGCACATTCATAACTGGCTTAACCTTTTGCTATAAAAGGCTGTTAAAAGTAAAAATAACATAATCAGAAAGCTTTCTGTACCACTTAGGGAAAAGATGGGATACAGAATGGGAAAAGCAAAACAGGCAGAAAAGAATCTGATTTGAGTAGGGTTAAAAATACAAAAGGAAGAGAAGCTGATGTTCACTGTTCAGAAGACCTGCCTCGTTACAGATTGGGAGTATTGATCACTGTGCCTTCTCAGGTACATGCTGGTGATTTACAGAGGAGTGTCTTCTTCCACAGTTTTAACTTTCCTTTTCTTCTATCTGTTAAACAACTGCTTTTTACATGAAGCACTGCCCTACAGGGACGCTGGACACACCGAATGCTAAGAGAAACCTCAAGATAATGCAACAAATAGAGCACTGCTTGTATTTTTAGTACTGTGTGACAGTATGCTACTTCATAAGAGAAAAACCAAAGGTGATTACACTTACTGTGATCTGAGTTCCTTGCCTGTGATGAACAGGCTAGTTTCCAGTGGGATTTTTCTGCTCTGTAGTAATTATATTGGTTGGGGGAAAGGAGGAGGAAAGGAAAAGAGCATGATATCAAGATACTTTGGACATTTTCTTAATTAACTGTTTTACAACAACTACAATTTCTTTTTCAAATAATAATCATGTTAACAGGGTTATGGCTTGGCATACATATTAGTAATTTCCGAGCAGGGAGCCTTGTACTTGCTATACAGTGCTAAAAATAAGCATTAAAACAGCAGAGGATTGAGAATTAGATAAATCCAAATTCAGAACCAAACAATTTAAACTGACTAATTTAATTATGCACTTCCAATCTTAACTCTGCTTTGTAATTATGCCACTCACCTGTGACTGGCTAAATCACGATTAATTCCTATTACTGTGTCTGCTCCCAGATTAGATAAACTGGAATTTTAAATGAATTAATTCCTTTATGCCCGGTAGCATTGAAACGAGGAATTATGAAACTGTTTTTTTTTTTTAAACTGCATGGCAATCACTTAATACCCTCTACCCTTTTACCCATCACATTCATTGGTAGTTAATTTTCACTATAGGAGAGAGAACAATTGTGACTGTGTTGTGTTTTTTAAAGTATTCAGTAAAAACCAAACAACCTTCTGAAGCAGAGTTAATCATCTAAGAGCATCTTTTTCAGTAGAAAATACTGCCCTTCTCCAGAGTTATCACTCACTTCTGTTGCTGAGAAGATAACTACAACCTTTAAGTGCCCCTAAGTAAAGAAGTTCTCTTTTATTGTTACCAGAGTGGGTGAAGACATTCAGAATTGGAGAAGATGCTGCTCCCACAGAGCAGGATCAAAACTAGGAGGTGACTGGAGATAGTAATTGTGCTTGCTAGAGACTGGCTTTGCCTGTACTACTGAAAACCCTCACCAAGGGTCTGTTCTCTGTCCTGTGACCAACTTGCACAGCACAATTCACATCCATAGGGCTGAATCCTCTCAGCCTTCAAAGCAGAGCAGCTGTATCCAAACTGCTGATGGAACTCAGTCCCTGGCCCATGTCAGCCCTGACACTGTGCCTGGCCATTGCTTGTTAGAATACCAGGTGGCCTGGGCAAAACTGCATCAGAGACGATGCTAACAATTAGCAGCACGGATGACTGTGGAACAGCAGCCAGCCTGCCCCCAGCAGGGTTTAGCTGACCAGGGTAGATGTAACCACAGAATCCAGTATAGTGACCAGTATGACACTGACTTAGTCAGATTCACTTCATTATTCTGGTGTATTTTATGCATGAAACTAAAGGCTGAAAATTAAAGCTGTCATTTAAACAATTGCTGTGGTAATAAAGTGATATTCATATGCTAATGCAACTTTAGGTATTTTACAACAGAAAAAATATATTTGCTCTTTACCGCTAATATGAATGGTTAAGTCAGAAGGAATCAAATTGAACAAGACAGACACTTAAATCTAACGTGCTTTTCTTAATTGAAAGATCATTTCTCATTAAATCCTAAAGGGAAGACAATTACTAATCTCCCAATATTATATTCCTTTGCCACGATATTTCCATGTATCTGGGAAACTAAAATATACTTACGTAATTCCCCACCCCCTAAAATATTTTTTTTATACCTTAACACAGATCTCTTATGCGAAACACCTGAAAAAGTTGAGGAAGTGAAAACATTTGAATTAGATACATAACTAGAAGTCAAAACACCATAAAGTAAAGGTACTTATCCTAACTTTTTTGCAATGGCACTTACTTTTCTACGAGGCAGATATATATCAAGTCTTGCAATCCCAGTCACTTTAAAATTTTCATTTCCTGTTCCACGCTCAATTGCTTTACATCGTATTTCTTCAAGCATATTCTCTGCATCATTCTCATTGATATTCAGCTTGGATGAATATTTTTGTACAAGCTCCTAAGAAAACAGCAAGAAAAAACTGGCAAAATGTACCAGTAATATGACATGGAAGACACATGACACCAGCTCAGGATATTTACCTTCATCTCTTCACCAGCTTCTTTTTTATCATTTGTATATGGTGGTTTCCATAGCTGAATTTTGTCTTCTCGTAAGCAACTTGTCAGTTTTGCTATTAAGTACTTCTTTTGTGCCATTCTTTTAAAACAAAAGCACAATTGGAAGGGAAAAGAAAGGAAAATAATCAGTCTTTTCATATAGCTTTCCTGTACTAAGATATTGTACTTTTTCACTGAGTCTAAACTACATTTCAGAACTCTGGGGGAAAAAAAAAAAAAAAAAACACCAGAAACAACAAAAGCAAACAAACAAACAAAAACATTGAGTGTAAAATGCATCCCATTGCATTTTGGTAGGGAGGAGAACCTGACAACCGAGCTATTATCAAAAACTGGAAAGAGGGCGAAAGCTGGATTGGATCAGGGCTAATTTAGGAGTCTCCTGCTTGGACCTTGGTATTTCAAGTGAAATTAAATCTCTTCCTAACCCCGCATATAAACTGGAATTGCAGTGCGTGCTGATTCATCAAAATCTGTGATACAATTCTTCTGCCCTGGAAAGGGCTGCTCATTCCAATCCCCTTCTAAAAGGTGTCCTTGCTGTACCTCTGCCTTTCTGCTTCTCCTACTTCCTTGCTTTAACAGCCTTTCTACACCAGCGATGGTTGAACATGAATTATTACTCTCTTTGGGATGATAGAAAAGAGCTGTCAGGAAGAAACATGTCAGTACCAGCTTCACCATGAGAATACCACAACGTAAAGTTCTCATCCCTCCAGCAAAGTGAGATCAGCTACAGTGCAAAGATCTTTGCCACCCCAAACTCAATCATTTGTCAAGAAAGCATGTTTAATAGTATCACGAAATGGTATTGTCAAAATTCTGGTATCACGACGATGAAATAGCAGGGCGTCGCTTTTCATAGTCCAAGAGATGCTCTTCCCACTCCCACCGCGAAGGTAGAAAAGGCACACAGAGCACAAGCAACAGAAAGTATAGAGGCTGAGATTAGAGTTGGTGTGTGCTGTAAATCTGCACCGGGCAATGAAGTACCCATCACTGGGGAGAAGATGATAGCGAGCTGAGCAGAGTAGTTCCCTGTCTCGCAGGTAATAGTTTAGGCTGAATTCATCACTAGAGGTTATTCTCATTCAGCTGAGAGAAAGCAGTAACCTCTGTGAGTGAATCAGCATGTCCATTAAAAACAAAAAACAAAACAAAACAAAAAACACACACAACAAGGAATGGGGGAGGCAGACAGAGGGCAAGGAAAGGCAGATGCAATGATCTCGACAGGAAAAAAAAAGAACAACAAATAAAATCTATTTGCATATTAAAACATGGAAAAGCCCTTGGCTTTTGGACATTGGGAATCATATGTAAGATGTCTTTTAATTTATATAGAAAGGCATTTAAAGCGTTGGCATTTATGCAGTAAGATTGGCATTGAAAATTGATTTCTTTGAGAGTAGTTTCATTTTCTTATTCTTGTTTATCAGCACAGAGCTCTCAGGAGAACGGGGACAGAAGAGGAGACTCAGATGTTACTGTCCCTTTGTACAGTTTCAAAGACTTTTCCTTGCTCAGGACATGCTTTGGGAACAAAAAAAAACTGCAGGCAAAAATCCAACAGCTTGTAAATTTACTGGTCAACTGTATCTCAACCCCAGCTTTAGTGAGCTACAAAGAATCTTTGAATGCTACAAAGGCAATAGTCTCGTCTAGGGAAGAGCTACAACTGCTAACTGAGCAAGTGGGTGCTTTAGCAACCCTTCCTGGTTGTTTCCTATACTTTGCATAGTGTCTGACCAAACCAGGTGAGACAAACATGCTTTTTCTTGCTGAGATGTTGTTATTATCTTAGGGCCAAGGCAAAATATGGCATTTACAAGCAGAAAGCAACAAACATATTCAATTTTCAAAAGATTGTGTTGAAGTTACCAACAGAGCTTTCCCACTTCTCCAAAACATGTCTCACAATTCCCACGAACAACTTTAATCACTGATTTTGCATTTTCAGGCTACGCTGAAGAACCACCTCATAGCTGTAATTCTACTTCACATAAAGTTGAGAAACAAAAAGGTATCCAAGGCTTTGGGGCATCCAAAGCCTAGAATTGTGATGCACATTTAAGGCTACAAATTGTAAATACGAATGGCATTTGGAAACCGGTCATTCATCTTTTTATCAATATGCTGTTTTACAGTTTGTATATTTGCGATTTCTTACTAATCTATTAAGCCAGAAAACAACGCTGGAGTCTCCAATTCAACTTATCCTTTCCAACCCTGTATAAAAAAGAATAAATTTTCCTTTCACAAACAAAAACCTATCATTTTACGTGTAAAAAACCTAACCTTTATCATAAATTCCTATTTCACCATAACTCCATCGCAAGAGAACCCTCAACAAAAGCATTTGCGACTTACTTTTCCATCAGCCAGCACAACAAGCGCTCCCGAAACGGTTTCACTTTCAGTAAGAGCTTAAAGGCACTTTCTCAAAACTACGTTGACCAAACAACCGGTGGGCACTTCCCAAGGGCTACAGGATGCACGACTCAGTTTTCGTAACTCAGATGTCACCCTCTGAGGACAGCGGGTCTCATATGTGACAGAAAAGAAAACGAACAGAGAAACGAGGTTCTGCAGCCCGATTTTTAAGGGAAGGAACAGCGGATTCTCAGGGCAGTTTGCTAATAAAGCAATACGGATTAAATAAAGGCAAGACGCGACGCTTGCCGGAGCAGCTAGTTCACGTCCCTCCGAGGCCCGAGGCCGTCCCTAGGCCTCCCGGCGCACACCCGGCCGTGACAGCGCGGAGCCCGCCCCGACCGCAGGCGCCCGGTGCCACAGGTGGACGTGAAGCACGGCCACGCCGCCGCTGGCGCCTGTCGGAGCGGGTCGCACCCACCTGAGCCCCGCCGGGCCTCGAGGCCCAGGCGGTCCCTGAGGGGAAAGCGGGTCCCCGCGCAGCTGCTCCCCCTCCCCCCCCAGTCCCCTCACGGGCCCACAGCGAGGGCGGGCAGGGGCCGGCGGCCGCCCGCTGTGAGGGGCAGCGGCCGGGCGGCGGCGGCGGCGGCGGCTCTGTCACGGGCGGCGGCCGGTAGCGGGGGAGGGGCAAAGCGCGGGCCCCGCCCCCACGGCGCTGTCGCGCGCTTACCTGCGCACCCGCCGCTCAGCCTTCGGGAGGGTGGGCGTGGTGGGGGGCGGAGCTTTCGCCTACGTAACGTAACGTACAGGCCCTCCGCCGTCGGGATTCAGGCGGGTTCTTACGCAAGCCCGGAAAGCGTAAGGGCGGAGGGGGTTGCCTGTCACGTGATTGAAGCCAAGCCCCGCCCGCCATCTTAGCGCCTTGCCCTCACTTGGGGGCGGCGCGGTTGGTGGTTTTGTGTCGCTGAGCGGCAGGCCGCGCTGTCTTCTGCCCCTGTGTGGTCTGCTCGTCCCTTGGGAGGTGGTGGTGGGAGTCCCCAAGGCGCTTAGCTACCCGAGTCTCCCTTCCAGGAGACTACCAGGCCCTTTTAGCTCTAGCCCTTCTGCTTGTGAGGCAATGGGGGCAGAAATTCCTGTCAGTGCTGAGAGGGAGCTTTTTCCTAAAGGCTGTGGAACATTTTCCTAATTGCTGGGGAACCGCCAAGTGTGGTTTCTTGCTGTGTTTAGGGTGAGCTTTCCTCTTTGGGCCTGAGTTTCTCCTGCAGTGAAGAAGAACAGATTTGTGTTAGTTGTGGGGGTGTTAAAATTAACCTGGCTTGCTCCTGGAACCCTTCTGGTGCCTGTAAAAGACATAAAGTATTCTTTTAATGGGTTACACCAGAAATAATGAACTTGTGGGTTAATTCTCTGCTGTGGCCAGTTGTCCCAGCAGCTAAGGGATTTTATTCTAACTGCTCTGATACGTGAGGGAAAGCATTGCCTGAGTATTACTTATTCCAGAATAGATGGCTCTATAGGTCGATCCTTACATGGAACATATTCCTTAGCCAGTTATGTGGACTAAGTGGGGGTGCTGCATAATGAAGCTTAGGAAATGGGAACTTCACAGGTATCGTAGTTTGTGAACAAGACACTGAACCAGAATTTCAGGATTCCAGGTTCTCCTGTGTGCATAAATCAGTCAAGTTTGCCCATGCATAAAATAAGGGTATTGTTATTGAACTTGCTTTTATGACAGTCTTGAGTTCAGTGCTTGAAACTCGGCTAAAGCTGAGTAACACAGAGATGGTGGTTACTCCCCCATGGTCTCCAAACATGAAACTCCAAAATTTTGAAAATCAGGTGCACTTGAGAATTGGGACTTTCCAATATTTGAAGTTTTCCATTTTCTCATGAAATGTGTCCCCTTTTCATTTATACTGAGGATGCTTTAAAAAAAAAAAAAATCTCCTCAGGGAATGTACCTGTGTAATATTTCAGTCTCTTGAAATGTAAGTATAACAACTTTTCTCATAACTAAAAATACTCCACTAACAAGTGAAAATTCATTGAAATTTATCTTCCATAATGTCCTTGGGAATTAAATTGGAAGACTTCTCCAAAGGCAAAGCGCCCTTCCTAATTAAGCTCCAGTCAGTACCAAGCACACTTGTATGCTAGAAGAGACTTAGGTAAGGGCAAAGTGTTTGCATGAAAGTGCCTGTAAAGGATTTAGTTATTTAGTCCATGCATAAACTTTCACTGAGTTTTAAATCGAGGTATTCAAGGTCCATGTTTAATTAAGATAACTAATTCAAAGCACTTTATAATCAATTTGAAAGTATTTGCAGAAAATAATATCACTAATTTAGTCAAATAGGTTTATTGAGTAGGTAAGTAGCTAGATAAGGCTTAAACTTTTAAATCACTATCACAGGAATTTTAAAGTTGTATTCACTGAAATGTTTTCAAGTGTTTCATTGCAAGTACCTAGCTAAAATGACCTTGAATTAAATTTTTAATAGTTTTTATAGCGGCTTCTTGCTAGCATGGGATTTTATTTTGTTTGTTTCAGTTATTCCTTTAGCTTTATATGCTTCTCTTATGGTCTAAAGACTTGGAGATACAACAGAAATAACACTCCAGTGTAATGAAAAGCAGGAGTACAAATCAATATGCTCCATGATCAGCGAGACAAGTAAATAGAAAGCTAATGTGCACCACATGGTTTAAAAAAAAATTCATTGTCCCTTGATATTTCTCTCCAGGTACTTTCTTGTTTCATATGGCTGGTTATCTAGTATTTTATCCCTGTTATACCTATACCTATTATCCTATTATCCATATCTGTTTTATCTCCTTTTTTTGTTTTTTACTTTCTAATCTTTAAGTACTCTAAGTACTGTTTTTTTTTTTTTGTTAATAAGCAATCATAACTACTTTTTTTTTTTTTTTTTTATAAATGTTTCATTCCTACACCAAAATAGGAGTCAGCATCTGAGCTGGAAACCGGTCTGGGGCAGGCCAGTTAATTGAAAACATCAAAAAAAACATTGACAACATTGAAAAATCACGATGAACACTTCTCCCAAACTGATGCCTTCAGTCTGCTGCTTTTACTAAAGATGAGTAAAAAATTCTCCAGGAGTTACTGTGGCATACTCATCACTACTGGTAATAGCTAGTGCTTTTCAGCATGGCATCTCAAGGTGTTTTACTAAGTGAGTCCTGAAAAGAAGATTAGTAAAGGCTATTGAAGTATATCTTTGGAGAATTTTGTTAAAGAGTTAAGGAGCCCAGATACTCTTTTGCCTTTATCTTAAGGACGGTCACTTACAGGAGACAGGTGCCTGCCCGTCTACTGGTGTTGGCTGGATCAATGTGGGACACTATGGAATTTAGGTCTGGAACTGCGTTGAGTGGCACAGAGAAAATGACACTTGGCAAGAGGGGGTAGAACAGCATTATATTCCATGATATTTTTTCCTTTTCTATGGTCTTACAAAATACTGTGGTACTGTGTGCCATGGTACTGTGGTATTCCCACATGGACTAATGCATCCAGCTCTGGGCCCCCCAGCACAGGAAGGATGTGGGTCCAGAGGAGGGCCACAAAGACCCTCTGATTAGAGGACTGGAGCACCTCTCCTGCAAGGAAAGGCTGAGGGAGTTGGGGTTGTTCAGCCTGGAGAGGAGAAGGCTACAGGGAGACCCTATAGTGGCCTTCCAGTACCTAAAGGGGGCTGCAGGGAAGATGGAGAGGGACTCTTTGTCAGGGGGTGCAGTGATAGGACAAGGGGTGACGGCTTTAAACTAAAAGAGGGGAGATTTAGATTAGATATTAGGAAGAAATTCTTCACTCTGAGGGCGGTGAGGCCCTGGCACAGGCTGCCCAGAGAAGCTGTGGATGCCCCATCCCTGGCAGCGCCCAAGGCCAGGCTGGATGGGGCTTTGGGCACCTGGTGGGAGGTGTCCCTGCCCATGGCAGGGGGCTGGAGCTGGCCGGTCCTTAAGGTCCTTTTCAACCCAAACCATTCTGAAGTGATTCTACACTTACGGCTATGAATCTCCTATGATGGAAGCGTAGGCTGATGTCTATGTGCAAACATCTCCAGATCTAGTATCCTGCATCAAGCACAATAAAAGTCTGTGGAATTTTATAAAATATTAGTGATTTGAAGTTGTGTTGGGTGGAGAAAAAATGGTAGTTTCTCCTACAAGTGGATAACACTGCTCCCTCCTTGATAAGATTTTATTTGCGCATAGGTATTAACTCTATTTCCAAGATATGTTGTGAGCAGATAGTTTGTTTCTTGCAGAGAAGAGTTTGTGTCTAGAAGGACATAAACCACAGCTAAGCAACTTTGGCATCTTTTTTTTTTTTCTCATTTTTTTGTGTGTGTGTGGATAGTGATTTTAAGACAGTGGTAATGGGGGATGTATGCCCGCAGGCTGTTTGTGGGGTCATGAAGTTTGTGGGCCATCCACCTGATCCTTGTTTTGTTGTCCTTTTAGGGTTCTGGTAGATACGGAATAGTTTAGAAGAGCCAGTGGCTGCCAGGGGTATAGGTCAAAATTAGTCCTCATGAAATGGGGAGACATCTCAAGTCTTCAGTTTTTCTGAAAGCTGAATTTGACAAAGAAACGTGTCCTAATGCTTGCAGCCAGAAGTGGGTGATAAGTAACTTGTGGTTTTTGTCATTGAAAAGCACCTGGGAAAGAGAATCTCCTTCGATAAAGGTCTTGGAGGAAGGGAGACCAGAAATAACTACTTCGTTTTTAAAAAAACTGCATGGGTTTGTGGTGCAGTTGTGCCACAACAGCAAATGTTAAGCCTTATCTATAAAAAGTTGTGTTGCTACAGTTATATTTGTGCAGTCGAAATGGTTATATCCCCTTTGAGTGCATACAGTTGTAGCAGCAGAAAGGTGCATTGTATTTCTGATAAGGAAGGTACGTTGGTGTAGGGTATCAGGGAACTAAATAACTATTTCAGTGTTGTTTTTTAATGAAATACAGGGGGTGGAATGGAAGCAACAGTATGTTTATAAAAATGTATTGATTTATTGATAAGATTATTTAATATTTTATAAAAAGGATTTATTGATAAGAAGAAGGTGCCATTTACTACATGCTATTAAAACAACAGTAGAAATGAGCAAAGGTTTTATTCACTGATTTTAAAAATACACACATGAAAATACATACATTCATGAAAAGTATCATGAATATCTTCTTGATATTTGGAAAGCAAAGATAATTATCAAATCATGTTAAGTGTACGAATCATCTTCAATACTGTTTCATTACTTGTCTAGTCAAATTGAAATACCATATTGAAATTTAGCCTTGTTGCTTCATGACCAGTTTTGCTAATCTTTGCTATAGCTCTTTCAGATATTTCCAATATTGTTGTGATAAAATCTTAGTTTCTGAAATAAGTAACCTGAAAATAGAGAAGAAGAAAAACAAACAAACAAACAGAAAATTGCTCCCATATCTGGAATAGAAGTGAGTTTCTGTTGCAGTCCAGCATCTTCATTACAAAATCTCACTTTACATTGTACTGTAAAAAAAAAAAAAAAAAAAAAAACAGATTACTTAGTGAAGATCTTCCTTGGCTAATGAAAGTACTAGACTAGACCTTCAGCAGGTGATCAGGGTAAGTAGGAAGACTATTTTGCTGGTTTAAGTTTTACTCAAATTTTTGACTAAATTTTATATATTAGTGAAGGTCTTCATTGTGAGACGTACAGTCCAAGCCTCCTTGCTGCTTCAGAAATTCTGGGTGCTTTTTTATTAGGGAAAGGGTAAAAGTCTAGTTTGTGGCAAGCTGGCATGCATTTTGTAGAGGAAATACGGTGATGCATCCAAACTGCTGAAGTGGCTGGTTTCAGAGGAGGCTTTTGGCAGGTTTCTGAAATGTTGCTGCCATTCTCTTTGCTGCAACTGTTCAACATGCTTGAACAACTTCCCAGTTGACTGAGCGCGGATAGTTCGCTCGCACTTTCTAATTCCTTGTGTTGCAGTGTGCCATTTTCTTTTGAAATCACTCTCTGATTGTCAAAACTGCATGGTCCATTCCTGCACTGGGAAAGATCCCAGGGAACTTGACAAGGGGCTTGTGCCAGGCGGTGAATTCCCAGGTGAGTACGCCATGGTGAGTTGTCTTGTACGTTGCCATTGCTAGTCACCTCCAGTCTGACCTTTCTGACAGGAACATGTTCTGTAAATGACTTTGATCTTCTAACTTTTTTATTAATTAAAACAGCATTGACCATTGATTCTGGGAGAACAGATTCATGTGCACCTGCAAGAGGATTGCATATATGCAATTTATTATTGTGGCAAAAATTAAGGGTCTAATTTCTGTAGCATACACTCATCTGTTAAAGCTCTTCAGCTGAGTTTATCTGTACTCTTTCCATCTATGACTGAGAGTAGTGTAAGTTCTTTTGATGCCAGATTACACACTAGAAGTATTTCACGTTCAGTTTGCAGTTTGGGGACATAAATTCTACCATAGGGTCAGTCAAATGATAATGGAGATTTATCAAGTCAATATTGATCTAAGTGCTACTCTAAGACTCATTAACAACACAGATTGAGAATTGACTTTTAGAAATTAACTGCTTGTAAGCAAAAATTGTTAAGGTGAACAGGAGCTTGCTTGTTGTGTTGATAGGTACTGTGATTTGAGAGACACAAATGTTCTGTTTGATACTGTTTGAAGCTTGTATTCACAACCTAAAAATAATCTGAAATTTTCTTAACAAGGGATCATTAACATATAGGTTTGTATTTTATTAATTACATTTTTTTTGCCATCTCTATGGCTTAATTTCTAATGCAGTATGAAAGTTACTGTTAGAAATGTATAAGATATTAAGGATAGAAATGCTAATGCTACCTTAATTACAGGTAGCAGCCATCAAATTACTGAACATGACTGGCCTTCTGTGCCTTGAAAATGAATAGAAGCGGTTCAGCATTATACTAAAGAAAAGCAAACAGTGCTGTTGACATTGTAAGTGCTAATGAAATACACTTCAGTTACTATAAATATAGTTTAAAGTAGGAGTTGTGCAGAATGCTGACCTTATTTACAGGGTTGAGTTATAGGAACTGTGTCTGTTGCAATGTGAATTATAAAGCATATTGAAGTGAAAAAAATAGACAAGAATGATGATTATATTCCAAAACAGAAGATCTGAATAGCTGTTTAAAAAGAATTGTCACCTTGAATTTGAAATTAAACTGTTTTGAATAGGCTGTTGCCTTAAAAAGTGCGTACACACACAAAAAACTTACAGCTGTCTTTCATACCATTTTTACAAGGAACTATTTGAAGATGTCAGACCCAGTTGATACACTGGCAGTAAATGAACCTGGACAACCTGGCTTCAGCTAAGGAGGGGCTTTTGCTCCTGTCTTTGGCTCCCACTGCTAAAGCAGTGACACCAGCGTAGTCTCATAGAATTTTTTCTGCTCCCTCAGCTGGCCACGTAAGGTTGATCTGATAAAAGCTGCTTTGCAGCACAGCTCTGGGGAGTGAGGACCGTGTGAGCCCACATCTTCCGCTCTCCTGCAGTGTTACCAGGAGAGAAGAGATGAAAGCACATGCAGAGCTTGGAGGTATGGATGTATCTGTGCATGTGTCTATACAGTGTAATGTGCTAACAGCATTTCCTAGGGTGAAACCATTCTTAGAGATAAGAACACGCAGTTCTCTACATGGAACAGTGAGAATCAAAGTTGTGACTGGACTTTTTCCAGGAAATAAAGCTCAGCTTGGGGGGCTGCAAAAAGTTCACTTGCAAAGTAGATCCTTCAGAAGTCTGCAGAATAGCACAGTATAGCACCAAGCTACAAAGCAGGGCTTGTTCTTCACAGGTGGGAGAAAACGCAAGAGAAAGGAGGAACTGAGAGACTCCGAACGGATGCAGCTTTGCACATTCTTGTGGATATAACTACACTCTTAGATGAACGGGCATTGATAGGCAACATCAGGTTTTATCTTGAACCATTTGAACTGGTCATCGGAAGAATTCCAATCTGGCTTGAGCTGATCAGAGAGTTCAATATAATGCATCAGTCCAAGTCAAATAGTCTGAACTGGTTTTCAGTTCAGGTTTGATTTGATTCCTTCCTACAGGTGTGGCACATAAAATTGAGCAATGAGCTCTGATAGAAATGTGGCAGTCCTGAGCCACAGTGTGTTGAATTAACACACATTCAGCACTCTCTGAACTTCTAAAAAAAAAAAGCTTGAATTAGATCTTTGGTCATTTGAAAAGATGGATTTTTTTTAGAATGCAGATAACAAACTTGTTGCAGGGTTGTCTACCGTTTGGCCTTTTTCATGTGCTGTCATCATAGATGCTTTTAAGGTTCTGAAATAACAAAAGTCGATCTTACTTCAAGTTAGCTTGGGAAATTCTTGGAAGAGATTTCTGCAGTCAGGCCCAGTGTTTACTCTGTTGTTACTGCATGCTCTGAATGCTATTTTAATTCCTAAAGTAAACAGCGCTTTCCTGCTTCTTAGCCAATGAATAATGAATACACTGCTGTGTTATCCCCTACCTGGAAATTTTCAAATCTTGTCATCTTTTTTCTCAAATAATGAGGAACAGGCAAAAGTGTGAGTGTGGCTGTGTGTACTGGGGAAGGAAGAGAAGAAAGTTGTTTTCAGATGACTTACCAGTTACTAATTCACATAATTTCTGAACAGTTCTGGTTAGTTCAAGTTGTAACGTAAGGAGCATGGGGCAGCTATCTCGATGTGGCAGTGTTTATTGCTGCTTGACATGCTCTTGGAAACTGATGCATGTAACAGCTTCAAAGTACTGAGCTATGGAGTAGGTTTTTCTAAGTTCTAAACCATAGGAATGTTTAAGATTAACTTTTAGGACACTGAGAACTCAGCATAACAAAAAAAATTCCAACTGCTTCTAACAGCAACATTAATCCTTTCCACACAGGTTGCTTAAAGGCAAAAGTTCGTTGCAGTGGGGTGTGTTTTTGTGAGTGTTTTGAGTTTTGTGTATGTATATGAAAACATGTATGTGAACTTCTAAATTTTAAACTTCCCAGAAACTGTACAGCCCTACTTTGTCTTTTCTATAATCTTCAAATGGTGTACTAGCAAAAAAAAAAAAAAAAAAAAGTTCTGATTGCATTCATTGTATCTGAAGTTTCATGTGAATTGCATCTAAATACAGACCTCTTCTTCCTTTCTTTAACTGGTTTATATTGTTGCAATAGTTGATTAGATGGCCTGTTTTGTCTTCAAGTTAGTTGCCTTTTCATACCTGATAAAATAAATTTGTACATTCCTATCTTTTTCTTCCTCACAGAGGCTTAAATTCTTTTAACATTACCATTTCTAGACATTTGGATGAAGCAATATTGAAGAGGTGAATCTGTTCTACGGTTCATAATTATGTGTTTTTTCAATTGTTTTGATGATATGGTCTGACAGCCAAAATCCAGAACTGCTGAAAAATGTAGGGAAAAATTTAAGGAATGAAATAGCCTAACTTTTGCATTTGTTGAGCTAAATACTAATATCAGAGGTGAAGGAAGCATATTTTGCATATTAGTTTTACATTCAAAGACAACTTCATTAATTGACTTAGTATTCTCAATATCACTTTAACTTAGAAAGTAAATGAAAATACATCAGTGCAATATTGTAAGCAGTACTCTAAAAACTTCAAAATAGTTGAATGTTTGTTTTATAGAAGCTGTCTGACATAGCAGGCAGATGATTGATACTTGTTACTTGTTCTTCTATTTATGCACTTTCTGAGCAATATGCAGTGAAAATGCTTTCAAAAATGGACCTTTGGTTCAAAGATCGTATCTTAGTCACCCACTATAACTTAGTAGAAGTTAGTATTTTTTTTTAACCAAAAGCCCAACTTATACTTGATATTTGATATTGCTTCCTGTAGTCTTGTAGGATGCATTTCTTTACATAATAAAGAAGAAGGGAAGAAGAGGCAGAAGACCCAGCATTGATTGTTCTGATGGAAGCATTCAAGAGAGCAGAAATGTTAGAGCGCATTGCACAAACAAACTGAGGATAGATGAGAAGTATGTGGCTGCTGTAAGAGTAACCATCAATGTTAAGAATTTTACTTTCCTGACTTAAAACCTATAAAACCTGTTATCAGATATGTTCATCTGTTTCACATTCATGTTAGTGTTTCACTGCTGTGAAACTAATTGATATAACCATAAGACCAACTTTTAGTGAAATGAATAAATAAAAAAACAACAACAAAATGACAGAAAAGGAATTCACTTTGTACCTCTCTTGAAGATGAGCATAAAAAGAACAAAGATAATTATTCAATATTTAAAGTAAAAATTTTTACATCCACATTTACATAGTTTCCTATAAATCTAAGCATACCTGTTTTAAATACAATAATGTGTGATTGCAGCTTTTGCTTCTGTTTTATATGGTCATACTGCTCCTCAAGTAAGCTTACATCCATCCTCGTTGGCTGCTTATCACGATCTGAAGCTTGTTGCTCTGAGGTATGAGTCACTGAAAAAATACCAGTCATGTATTTGTAAGCCTTTACCATCTGTCTCCACAAGGAAGAAAAAGTCATGCAAAAGCAGGACATTTCCTTCATTGTATTGGCAAAAAATGCAAATCAAGTATGAAGCATCTGAAATCTTCCTGAATGAAGAAGTAACTTTCTTCTAAGTACGGTGACTTCTTTCAGAAGTTGTGTTGTCTACTCTGAAGCTGTGGATTTCAGTCAGCTTGTTCTCATGCAGCGTGTCTTGAGCTCCTGCAGAGTTCATGATTATAACTGGATAGTTGGATTTCATGTTGACTTAAGGTTGTGAGCACACAGGGCTTTGCCAAAAAAAACAGTGAAATACAAAACCTCATTGAACACAGTCAGGTGCACAGAGGGCTGGATAATACTGGTTTATGTAGTAATGTTAATTCTTAAAGGGATGCTGTCGTGGTGACCTGCCCAAGACAGTAATTCCGTCAGGGAAATCTTTCTTCAGGTTTCTTTTAATGTATTTTGTGCTTTTTCCCCTCCACTCTCCCTTCCTTAACTTTCATCCAGTTTCATTCTTGTTGCTGCTTCTTGGGGCAGCAGGATGGGGGCTGGATTGAGAACCTTAATAGTAACCTTGTTCTTACTGCTCCCCTTCCAGAATGTGTTAAAACTATTCCTGGGTGCAAAGCCAAAACAGCATGTGCCAGCAACACTTCGGAAGCCAGAGATAGGATTGCCTTACTTTCACTCAGTTTTTCTGCATTTCTATAAAATGAAGTAAACTGTGGAAATGATAATTTCCTTATTGAGAGCTGAATAAACTCTTCAAACACATGGTGAGCCACATTTTTAAAATTCTTACGTTACAGTATTATCTAATAATGAGGCAAAAACTTTACAAAAAAAAAAAAAGTACATGGCTTTTGATCATATCAGTTAAATTATGAGACTGAACTATCAGCTGCAAGTTTCTGTCCCTCAAGTAGGTCCATTTGACGCTGTTACAAGGGTCCAAGAGAGTCACATGGGAGAAAATAATGCTGTTAAACAGCAGTGTCAATATAATTGTTCAGCTGCTAGGTTCCTTGCAATGAGAAACATTGCACAAAAACAGTGTGAAAGGGCAGTGCGTGGAAGGAATGCCCGTGTGCTGTATTTTTCCAGTTACTGGCAGAAATTATGGTCTCATTTGCATTAGAAATGATTGACTGAATCAGGCTCAAAATCTGAGATCTTAGGAATCCGTTTGGAAGTTGTGTGTTCACAGGTGACGACTCTAGCTACACAGTTATGTGCACAGAGTTCTGGTAAGGCTCAACAGGCTTATATGTGTAAATTTGCTTTAATTCACTTACTGTTGATTGCTTCTGCCTTCCCAATATGCTTGTGTCTTGCAAATCATGTTCCCTACCTCAGCTGCAGTCTTGTTCTGACGTAGCCAGGGAAAGAAAAGTAAGCACAGTACTTCGTCAGACACTGTGGATACTCCCCAAGTTAGCTTCCCTCTCTTGAGCCTTGAAAAAACATGTTATGTTAAAAGTTGTTCTGCTGTATCATGGCTTTGGTGTATCTGCTCGGATATCCTGCCTTCAGCAGTGACAAACACCCAGTGCTCTGTAGAGGGGAGCACCTCCGTTGCCCTGTTTTTTCAGTGTTCCGAGTTGTTGGCACATCCAGTCCTTCTTTGGACCTTCAGGCAGTTGGTTTCTACATAGGGGCAGGAAATTTAATTAACCTCATTACAGTTTGAGCTGGTATTCAATACAAACATTATTAATGGTCATAAAAGTTACCCAACATTTTTAAAATTCCAGTCACACTGTTTGACTTACTGCCCTCCTGAGAAAGTGACTTGTACAACCTGTGTTGCAGACAGAATTACTGTGATAACATCCTTTAACGTGAAATGCAGGCTCTGTCTTAAAAGATGTACACTTAATTTCTCATTAGAAGAGCACTTGAAGTATGAGTTTGTATCTGATCAGAAAGTATTATGTTTTTTAATCATTTGTACTATACCAGTGCCTCAGGCTCATGGAAGAGCCATCACTCTTAGTTACACAAATGTATTATACGTGGCAGTCTCTTCCCAAACAGTTGCATGGGTAAGTGGGAAAAACAGAAATACAGGAAAAAAAAAACAGATGTCCAGTGAAATGAAGTGAATGAGTCCAAGTGGTACAGCAGATCGGTGGAACCAGCAATAGGATTAGCTTTTGCGTTGCTGAGCCAATCCCTTACACATTGCAGTTTTTCCTTTTCAGGGGAAGCTTGTGAACATGGCATCTTGATTCAGTCGGAGCTGAGTGTGTTTGTGGGTATATATGTATTTGTGAGTCCGTACTTTGTTTGCTGTCAAGGTGTGCGTATACATACGCGTGTGTGTTTTGTGAATAAGTTGCAGCCAGGATATGATTCATAAAAGAGGTGCAGGTCTAATTTACAGAGGATCACAAAGTAAATAGGGATGTGTTTTTGATGTATAGTGAGCTGATGTAACTAATCCTTGTTGCGCCACTGACATAATCTTGCAAATTGATTACCTGTGGCTTCTGTTCTTTTCCCATGGTGGAACAACTTCCTTTGCACCCCTAGCCTGTTTAAGTATTACTAATGAAAAGAAAAAAAAATCTTGTCATATACACACACAAAATCGAAATTATGAGTTCAAAATTTCAAAATTGAAATTATGACACACACAAAATTATGACTTCTGTTCAAATCAGTCAGTCAGTCTTCTTTAAGTACTTGGATCTGCAGACCACTGTATACTTTTAAAATACGCAGCAGATGGCACTATTGGCATGGTATGGCTGTAAGCTTGCCTTAGTCCTAAAATGTTACAGGCCCAGATTTGGCTTGTAGGTTGCTGAGGAATATAAGCAGTCAAGCCATTTCTTAGCATTGGTACATGTATTTCCTAACAGTACTATAGGTTCTGAAAACTTATTGCCATGATTAGGTTTCTGTAAAAACTTGTCTTTCTCTAATTGAACAAACTCCTCTCAAAAACGTCGTCTGAGTGATTTTAATTTGATTATCCACTGAAGTGCTATATTTTCTCTCAAGTCTGTTCTTCCATCACACAATGGAAGCAATTTTTCATTTCCTTGAGGCAAAATAAATTTGAGAGTACTTCATAATCCAAAAGCAATAGCTTTTAGAACTTGAAGTAGATGTTTACTGCCCTTGACCTTGGTTGCAAAATCTCATTTAAAAAGATGCAACTAATTTATCTCATACTAATTAATTTGTGAGTAGTGAATTATTTTTTTATTAAAAAATGTTTGGAGGATCTTATAGGAATAACTGTTGATTTAAAGATAATTAAAAAATGCTCGTAACAGTTAACTGTGACTGAATGCATTTCCTGCAGCACTGGATTATTCTACACACCTGGGACTAGAGGTATATATAATTATATATAGGCATATGTCCTACACTGTTAGTGCAGGTTGCAAAGATAGAATACAAATATCTAGATTTTAACTGGCACTGAGAAGGAAAGTCAAAGTTACCGTGATAATCCCCTTTCTGTAGCTTTGTATATACATATATATATTTTTACTTATAGAGAGTATTTAAGTGTTAGAAACCGACCGTTGTTAGAAAATTTGGTAACAAAAAGAAAGGTAGAAACAAGGTGGCTGCTTTTATTTGTGCTCCAGACAATATTAGTAGAATCAATAGTAATTATTTACATTTTAATTTTTTTTTTTTTTTTTTTTTTTTTTTTTTTTTTTTTTTGATAAGGGCGCATGTGTTTCTGTTATTTGAAAGCACAACTTGAAAGCATGCTACAGTTAGGGATCGGTTAAGTAGTTAGAGCACAGGACTCTCTGAGGATGCGAGATCATTTTTTGGTGTTCTCTGCATGTCCATGCTAATGGGATGAAGGAGCCTATGATGCAAGTTTTCAGAATGATTTTGAGATGTTTCTTCTGATCTGCTGACCTTTTATGTGCTTTCAGACATGAAGGGTTCAAATGTATCGAAGGGAGAGGGGCCCAGCTGTCCTCAAGTCCCTCTGAAGGTTTGGTGAGCCTGGTTCTTAGGTAGTCCACCTTCACATTTCCTTGTTAGGATTCTATTTTCCCCTGTTATCTCTTGGGGTCTTTAGGTAAATATAATTAAATAGTGTGTTTGTATGTAGGTATATGTTTTTATCTGTGTATAAAAAGTAAATCGGGAGTGTTATTTAGTTAGCTGGTCTGAGAAGGTTGCCCGGTTAATACAGTCTGTAAAATGGCTTGTCAAATTTCTATTCCTTAGATCCCTGGGGTTCCCAGCTGACTTGAGTCCAGTACCACTGATCCAGCCCTAGTGATCGGGAGGGGTTGTGCAAAAGAAAAATTTGAAATTTTTTTTGAAAAAAATTCTGTGCCCAGAATAAAGTAGAAGCTGTGGGAAGCTCCAAATTGCTCAAGGCCAGTGGTGAGCTCTGACACCTCTGATCCTGCACTCTGCCTGGCTAAAAGGCCTAAATCAAGCACAGTGAATTAGCACTCAGGATGTCTTACTAATCATCCTTTGCTTTACCTTTATGCTCTGGTATCTGGCTTTGCATGTTTTGGGAACTTGGTGCTATGCAGTTCCCTTTGCAGAACCATAGTGGTTTTTGTTCTTTGTTTTCTTTTTGTGGGTGATAAGTGCAGTCACACTGAAATCACTGGATTCACCTAAGTCAAATTAAATTGTGGTGGTTGTGAGGAGTTAAATGCAGCAGATGGCCTGT